>CAMZMU010000074.1:135285104-135448303 GCA_947311845.1 Poa pratensis | reverse complement strand
GCGTTAGGTCGCAAAGTTATGCTGCAGGCCGGCTCAGTAAGACCTCCGCGGCCTGAATCGAGCCTGACCAGCTTGTTCCGGGTTCGAGTCCGGGGACTCGAGCGTGATGTAGGCAATAGAGGTTTTGCCCAAAAGTGCAGTTAACTGGTCCCGATCCGTCGAGCGTATCAGCCTACTATGCTATAATCCCTAGGCAAAATAAATAAAGCATTGGTCGACGGGTTTTCCGACTCAGCATGCACGTTCGAGGCAATCTCGACTCCAAAGCAAATCATCAGTCGACGTACTTCCCGACTCCGCAAGCACAATCGAGACAATCACGACACAAAATTAAAATGGCAAAATAAACAAAACGTCAGTCGACGAATTACCGACTCAGCAAGCACAATCGAGGCAATCTCGACTCAAAAAATACATAGCAAAATGAGCAAAGAATCAGATGGTGAAATACACCTGCAAATGAGTCCCTTCCCGATTCTTCAAATCGACCAGGCACTCGGGGCTACTCCCATCGGGAGCGCTGAGCGCACACCCGACGAACTACCGAGTCAAAAGCACCAGACAACACATCAACAGCGTGAAGACTAAGCCCAAGTTGAGAACATCCTTGACAACTCAGATTTCATTAATTACTCCCATCGGAAGCGCATTCGCCATTGGCTCGAGTGCGTCGGATTTTTCAAAGTCGGGTTCTCTACAGCCTGCACTGGATTTCTCAAAGTCGGTCTCTCTATAGATCGCATCGGATTTGTTATTATTGGATTTCTTACACTGGATTTCTCAAAGTCGGTCTCTCTATAGATCGCATCGGATTTATTATATTGGATTTCTTACACTGGATTTCTCAAAGTCGGTCTCTTTATAGATCGCATCGGATTTATTATTATTGGATTTCATACACTGGATTTCTCATAAATGATTCAACTCAGGAATGGATAATACAGTCATCACATGGTCATCAACACACCCGACGCATCGACTACGCCTACTCGGCATACTGTTTTGAGTCTCTGCCCGATACTTCGAATCGACCAGACACTCGGGGGCTACTGACGAGGTTATACCCTTCGTGTCCCCTATTATTGGTATACCTGGTGCAGCCCAGACAAAGGCCACATGGCGGCCCAGCAGTTACTTCAAGCACAAGTCAAGGACTCCAAGACGTAGTCTACTAGGACTCTTGTAAACCCTACCTGGCTCCCTTTATAAAGCCAGGCAGGGGCACCCGCATAGGGGGGGGGGATTAGATTCACAACTCGCATAGTCATAACGAGACCACGTCTCACCATATCGCCGTTACGGCCACCATGTAACCTCATATATCATCATAATTAGACAAGCAGGAGTAGGTCTTTACCTCACAATGAGGGGCCGAACCTGGGTTAATCCTTGCTTGTCAGCCGTCCGATACTACCGCGCGCACATCTTCTCCCTCAAATCTACCTAGGGTACTCGACCCTGGGATTGCCGTGGGCGTACCACGTCAGCGTGGGCCCACCCTTGGCCACGCCGAACCCTTGTGTGGCCACCTCGTGGCTCGGTTCCGTCTCTCCTTGGAACTCCGTGTACGTATCGGTGAAGTAGGACCTTCAGATGACTTTTCGTCCAATTCCGAGAATATTTCCAGAACAGCTTTTCTGAAATACAAAAATAGCAAAAAACAGGAACTGGCACTGTGGCATCTTGTTAATAGGTTAGTCTCAGAAAATGTATAAAAATGATATGAAGTGTATGTAAACATGTAACAATTGGCATAATATCAACATGGAACATCAAAAATTATAGATACGTTTAAGACGTATCAAGCATCCCCAAGCTTAGTTCCTGCTCGTCCTCGAGTAGGTAAACGATAAAACAAAATAATTTTTGAGGTGACATGCTACCATCATAATCTTGATCATAGTATTGTAAAGCACATGTAAATGAATGAAGTGATCCAAGTCAATGGTCTATAGTTTGCTACCAAATAGATAATGAGTAAACAACTGAATCATACAAGGTAAACTTTCATGAATAGTACTTTGGAGACATTGTATCCACGGGTTTACATAAGAGTTAACTCATAAAGCAATAGATTCTAGTAAAAGGTATTTAACCAACACAAAGGAAGATTTAAGCTTCAGCATTTACTTCAACTTTCAACATATTTATCTCATGGATATTGTCAACACAAAGCAATATAATAAGTTCAATATCTAGCATATAACAATTGTTGTACCAAAGTTGACACTAGTGTTCGCTTGTGAAAGATAGAAGAAGTAGGAAAACTGACTCAACATAAAAGTAAAAGAAAGTCCCTTCGCAGAGGGAAGCAGGGATTAAATCATGTGCTAGAGCTTTCTAAGTTTTTTAAATCATATAGAGAGTAAAAATATAAGTTTTGAGAGGTGTATGTTAATTGTCAACGAATCAGAAAATGGAAAGTACAATATGAACCCTGCCAACCAGACTTTTAAGAGCGGCTCCCATGAAGGACGCTATTTCTACCAGCAAGGCAGATCATCCCTCTTTCTCTTTTGTTTACACATGCAGATATTTCACTGGTTGTCATTGCTTGACTGATAAATCAGGGCAAAAATGTGAAGAGAATTAAGCGGTTAAAGTTGTAATTAATTGGGACTGGGCATCCCGTTGCCAACTCTTTTTGCAAAATTAATGGATAAGCGGATATATATGCCGCTGGTCCGGTGGTAAAGTCAGTTTGACAGGTGACATAAAGACATCCACCCCATCCTCATGAGCTTGGTAAACATTGACACAAAAAGGAGTAATAACAGTTTTGAATAGTTTAAATGTAGCACATGAAAATTTTACTTGGAGTGGCAAGGAAATACCACATATAGTTAGTTATGGTGGACACAAATGGCATGGATTTTGGCTCAAGGATTTGGATGCACGAGAAGCATTCCCTCTCAGTACAGAGTTTAGGCTAGCAAGATTATTTAAGCAAACAAGAATATCAACCGGTACACCAAATTTTATATGACCAACATATTGCAAATATTGTAAGACTTCACACCGTCTTCCTTGTTAACCAAAACCTTTTTCTAGAAAATATCTAGACCTTAGAATTACCACCCATGCAAACCACAGTTCACAAGCTTTACGGTATTTCTCCACTAATGGGTTTAAACTTACATGATGCAACAGTTTAAACATGACCTACTTGTTAACTCAAAACAATTGACAAGTATCAAATTATTCAAGTTGTGATCTACAAGAGTATGTAAGTCTTTTCCATTATGCCATTTACCACATGCAACATTTTCTGTTCCAACCAAACACCAATCAACTTATTTCAATAACTCTCCAAACAAGTATAAGTGAAGCAAGAGAGTACTTTCTTTAAAAGAACTAATAGCTCTGACAAGAGATACATGAAAACAAGAGCTAAAAGCTAACAACGCTAGACAAGAATACTCAACAAGTATAAGTGAAGAATAGGAGTACTCAAATGAAAAAGCGGAGCTTGTCTCTCTCCCAATCAAGAATGCTAGGATCCAATCAAGTTTATCACAAAATAAAAATAACATACTGAAAATAAAAGCACACAGACGCTCCAAGAACAGCACATATGATGTGAAAGAATTAAAATATAGTTTCACTAGAGATGACCTGATAATTTTGACGATAAAGAAGGGGATGCCTTGGGCATCCCGAAGCTTAGACGCTTGAGTCTTCTTGAAATATGCTGGGGAGATCCATGGGAGCCTCCCCAAACTTAAGCTCTTCACTCTTCTCCATCCTATTATATCACTCTTCCCTCTTGACCCTTGAAAACTTCCGCCACACCAAACTCAAAGTAAATCTCATTAGAGGGTTAGTACACAATCAAAAACTCACATGTTCTGTAAAGACGTAATATGTGTCACAGCAGTGGAACATGGGTTCCCCTAGTACTGCCAAAGTGGTCCACCCCATGTGGGCCCAAGATGAAGATGGACAAGACCAAGACTCAAGTCAAGTTGGCGGGTTCACCGTTAGGACACGCAAGGCCTATGTCGACAAAGGGCTCCGGTCCTGGGGACCTTCCGGGTCCCCGAACCAAGCAAGAAGGCCAGGAAGGACCCGAGAGCCCGAGTTCCCGCAGGAGGCCAGGCTCCCTCTCTGGCACTTCCCCACGTCCTTGTGGATAAGCACTCCACCTCACTGCGGAAGACTTGGGAAGCAAGGCGAAGGCAGCGCGGGCAGGAAGCACGTCCCGTGGTGGTGTCAGCTCCTGTCCACCCCAAGGCGGACGCTCCCACCTAACCCAAAGGAGACGCTAGGCTGAGGAGAGGCCACGTCTCCTCCTAAACTAGATGAGGAGGGTCCTTCACCCCGAAGGTCCCTCATGCCCCTCACGTGACCCTGTGGCAACCCCTTAGCCTATAAAAGGAGGACCAAGGCACGGAGGAGGGGGAGGTCGGAAAAAGGACGAACACAAGGTAGAACCAAGGCACTAGTTCAACCAGAGCAAGACTAGGCTAGGGCTGCGAAGGTAGAGGGAAAGGTGATCTCCTCCGGGTCAGGATCTGTCCTTCTTCAACCTCCAGCCAAAACCCTTCCGGGTACCCCATCCGGGAGGTTCCATTGTAAGCTACACTATGAAGAACCTATCAATCCAGACATGCAGGAGTAGGGCTTTTAGCCTCCGGCGGCCTGAACCTGGGTAGCTCCTTGTGTCCCTTTGGTTGCATGCTTTGATCGTGGAGAGGAGAGCTTGATCTAGACTCCGCCCAAGAAGACGATTCTCAGCCTCCTTCGCGCCCCGTGCCAAACCTAAAAGGGGGTATCCTATACTCCCGGTGTCCGTGCAACGAGACACGACATCTGGCGCGCCAGGTAGGGGGCGCAAGCGCTGGTTTCATCTTCATCAAGTTCATCGGCAAGTTCTTCGTCAAGCATGCCGCCGAGGAAGTTTCTCCCTCGCGCACTCAAGCTTCAGCTGAACGTCGTGCTGCTGTCGCACGGCGGAGCGTCTCTCCGTCCCCGCCTCCCATGGAGAGGGTGGCGCCGGACGAAGTGGACGGTCGCGACAAGGACAACGGCCCTGGCGGAGCGGCGGCTCCAAAGGGCACCACCATGCCTCCTCCTCGCTCGGGGAAGAAGAGCGTCTGCAACGGCGCTGGCAAGGAGCCCACCGCTGGAGGAGGGAACCACGGCGTTCGCCCCAGCGGGGATCCACGAGCATCCAAGAGCAAGACCTCCGCGCACTCGCCTTCGGACGTGCAAGCTCGCCATGATGCTCTAGTCACTGCCAAGGCCCTGATGCAGTTCCCTCCAAGCAGCGGCGATCCCAAGGTCTACCAAGAATGGAGGACTCGCGTCGAGAGGCTCCTCGACTTCGCCGATGGTGGTCCGTGGGTCGAACCCACTCAAGCTCCCACCGTCGACGATCCCGGAGCAGCACAAGCCAAGACACGTGATCCGCGAGGCCAGCCTCGTGGTGAACGTCAAGCCAAGACGGCGCCTCCTCGCACCGCGCCACCGATGGCGGATCGGCTAAACCGCGATCACGGCGAGGCCATCTCCATCGGTCGTCTACCTCGCGCAACCCAGATCTTCGTGACGAGCTCAACAGCCGTCAGAACGAGGATATGCGCACCCGCATCGAGCGTCGCCGAGATCGTCACCGCCGGGAAGATCGGGGCATCGACCTCGTCGAAGGCTGCCTCGCCCGCGCCCCCAAGTTCTGCCACTTCAACTGGCCCAGAAATTCAAGATCGACGTTCTCCGCTACGACGGCACCACGAACCCCCGGGACTTTCTGCAGATCTACTCTCTTGCTGCGATGGTTGCCGGGGCCGACGAGGTCATGATGGCCAACTGGTTCCCATTGGCCCTGAAGGGAGACGCCCAGACTTGGCTTCTCAACCTTCCCAAGTGCTCCATCCGTTCCTGGCGGGCACTGAAGGAGCAGTTTCTGGGGGCTTTCCAAGGCGGGTACGAGCGCCCGGGGGCTCCCAGTGATCTCCACGACTTCAAGCAGCTGCCGGGTGAAACTCTCCGCAAGTTCATCCAGCGATTCACCCAGAAGATGAACACCATCCCGTGCATCAAGGAGGAGTTGGTGATCCAGTCCTTCCACGCCAACGTCCGCAACCCCAAGATGCGCGAGAAGCTGAACATCCATCGCGTCGAGTCTGCTCGTAAGCTCTGGGAGCTTGCAGATCGGTGCGCTCGAGCTAAAGAAGGAGCCAAGTTCCCTGGGGAGGATGAACCCGAGGACAAGGTCGCTCCAGCCAAGAACAAGAAGCGGGACCCTGGACCCAACAAGCGGATCTTCGTCACCGAGCCTCTTCCGAAGAAGACCAAGCCCGCACCGACTTCCGAGGAAGAAGGTGAAGGTGATCCCTGGTGCCACATCCATCCAGAAGGCAACCACTTGCTCAAGGACTGCTGCATGCTCAAGAACCTCGCCATCCGGGAGCAACGTCGAGCTGACGGGGTCAGTCAGGACGGTTGCTACAACTGCGGCACTGCCGGGCACATCGCTCATGACTGTCCCACGGGTCGCCAAGGCGGAGGCGGCCGTGGATGGAACCGAGGCGGTGGCCGCGGGGGCCATGGAGGAGGACGCGGCGGCCAAGGTGGTCGCGGGTACAACACTCCAGAGGCCGCCCACGGCGGCAACGGGGAAGCTCCGGCTCCCCAAGGAGGCAACGGCGGCAAGTATCAAGAAGTCACGGAGTTGTCGGGTGCATCCACGGAGGGTCTTCTCTGCCTCCTTCCAACGGCGCCTGCAAGAGACTTGTCCGGGAGCTGAACGCGGTTGCTTCTGCTCCGTCCAAGCCCCTGGACTGGTCTAGTCAAGTCATCACCTTCGACCCAGAAGACCACCCTGCAAACACTGCCGGGGTCGGGACCCTGCCACTGATCGTGTCGCCCGTCATCCACAACTACAAGGTCACCAAGATGCTGGTCGACGGAGGCTCCAGCCTCAACTTGCTGACGGCGAAGGTCCTGGCTATCCTTCAAATTCCTCTGTCTCGCCTGCAAGACACCGGGGTGTTCCAAGGCGTGAACGGAAGTGTTACTCGACCCCTCGGGAAGATCACCCTTCCGGTCACCTTCGGCGACTCCAAGAACTTCCGCACCGAGGAAATCGTCTTCGACATCGCCGACACTCCGCTACCGTACAACGACATACTTGGCAGACCTGCTCTGGCCAAGTTCATGGCCGTCTCCCACTTCGCCTACAACATGCTGAAGATTCCGGCGCCGTGGGGAGTGATCAAGGTCAAGGCCAACATCGACGATGCTATCTACTGCGTTCACTAGCTGAACCAGACGGTGGCAATCATGGCGGATGTCCCTCAAGGTATACAGGAGGATGATGATGGGGCTCTCCCCGGGGGCGAAGAGCACCCTGAGGGCTCCACATCTACTCCCCCCAAGAAGGCGCCATTCCATGGCGATCCGCAGCTGACCAAGAAGGTGGCGCTAACCAGCGACGGAGTTTGCTCCATCACTATCGGCGCCCGCCTCACCGACAAATAGGAGGCGTCAGGTTTACCCGGCGTTCCAAGGGAGGTGATCGAGCACAAACTGGCGGTCAATCCGGGGGCTCGCCCCGTGAAGCAGGTTCTCCGGAACCAAAGCAAGGAAAAGCTGGAATTCATCATCGCCGAGGTGGACAAGTTGATAGAAGCTGGTGTCATCCGGTCGGTTCCCCACCCAAGCTGGGTGGCCAACCCCGTGGTGGTACCGAAGCCCATGACCTTCAAGTGGAGACTCTGCATCGACTTCACAGACCTGAATAAGGCCTGTCCCAAGGACCCTTTCCCCCTGCCGCGGATCGACATGATCGTGGATTCCACGGCCGGGTGCGAGCTGCTGTGTTTCTTGGACGCCTTCTCCGGGTACCACCAGATCATGATGTCACTCGAGGACCAAGAGAAGACGGCCTTCATCACTCCCAAGGGCTGCTACTGCTACACCCGGATGCCTTTTGGCCTCCGGAACGCCGGCGCTACCTTCCAGCGCGCAATGCAAGCATGCCTTGGGTCACAGCTGGGCCGCAACGTTGAAGCGTACATCGACGACATCGTGGTCAAGACCCGGTACAAGGACTCCCTCATCCAAGACCTGCACGAGACCTTCGAGAACCTCCGCCGGGTCAACTTCAAGCTCAACCCCGACAAGTGCGTGTTCGGGGTCCCCTCCGGCAAGCTGCTGGGTTTCCTGGTCTCTCACCGAGGGATCGAGGCGAATCCGGACAAAATCAAGGCAATCGAGCGCATGGAGGCGCCCCGGCGGGTCAAGGACGTACAGCGCCTCAACGGGTGCATCACTGCACTCGGGCGCTTCATCTCAAGGCTTGGGGAGCGGGCCTTACCGTTCTTCAGGCTGCTCAAGAAGTCAGGCCCCGTGGAGTGGACCTCCGAGGCCGAGGAAGCCCTGCAGTCCCTTAAGCGCTACCTCGCCTCGCCACCAATCCTCGTGGCACCAGAAGAGAAGGAGCCCCTACTACTGTACATTGCTGCCACCAACCAGGTGATCAGCGCTGTGCTTGTGGTAGAGCGTGACGCTCCTCCGAAGAAGTCAAGCAAGATCAAGGGCAAGCGACCCGGGAACTCTCTCCCGGGACAACCGTGCAAGAAAAGGCTGCCGGGTGACCAGGGGTCTCACGATCCTGACGTCACTGCAACTTCACCAGCGGCGCGGAGCCCGTCGGGAATGGAGAATCTCCCTCCGACGAGACTTCGCCGGGGGCTACCTCGTCCCCACCCCAAGACGACGACGTGGAGGAAGCCGAGCCCTCTCAGGACTCGGCGACCCGCAAGGTGCAGCACCCGGTCTACTTCGTCAGCGCAGTGCTGCGCGACGCCCGGGAGCGGTACCCCATGATGCAGAAGCTGCTGCTGGCAATCCTCATTGCCTCCCGCAAGATGAGGCCGTACTTCCAAAGCCATCCCATCACGGTGGTGTCCAAGTACAACCTAAGAAGCCCCCTGGAGAACCCACTTGCCACTGGTCGCATATCATGGTGGGCCATGGAGCTTCAAGGTTTCGGTCTCAAGTTCGAGCACACGGACAACATCAAGAGTCAGGCGCTGGCGGATTTCACGGCCGAGTGGACCGAGACGGCGTTCGACGACCCGGAAGAGGAAACCTGCCTCCCCGGGAAGGAAGATCCTAGCGCCTGGACCATGCACTTCGACGGCTCCTACACCAAGGGGAAAGGAGGTGCTGGGGTTGTCCTAACCTCACCAACCGGGGACCGGCTGAAGTACGTCGTCCAGATGCACTACCAAGGGAACATCTCCAACAACACGGCGGAGTACGAGGGCCTGCTCGCAGGACTTCGTGCTGCCGTCGGCCTCGGCATCAACAAGATCGTCGTCAAGGGTGACTCTCAGTTAGTCATCAAACAAGTGAACAAGGAGTACGCGTGCCCTCAGATGGCACCATACGTTGAAGAGGTCTGGAAGCTGCAGCGGCGCTTCGACAACTTCCGGGCTGTGTACGTCCCACGGGGAGAAAACACGGCCGCGGATGAGCTATCGCAGGTGGCGTCCAAGCAAGAACCAGTGCCTCCCGGGATCTACATCGAGGTCCTCAGGCGACCTTCGATCCCACCCGAGAGGCTCGCGACAAGATCTGCGCCGGGGGCTGGCGACCCTTCTACCTCGACAACACGGGTAGCCAGCCCAGAAGCTCAAGACCCGGCAGCCCCTCCAGCGGAGGAAGCTATGCTTTCTTTCCGTCGGATGGTGCTACCGGTGGAAGGAACCCACCCACCCTGGGCCCGGGACATCGTCAAGTACATCATGGAGCACGCCCTCCCGGAGGACGATCACGACGCCGAGCGGGTGGCTCGTCAAGCCAAGCTCTACGTCATGATCGACGGCGAGCTCTACCGGCGACGGGACAACGGAGTCAAGCTCCGCTGCATCCCTCAAGAACAAGGCCAAGTACTGCTACGGGACATCCACGAGGGCACATGTTCAAGTCATGTGGCATCAAGATCACTGGCGGGTAAAGTTTTTCGTCACGGGTTCTACTGGCCAACAGTCCTCAGTGATGCGAGCAGCTAGTCAAGACCTGTGAAGCCTGCCAACTATGCGAAGAACATACATCAGCCGGCGCAAGCTCTGCAGCCAATTCCAATCTCCTGGCCGTTCGCGGTCTGGGGGCTGGACATCGTGGGAAGATACCGAAGTCTGTCGGGGGCCATGAATACCTTTTCGTGGCCATCGACAAGTTCACAAAGTGGGTGGAAGTGATGCCAGTACCAAGACAGACAGCTCAAGCAGCCATCAAGTTCATTGAAGGGATCGTGTACCGCTTCGGAGTACCCAACAGAATCATAACGGACAATGGCTCTCAGTTCACAAGCCGATCCTTCCTCAACTTCTGTGAAGAGCTGGGAATCAAGGTGTGTTTTGCCTCGGTGTCCTACCCAAGGTGCAATGGGCAAGTGGAGCGAGCCAATGCGGAGGTCCTAAAGGGTTTGAAGACCAAGGCCTTTGACAAGTTAGAAGACAAGGGCAAGAACTGGATTGAGCATCTACCAAGTGTCTTGTGGTCCCTCAGAACCACACCAAGCAGAGCCACTCAAGAAACACCATTCTTCCTTGTCTATGGAGCAGAAGCCGTCTTGCCAACAGAGCTCAGGCATGGATCCCCCCGGGTACTTGCCTATGATGAAGACGCACAAGCTGAGAGGAGGATTGATGACATCAACTTCCTGGAAGAGGTGCGGTGCGAGCTTCCTTACGATCTGCTCGATACCAGCAAGGGCTCCGCCGCTATCATGATCGCCATATCCGTTCACGGGTACTGGAACCCGGAGACCTGGTTCTCCGCAAGAAGCAGAAGCTTGATAACATGAACAAGCTGTCCTCCAAGTGGGAAGGACCTTATCGGGTGACGCATACCCTGAGACCCGGAGCTGTTTATCTGGAGGACGAGAAAGGCAGGCCGGAGGGCAACGCCTGGAACATCGAGAATCTCCGGAAATTCTACCCCTGAATACGAACATGAATCGCAGATAGTTCGAGTCAACTAAGCACGCCCAAGGGGCTAGTGTTCTGTATAAGGGTGTAAGAATCGTCGCCAAGGAATAAAAGATAAGTTTTTCAATTCCGTGAGCCTCTCTTGTTGTCGTGAAGTGTGTTATCCGTAACAACCCCCAAGCAGGGGGCTGACATGGTGCCGGTGGCTGACAGGTCGAGCGCGAGTAGCCTATCAGTAGGCGCTGCCACCTGATCGTGCCGTACTGCCGCGGTAAGAAGTGGAACGGGCAGTGCTGTGTTTTAAAGAACCTAAACACAGAAATGCACATTCAACTTTGCTTGCGGGTTGCTCCGGATGAAACACTTTCACGACATGTAAGGGAGGGTCCATTCTTTTCCTACTGAAAGTGTGTTATGTGTAGCGCCTCTCCCGGGACAGGAATGGATGCTGAAGAGCGGCTCAGGAGCTGGTACCCGGGAAGGACAGAGTAGATCAAGGGCACGGCAAAAACCAGCTAAGTCTTTGCATGTGCATCTTGCATTCTAGGCATAATATCTCGCTCGGAGTCAATATACCACCAACCTGCGCATGCTTGACAGTTGATGAGAACCTTTGCGGGGGTAATGCGTCCTCCCCGGCGAACGGTCAGATTTCCCTTCTGGCCTAGTACCCGTGGCTGTGGAGTGGACTCCCGGAAGGCATAGTGCTCTTAGGGGTGCTGCTACCGGTGCAGGCGGTTAGAGTACTTGTCACCTAAGAGATCTCCTCAGAAAACTTGACGGCGCGTTAGTGCAAGGGAGGTTTGGGAAATGACCCCGGGAGTTGAGCCCTAGGATTGCATTCATCTGAACTTACATTCTGAATTTACAATTCTGATTACATTCAGTCGAAGCTTTCCTGGATACATATCTAGCCTATGCTACTAAGGCCAGCTCAGGGCTCCTGGCTGTGCAGTCTGTCTTCTGTTTTATTGCCTGCCGGGTGAACTCCGGACTCCCGGGGACGCCTGGGATGAAGGAGGGCATTCGCGCAGGATCTTCAGGGGTCCCACGGGCCGGGGAACTTCCGGGCAAACCCCGGCACATGCTGGCTGCAGAGGAGGTGCACGTGGTCCACGAACTTATCCATGATGTCTTCCTCATCCTGTACGAAGGGAAGAAATCGAGTCAAGGCGCAGGATCTTCCCAAGGGTCGTATTGCCAGAACCAAGGCAGCCTTACCTTGAAGACATCGTCAAGGTCGCAGAGGAGGCGGATCAATCTCTGATTGCCTGCGGCCTCCTTCCACAGCTCCATCTTGATGGTGTCCTTCCGGGTCGCCAGCGCCACCGATGCCTCCATGGCAGCAGAACCGGCGATGTTCCCCACCGCGGGGAAAACCAAGGAGACCGAGGGCGAGGAACGACCTCGTCCTTTCTAGTGGCTCGGGCTCCAGCTTCGCTGGGTGCCTCCGCCGCTCCTCGAAGACGGACTCCGCCGTCGACACATCGGACAAGGCCCTCTCTGCTTCGCCGGACATTGTTCTGCGGGGCGGGAGAGGCAAAGGAAGAAGAGGAGCGGAGCAAGGCGAGAAGATGTGGCAAGGGGTGGAGTCTGGATGGTCTTTTATAGGCCTCCCACGCTCCACCTACCCCTTGACGCTACGG
This sequence comes from Poa pratensis, assembly GCA_947311845.1. Taxonomy (NCBI): domain Eukaryota; kingdom Viridiplantae; phylum Streptophyta; class Magnoliopsida; order Poales; family Poaceae; genus Poa; species Poa pratensis. The sequence goes on along the minus strand of CAMZMU010000074.1, from coordinate 135,435,714 downwards.
CTGCTGCAGTAATGGGAGCGCGTTTTGCAAAAAACTCGTTCTCATTCACACGGACGCGACACGAAGACAAGGAGGAAAACAAGATCTTCTTCATTTACAAGGACTACAAGGGGACGATCTTTTTTACAACAAAAAGGTTGGCTCCCCGAGCAAGGAGCACCGCCGTACAATGGAAGACGCTACTTCCAGAAGTACGTCGTCAAGGCCGCCGGAGGAGGTCAACGAGATCTCCATGGCGCCCGTCCGAAGCTCCTCGCCTTCAGGAAGACGAGCTCCCCTCGACCTTGATGTCAGATGAGTTTTCCTCATCTTCATCCTCGTCGTAGGAGCTCGAGCTGCCGCTGCTGCTCTCCATGCAGCACTCCACGCGTCCGCCATCGACACCGAAGATCTTCACGGAGAGCGTGCATCTCCGTCGTACCGGAACACCAAGCATGCCCCCGGACAGGCGGCGGGCACGGGAGAACGACTTCCACCCCGGACCCAGAAGCATGGCGCCTTCAGTGGTGCGCTCCGCCATGGCCCAGGAGGGGCCATTGGGGCAGCCTTCCACTTGCAGCCAGAAGCCGGAGGGTCCGATGTCCTCCGTCGCCATCGCGAAGGAATCCGGCAGGAGAAGCCGGCTGCGAGGCCTGCGGTTCAGATCCACGATGAACTCGAACGGCGCGAAGCTGGTATGAACCATGCTCCTAGGAGGGGAGCAGCGGTGCCGCGGCCTCCACGGCCGCCGCGACCGCGAATCCCACGACCTCGCGGAACAGCTCGACCACGAGTGGAGGGGCCACTCTCCGCAGCAGCTGAAGAAGTACGAGGGCGCCCAACTCCTCTCCTCGCTCTCGCCATTGGCGCTGGCAGCTTGTGGGGAGGCCTGGAGTTGGACTGAGGAAGAAGATGAACGAAAAGCCAGGGGTGCGCCTCGCTTTTATAGCCACGGCGGCCCTGTCAAGCGTCTCCTCGGTTCTTCCGTTATTGGGAATCGAGGGGGCCCCGCAGTTATTCCCCCGAGCGGAGTAACTCCAAGACCTTCAAGGCCATCAATGAAGCAGAGCAAGGAAGACCAGGTGCCCGGGACCCACTTTGACCTATCTTTAGGCCATGGCCCCGGCAGCTGGAGCAAGAGCCGCCGGGACCATGCCCGGGGGCTACTGTCGCAACAGTGGAACATGGGGTTCCCCTAGTACTGCCAAAGTGGGTCCACCCCATGTGGGCCCAAGATGAAGATGGACAAGACCAAGACTCAAGTCAAGCTGGCGGGTTCACCGTCAAGACACGCAAGGCCTACGTCGACTAAGGGCTCCGGTCCTGGGGACCTTCCGGGTCCCCGAACCAAGCAAGAAGGCCAGGAAGGACCCGAGAGCCCGAGTTCCCGGCAGGAGGCCAGGCTCCCTCTCGGGTACTTCCCCACGTCCTGTGGATAAGCACTCCACCTCACCGCGGAAGACTTGGGAAGCAAGGCGAAGGCAGCGCGGGCGGGAAGCACGTCCCGTGGTGGTGTCAGCTCCTGTCCACCCCAAGGCGGACGCTCCCACCTAACCCAAAGGAGACGCTAGGCTGAGGAGAGGCCACGTCTCCTCCTAAACTAGATGAGGAGGGTCCTTCACCCCGAAGGTCCCTCATGCCCCTCACGTGACCCTGTGGCAACCCCTTAGCCTATAAAAGGAGGACCAAGGCACGGAGGAGGGGAGGTCGAAAAGGACGAACACAAGGTAGAACCAAGCTAGAACCAGAGCAAGACTAGACTAGGGCTGCGAAGGTAGAGGGAAGGTGATCTCCTCCGGGTCAGGATCTGTCCTTCTTCTACCTCCAGCCAAAACCCTTCCGGGTACCCATCCGGGAGGTTCCATTGTAAGCCACACTATGAAGAACCCATCAATCCAGACATGCAGGAGTAGGGCTTTTAGCCTCCGGGCGGCCTGAACCTGGGTAGCTCCTTGTGTCCCTTTGGTTGCATGCTTTGATCGTGGAGAGGAGAGCTTGATCTAGACTCCGCCCAAGAAGACGATTCTCAGCCTCCTTCGCGCCCCGTGCCGAACCTAAAAGGGGGTATCCTATACTCCCGGTGTCCGTGCAACGAGACACGACAATATGACCATTACTTTAAACATTAGCTACTGCCACTAATGTTATGTGAAGCTCTTCCACCCAAAAAAAGAATTCCACCCAACACTAGTAAAATAGAGAATGCAAAATAAAAGACATAATCTGTCTAAAACAGAACAGTCCGCAAAGATGAATTTTTTCGAGGCACTTACATTGCTCAGATCGAAAAACGTTGAACTAACGAAAGATGCGTACATATATCAGGATTACGCACAAAAAAATTCAGATTTAATTCACATTCCGATATTTTTAAAGAATTAATACGGTGAACAGCAGAAATCTGTTCCTGCGCAGTAATCAAGATCTAGCATCATCTTATCATTAGAGACTACTCTTGGCACAACAATGCGATAAAGTAAAGATACAAAGGAATTGCTACAGAAGTGAACAAGACCTTGACTCAAATAAAGAAAAATTGCAGAAATAAAATAATGCGTTGCCTCCCATAAGCGCTTTTATTTAACGTCTTTTAGCTAGGCACAAAGCATGCATCATGTATTACCAAGTGTAGAAGCATCAACATCATAGTTTGTTCGAATAATAGAATCAAAAGGTGGCTTAATCTTCTTCCTAGGAAAGTGTTCCATACCTTTCTTGAGAGGGAATTGATATTTGATATTCCCCTCTCTCATATCAATAATAGCACCAACAGTCCCAAGAAAAGGTCTTCCAAGCACAATAGGACAAGATGGATTGCATTCAATATCCAAAATAACAAAATCAACAGGGACAAAGTTGTTGTTAACCATAATAATAACATCATCAATTCTACCCAAAAGTTTCTTTATAGTAGCATCAGCAAGGTGAACATCCAAATAACAATTTTCCAAAGGTGCTAGATCAAGCATATCAAAAAGTATTTTAGGCATAACAGAAATACTAGCACCAAGGTCACACAAAGAATTGCAATCAAAGTTGTTCAACTTCATTTTAATGATGGGCGCCCAACCATCTTCTAACTTCCTAGGGATAGACACTTAACATTTCAGTTTTTCTTCCCTAACTTGTATGAGAGCATTAGTAATATGTTTAGTAAAAGCCATGTTTATTTCACTTGCTTTAGGACTTCTAGCTAGCTTTTGCAAGAACATAATTAGTTCAGAGAGATTACAACCATCAAAATCAAAATCATTATCATCAAAAGTAATGGAACTATTATCCTCATCATTACTAGATATTTCAGTATTTTTCTCAAGAACAGTTTCAGAGTTATCAGGCAATTTAAAACGTTTTGCAATAGAAGTAGAAATATTGCCAACACCAATTACTTTACCATTGATAGTAGGAGGTTTGTTAACACTTGAGACTAAAGCATTTTCAGTAGTACAAATGGTATAAACTCTAGCAATACTATTCTTTTTAGCAATTTCATCCTCTCTTGCACACCTAGCATGCAATTCAGCTAGCATCCTCACATTATTATCAATTTTAACTTGTATAGCATTAAGAGTTTTGCTCTCTTTAACATCATGAGGCATATTATTTATTTTCATCAATTCAACATCAAGAGCAAGACTATCAACCTTAGAGATAAGAACATCAATTTTCCCTAGTTTTTCCTCAATAGTTTTATTGAAAGCAGTTTGTGTACTAATGAAATCCTTAAGCATAACTTCAAGATCAGAAGGTACACTCTTATTATTGCTGTAGGAATTACCATAATAATTTCCATAACCATTGCCACAATTAGAAGGATAAGGCTTATAATTACTATTACCAAAATTATTCCTATAAGCATTGTTGTTGAAATTATTATTTTTAATGAAGTTCACATCAACATGCTCTTCTTGAGCAACCAAAGAAGCTAAAGGAACATTATTTGGATCAACATGCACTTTTCCATTTGCAAGAATAGACATAATAGTATCAATCTTATCACTCAAGGAAGAGGTTTCTTCAACAGAATTTACCTTCTTACCTGTTGGAGCTCTTTCGGTGTGCCACTCAGAATAATTTACCATCATATCATCTAAAAGCTTTGTTGCACCACCCAAAGTGATGGACATAAAGGTACCTCCAGAGGCCGAATCCAATAAATTCCTTGAAGAAAAATTTAGTCATGCATAAAAGGTTTGGATGATCATCCAAGTAGTCAGTCCATGAGTGGGACAATTCTTAACCAATGATTTCATTCTTCCCCAAGCTTGGGCGACATGCTCATTATCAAATTGTTTGAAATTCATAATGCTACTTCTCAAGGATATAATCTTAGAAGGAGGGTAATATTTTCCAATGAAAGCATCTTTGCATTTAGTCCATGAATCAATACTATTTCTAGGCAAAGATAGCAACCATCCTTTAGCACGTCCTCTCAAAGAGAAAGGGAAAAGTTTCAGTTTAATAACATCACTTTCTACTTCCTTATACTTTTGCATTTCACAAAGTTCAACAAAGTTATTAAGGTGAGCAACAACATCATTAGTACTAACACCAGAAAATTGTTCTTTCATAAGAAGGTTCAATAGAGCAGGTTTAATTTCATAAAATTCTGCTTTAGAAGCAGGTGGAGCAATAGGTGTGCATATGAAATCATTGTTGTTTGTGCTAGTGAAATCGCACAACTTAGTGTTCTCAGGAGTACTCATTTTAGCAAGATTAAAACAAGACAGAAAATAACAACTCGAAAAGAAAAGTAACTAATTTTTTTGTGTTTTTGATAATTAAAAGCAAACAAGATAAAATAAAAATAACTAAGCAAGACAAAAACAAAGTAAAGAGATTGGAAGCGTGAGACTCCCCTTGCAGAAGTCTTCTTACTCCCCGGCAACAGCGCCAAAAAATATGCTTGATGACGTGAAACACACGTTCGTTGGGAGCCCCAAGAGGAAGGTACGAAGCAGTGCAGCAGCAAGTTTCCCTCAGTATGAAACCAAGGTTATCGAACCAGTAGGAGCAGAAGCACTTCAGAAGGTTGTCAACGGTGCCAGAAAATATGGTGTTGAAGGGGATTCTGACTGTTGACGTGGAACCTGCACACAACACAATCAAAACAAAGGGTTAAACATATGGTGTGAAAAAACGGTGTTTAATTGCAGAAAGTAAAAGAGAACAATGATTGCAGTTGGTGGTTTTATCAGTGTAAAGGAATGGACCGGGGTCCACAGTTCACTAGTGGTGTCTCTCCATAAAGATAAATAATATGTTGGGTAAACAAATTACAGCTGGGCAATTGACAAATATTGAGCGCATGACAATGCATATATATGACAAGATGACTACTATGATATTCATTTGGGCATTACGACAAGATACATAGACCGTTATCCAACTTCATCTATGACTAATAATCCACCTTCAGGTTGACATTCGTGTTCCCCGTTGGTATTAAGTTGCAAACAACGGATAATTGCATTAAATAAAGTGCGTAATGTAAACAAGTACATATGACCGTAGACATAACATTGTTGTGTTATCCCTAGTGGCAACAGCACATCCACAATCTTAGACGTTGCTGTCACTCGCCCAGATTACTGGAGGCATGAACCCACTATCTAGCATAAATACTAACTCTTGGAGTTACAAGCATCTACTTGGCCAAAACATCTACTAGTAACGGAAAGCATGCAAGATCATAAATACCATATAAAGATAGATTGATAATCAACTTGATCATAGTATTCAATATTCATTGAATCCCAGCAAACACAACATATAGCATTACAATAAGATGATCTTGATCATGTTAGGCAGCTCACAAGATCTAAACATGATAGCACAAAGTGGAGAGACAACCATCTAGCTACTGCTATGGACCCGTAGTCCAAGGATGAACTACTCACACATCACTCCGGAGGCAGGCATGGTGATGTAGAGCCCTCCGGTGATGATTCCCCTCTCCGGCAGGGTGCCGGGAAGAGGTTCTAGACCCTCCCGAACTAGGGTTGACGACGGCGGCGCCTCTGGAACTTTTCGTGGATAATGGCTTGGGTATTTAGGTTTTTCGCGTCGGGGGGAATAAATAGGCGAAAGGGCGGCGGCTGAGGGCACCCGAGGGGCCCACACAAGGGTAGGGCGCGGGCCCACCCTTGGCCACGCCGAGCCCTTGTGTGGCCACCTCGTGGCTCGGCTCCGTCTCTCCTTTGCACTCCGTGTACGTGTCGGTGAAATAGGACCTTCAGATGACTTTTCGTCCAATTCCGAGAATATTTCCAGAACAGCTTTTCTGAAATATAAAAACAGTAGAAAACAGGAACTGACACTGCGGCATCTTGTTAATAGGTTAGTCCCAGAAAATGTATAAAAATGATGTGAAGTGTATGTAAAACATGTAACAATTCGCATAATATCAACATGGAACATCAAAAATTATAGATACGTTTAAAACGTATCAAGACCCATTAGGGGGAAAATCCCAAAGGAAAAAAATGGGGAGGGGCTGGCCGGCCTGGCTGGGCCGAATGGGGCCTACCAGGGCCGGCGCACCCCCATGGCCGGCGCAGCCATGTGGGAATAGTCCCACATGGCTTAGCCAGAGGGTGGGCAGCCCTCCTCCTCCTTTATATAGGGGTGCACCCTTTGCCTAGAATTCATCCATCTCCTTCTTCTTCTCTCCTATCTTGAGCGTGATTTCGTTTCTGAAGCTGCGTACGAGGAGAGAAGTTTCTCCACCATACGCACACCGCCGTGCTGCTGGATCCAAGTCTTCGCTTCCGCTGCTTCGCTGGATCTGGAGCCCGAGGTCGTCGTCTGCACCGTACGTGTGTAGAGCTAGGAGGTGCTACACGTGTGGTACTGGAAATACGTCTTCTTCCTCTACACGACCTTGAGGTCGGCGTCGTCGGCTTTATCAACAACGCTTGTGCGGGAGCGTAATCCTCGCTTTCGGTCTACAAGGGTATGTACACCGATCTACTTCGTCATAGTTTATCTGCATAGTAATAGATTCTGGCTAGTTTAAGGTTATCATTGTTATGAAATTTTTTGTTTTCTGCCTAGCTACGAACCCCTTCAATAGTCATACACGAGCGCGCCGTCTCAACCTCGGGGAAGCCGTTCCCTGTGTCTGCCAGAAAAGAAGGTGAAGTCTGAGCCAACGAAGGTGGACGCCGTGCTCCGGGAACAGGAGGCGCTGCGCGACCCAGAGGTCGACCCCGTGAAGTTCCCGGGTTGGAGACGCGCCCTCGAGGCATCGCGAAACGACGTTATGGCGCTTCCTTAGGACGCCCAGATGTGGTCTTTGTGTGACCACGCCCAGGCGACCAGATGGCCCTACCTCGATTTCACCGGTAATGACAACGACGGCGAAGGGCCTAGCGGCACATGCGGTTGCGGCGACGACAACGGCGGCAAAGGGCCCAGCGGCACGAGCGGTCAAGGCCAAGGACTGGGAGGACTACATCGCTTTTCAGTATAGTACCTCTAGATTAGGTTTTGGTTTCGTTTTATTTTAATTTCGTTCAAATCTATAAATATTCCAAAAAGTTTGAATGAAATTCGTTTCAATCAAATATGTTTTTGCTTCAAAAAAAATTTAAACATCGGAGGCGTGACTGGGAAGATACGCCCTCATGCATCGATGCCCAACGCTATTGGCCTATTAATTGCCAGACGTTATATTGGGAGTGGGAGTGAAGATACTCAAGTAGATATAGACACAACAAGTGTGTGAATAAAACTGTACAGCCATGCACGCAGGTTAAAACTTTTCGAAAAGCCGTGTACACGGAGATTGTTTCTTGGTCATAGATAACATTAAGCTAAACCTAAAATTACCAACTAAGAGTATTCAGAGGATTGCTTCATCAGAATGGATCGTGGAGGTGATCCTATGTACTTTCGATCGTTATGGACTGAGAGCTAGAATGGATCGAGGAGGTGATCCTACGTACTTTCGATCGTTATGGACTCAGAGCTAAAGAATTGCACGTTGTAGTACCGTCTCCCGTTTCCGATCAACTTGACTTAGAGCCATGACGAAAAGGCTGGAACCATCTTTTTTTTTCTTTTTTTTTGAGGGAAGGAACCATCAAGTTCACCAGAAACCGTCATGTATAGTACAATCGATCGTAGTCGTAGCCTATTCTGAATATTTCCAAAACGCTAACGTCGTCTTCCATCGACCACACGATAGACTGACCACCTAGCAACTTTGAACCGTACATGTTCTTCCGAAGTCTTTTCCTTTCTTTGGACGTACTCTAAGAGTACAAGCCAACAAAGGTCGCAGATACCTACGCATGCATGCAAAAAAGTCATGGATACATTAATCAACGAAAGGTCGCCGAGACTTCTGTGGGCGATCGATCGTTATGGGTGTCCCGGCAGCGTATGCATGGCACTACGTGGACGTCGACACGGCGGACCCGAGGGATCGGCCTTCCTCCGGCGGCCCTGATTGTCGCCGTGTGGGGCCCGCGTCCTCATGTCGTGTTCTAGAAACTTTGTGGACAAGACGGATGAAGAAGGGGTAGAGATTTCTTGCACACGAGTTCCAGTGCTCCTGCCACTTTACAAAAATCGAATAATATATTTACAAGTTTTTACAAAAAATCTGAAAAAAATCTCGATTATGTATCCTATAGACGCGCAAAATTTTGATGCGAAATACTTTATATTTCGACCTACACAAAAATTAAAAGTTTAAAAATCTTATTATAGTTCACAATGTATAGTTTCAAATCTGCTCATTTTGTCATTTTTGTGTAGACTATAATATAAAGATTTTTTCTTTGAGATTTTGCACGCTTGAAGTATACATCATGGAGAACATATGCATGACTCTTTTCATATATTTTTTGAAACTTTTAAATATTTTTTAAATTTGTTTAAACTAACAAGAGCACTGAAGCTCGGGTGCAAAAACCACTTTCCGATGAAGAAGCTACTGGTAAACAACTGTTCTGATAATCCCCTCCCACGGTAATATGGTAATGGATTTCGTTTACACTATGGATGGCCCTCCTAGTAGTTTATTTTCTTTGCCAAATTTAAATATTTCGGCAAATGCAAATCGACATGGGTTTGTTCCATAGTTTTCATTTTCAACACATAAAAATTAGGTGTACAAAAATTGAAACAAAATAATTCATGCAATTAAAATAAAATCAAGTTCAAATAGATCTTGGCGGCGTTTCCTTTGAGCGTACACGATGATTTGTGTCCAGTGAGTCGACGAGCGTCGGCATGGAAAGGCATATATGCGAGACGGAGGAGGGCCGCCACGATTTCTTTGCCCAGCGAGCGACCATCGCTGGCACGGCCTAGGCGATATGGTGGTGGAGCGGCAGCTAAATGACAGCGCGAACAGGCGGGGGAAATGAATTAGGATGGGAAAGAGAGGGGGAAAAGGTTTTTGTCTTGTCTATGACAGTGTTGGCCCACTTGTCGGTATCTGACGTGGCGGCGTCCACGGTTTCATCTGGCGCTACCAAGCAGCTCGACTCACTATGGGACGGGCCACCATGACAGCGCCCGACGAAATATTGGGCGTAACCCTACATATGAGAGGGCACGAGTGAGTGGTTTCACGTCGGATGTGCCCAATGGCCATGCTCTAATCAGGGCCTTGCCTACAATATGACTGGCTGAGACTGCTCATTTCCGTGTCGTTATCTGACCCCTACCAAAATTGACTTCCTTGACCTAACGTCCACTTGGCCCTTCTCTCACGAACATGCAGTCGTGCAGATACCCAATTATTTACAAGTGATTACCGTTCTACCCCTGTCCCTGGCGTGATGCAACGGTTTCACGCAAATCACACGGCCGAACAGGCCATCTCATGCTGACGCAGCGCCCTTCACCCTTCCCATTGGTTCCGCTCAGTCCAAAGTCCAAGTCCTCGCCTTGTCTGCTTAGCTTTGTGCGCCTTTGATATATTCGATAAAGCCCCATCATAGCTTTGCTTTTCAAGCGGTGCAACATTAGTACATGGATTTCAGGCCTAAAAAGCACCACCACCACAGCCGCGACAACGATGAGGACGCCATGAACAACAAACATCTGTCGCTGCGCATCGGGCGGCGGCACGAGGAGGAGGTGAGCTGGCGCCGTGGCGAGATCAAAGAGGTGGATTTCTTCTCTGCCAGCGGCGATACGGGTACCCAATCACGGAAAGTCGACGGCGGCGGCTGCAGGGTGATGCATGGCTGCCACGACGACGACAACGTCCACGTAAGTACGCCGTCGATTGGCACGGCAGACATCCATGAGCTGTCTGAGCGTCCCCAACGGCGTAGCTACAAGTTATTCTTGATTGCTCCAAAACTGAGGCGCGCTGGGTTCACTTGTGTGGTGCAGACCGGGTTAGACTTGATGACCACGGCCATCGCCGTGGGCGCCGCTGCCCCGGCTACCGTCGGCGAGGAGCGGACGGGGCTGATGATGGTCGGGACGGAGAAGAACCATACTGTTTGTTCCCTTGTGCTTTGCGACATCGATCTTTTCTTGCCCTAACTTTATGTAGTACATGTGATGTTGGTTGAAACGTAGATGTGTCTGTGCCTCGCAGATTGAGGCGGCTGTGGAAGCAGATCTCCGGCGGGTGTTCGAGGAGAACCTGCGGCTTCGTCGTATGCTGGAGGAGCTCACCCGGAGTTACGGCGCGCTATACCACCAGTTGCTCCAGGTCACTCATCAGCAGGGGCACCATCATCGCCATCCGGATTTGTTCATGAACAACCAATTACCACCAACTCCAGTGAGTACTTACTCTTTTGTTCTTCAATAGATCTCCCCTTCTGTGCTCCCTTCTGTACACAAGTCAGTTACCTTGACCTTTACACACACACACACACGAACAAAAAACAAAAAAACTGGTTTTTTCATTTAATTTTTTCCCTATTGCCAGTTTTTAAATTTTGATCTTACACATGTGTTCTTCCTTTTCTAGTTTTAGATTTGGCATTTGTTCTGCTTTGTAAGAGGTTAACACCTTCGATCATTTGACTGTGTTGGCTTTATTAATTTAAAATCGAGCTTTATAGATTTTATCTACTCCCTCCGTTTGGAAAAGAATGTCTTGACTTTGTCTAAATTTAGATGTATGTACACACTAATACATGTCTACATACATCCAAATTTAGACAAACCAAAGACATCATTTTCCGTACGGAGGGAGTATAAAAAATATCTTCCCCATATACTAAAAAATAACGATGTGCCTATATTTGCGCACCACTTATATATACCCTGCATGATCAAGATCCCCGCGCTACTGGTCAGTGGCAAACGTGCATGCACGCTCTCAATGTAAGTTCGATCAACAAGTGTTTGGCATCGATCTCACTAATCAATCAACATCTAATTAACAATTAGTTTTATAAAATATGTTGGATAACTGGGAGAGTAGTAGGAGTAGCAGCATGGAAGAATGGGTCGAGACTCAAGAGAGGATGGTTCTAACTTCTAACTCGATTCATTATATTATTTCCACCCCCAAACTTTGAGGGTTTCCCCATTTCAAGGAAATATGTTCCATCACAACTTTGATTTCATTTGTTTTTTGTGACAATCGATTCATTTCACATACCGTACGTTGAATAATTACATATATTGTGGACAAGTACAATCATGTGAACGATGTTTCAATTTTCAACTCCACTAGTAAGTTTTGCGAACGCAGGTACACGTAGCATGACAGGCACTATTTTACACACTACACACTAGTAACACTACTGTAGGGGCAACAGAAGTGGTAGTTAGCATGTGCTAATCTCATGCCCGCAGTTTTAATTGCTTCCTCGCTTTCCTCTTTCACTAATGGAACATAACGTACTTCTCGGTCGTACCAAACCTTGATCGATGCAGCCCCACCGAACCACAACGGGGTCACTGAACACGTCGTCAACGCACCAGTTCCTGACGCCGCGCGCGTCCTCCACGCCCACGGCGCAGCAGGGTGACGAGGTTGTCGCCGCCGACTCTCCATCCTCTAACAGTGGCGGCAAGAGGAGGACGAGTCAGGATGAGGCGGCGGCGCCGGGGACAAAGGATCCGAGCAGCGAGCAGGCGTCCTCGGAGCAGCTTCCATTCCGAAAACCGAGGGTGTCCGTGCGTGCACGATCCGAAGCACCAATGGTACTCTACTTTTGAACGCTGCAATAAATAAGTCTATGTGCATCACTTGATGCAGAGAGCGGGATATGCCCCATTTCGAGAGAGAAATTATATTCTCTTTTTGGAACAGTATGTATGATGTTAATGGTGCATATGAATTCCAGATTAGCGATGGATGCCAGTGGAGAAAGTATGGGCAGAAGATAGCGAAGGGAAACCCGTGCCCAAGAGCTTACTACCGCTGCACAATGGCGATCGGATGCCCCGTGAGAAAGCAGGTACACCTACATTGATTTATTCTTAAGTCATGTACCAAGTAGGAACGAATGAATAAGCTAGTCTGTACATTGACATAATTCACAAGCTGCATGCCGTAAAACTTGATAATATCTTAAATCGCATAAAAAAGTTAGATGATATGGCACAAACAAATATTCAGGAGGTGGACTTGATCATTCAGAATATATAGCATTGTAGTTGGACAAGGTGTTTTGGCTCGTATGAGCATCTAGTCTCAGTATGCGAGTGCATTTTTTAAATATTTAAAGTACCAAAAAATCCAAAATAAAATTGCGGGTGTACCTCCGAACATTTTATGTTGCACACACAAAGTTTTACGAAAAGGTAATGTTTTTTGTGCTCTGTATAAAAAAGACAATTTTGTGCTCAAAAATAAGTTTCTACTAGACATTTTATTTGTCTTTTTTACACGGGATACAAAAAATGTTTTTTTTGACAAAAATGTGTGTGTCTACATAAAATATCTGTATGTATACCCAAAATTGTTTTCGAAATTTTTTGACATTGCGAATTATGATTTTTCATATAGGAACATATCTAGTCCTACAACCCGAAATCAGTCCACGGGGAAGTACCTTCCTTCATTTATTCGTTGCATGCATGCACGATCGAAGTTACATATGTGCACGCGTACATGCAGGTGCAGCGGTGCGCCGAGGACAAGACTGTCCTGATCACGACCTACGAGGGCAACCACAACCACCAGTTACCGCCGGCGGCGACAGCCATGGCTAACGCGACGTCTGCAGCCGCCGCCATGCTCCTCTCCGGTCCGGTAACCAGCCGCGACGGCACCGCCCTCTTTGGCCACCCCGCGGTTTTCCACCACCACCAATCCTTCCCCTACGCTTCCACCGTGGCCACGCTCTCCGCCTCCGCGCCATTCCCCACCATCACCCTCGACCTCACTCAGGCGCCCCCTGGGGCCAGCGGCATGCTCCACCGCCTGTCGTCGGTCCAGCAGCAGCCTCCGGCCATGCCGTTCGCGGCACACCCGGAGCTGGCCATGTACGTACAGCAGAGGGCGTCCACGGTGCTCTCGGCCAGGCTTGGGCTTGGCCAGGACGCCCAGCAGCAGTCTGTGATGGAGACGGTGACCGCGGCGATCGCAGCCGACCCTAAGTTCAGCACGGCATTGGCGGCAGCTATCTCGTCAGTCATGGCGGGAGAAGCCCATCGACAGGATAATCTGTCTATTCCCCGTGGTACTACTGTTGGAGAAGCACAGGGTGACGGCCCCGCCGATGTTGGTACCGCCGCGCCCACGGATGGATCACATGTGGCGCTGTCCGGCGGGTCTCCTCGGCTTGCGACGCAATCTTGCACCACGTCGACTACTTGAGGACACGAGCTCAATCGGTGGGCAGATCGATCTGTGCTGCCAGTTGTATTTTGTGATCATTATGAGTGTATATACTATATACTCACGGAAATTATAATGCGGAGTAGTGGTACGCGCCCTAGCAGCCGCGCTTGACGCTTTCGTTTGTTCAATGGAATGCTATATGCAAAACTAGTCACATGCAAAAAAGCAAGATGCGAGCCACAGACAGAAGCATCTATCTGAATTGCTACGACGGCATGGACAGAGATATTTTTACAAATATATCCCCCTACGCATCAATATTGTCCAAAATAGCCCCTCTAAACAAAAATGCTAAATGCATCTAGAAGCGGGAAAGCAACATATCGCATGTCCCGCCATGCTGGGTGGAGGAGCACATGTCCCGCCATGCAGACCGGCAGAAAGTGCATGCCGCCAAAGGAAACACTGGAAGTACATGGGCCCATCGGTGTGCGACCGGCAGAAAGACGGCTTCCACTGGCGGGAAGTATGCCACATTATCATGCCAACGGGATTGGCGGAAGGAGGTGGGCTCGATGGAGGAAAGGCATCCCACAATATCGGCTGGAGTAGTGTAGGTCGAGTTGCCGCCGCAGGTCCAATCATCTCAATTTTTCGTCGTTTTCTTACAAGATGATTTCCTTATCTGGGATGGGCCTGCTATGATAGGTGGTGATTTCACCTTATTTAGATATGTAGAAGAAAAAAGTCGTAGAAATGCAAAATTTAAATGGGTGGATAAATTTAACACATGGGTAGCTTCATCGGCTATATATCTTGGAAATTTATCTATGTGGGGAGAACTCTTCCGTGGACTAGTGGTAGCCGTGCATAAGCGCATAAGGGTCAGGTCCCGGGTTCGAGTCCTCACTTCTACCTTAATGACAAAACCGGGGTGGAGTCCCCCCTCCGGTCTTTTTTTTTATCTATGTGGGAGAGCATACATTTGGGGAAATAATCAGGGAATTTGATTGTGTGTAAACTAGATAGGATTTTTGGTTCTAATGGGTTTCTTTTCAAGGACAAACAACCAATAGTTGTTGTCTTTTGCATTAAGATTTTAGAAAAGGAGTTTTTACAAGAGTTTATTACAGCATTTCCATCCACCCAACTCCCTAAGCCTACTCCACCCGATGATCTACTCTTCTTCTCGCCTTATCCCACAACTCTAGTTCGTCAGTTGTGTCATTGACCACCTGCAACAAAGTCTTGCTCTTACCATCGAAAACTATTGCATTCGCTCGAGCCACAACTTACGCATCCCAGCTATGATGATCGTCGCCGATCTACTAGTTTTGATGCATTATTTCCCCTGGCAAGTGTCAGGGCTTTAACTAGAGTTGATAGTGACTATAGTCCAATCTTTTGGGATTTTGGGGAAGGTCAAATGTTTAGAAAAAGTAGTTTCAAGTTTAATAAATGGTGGAATCTCCATACCAAACTTTAAAGGGATAGTGTGTAAAGCTTATGCCTGGGAAAAAATATTTAGGAATATAGTAGATGTCTATAAGGTCAGATATTTTAGGAAGTTAGTTAAGGGTTGGGGTGCTAATTTAGGAGCTGATATTAGAAAGCATAAGAAAAAGCTGACGAGGAGTGTGATGTTTTAGGTATGAAGTCTGAAAGGAACTTTCTACTGGTAAAAGAATAAGTTATGTAATATTCACAGTGAGCTAAATAATGTTTGGGTGTTGGAAGAATTTAGGCTAGGCAGTTTCATATGAAATGGAATCGGGGATGGACCGTGAATCTAAAAAAATAGAGCAGTGTCGCGGTACATCCATGTCCAGGGAAGTTGCAATGCTCGTATAAGAGAGTGGGCCCTGGAAAATGCAAGTTTTTTTTCTGGACTGCCAAAAAAGACAAGATCTTGACGGCTGGTGCTCCAGAAATATTCCACGCTGATCACAAGGTCCAACTGCACGCACAGCACGACGCTACCTGCCCAGGTACGCAAACCGCCGCTCTCGAAATCAAGATCTCTCTTTCTTTCATTTACATGTAATAAATTGAGAACTTTCTTGTGAATCTTGGTCCGAAATCAAGAATATTTGGTCAAGTCGCATGCCGATTGCAGAAACAGATAACACGTTTTGTCTTCAGGACTATACATTTTATCCATCTTACCTCCGCGAGTTAACATACTTTTATTTACTCATTTTTCCTGGACGAAAGTCATAAAATGGCTACCAAGTAGACAGAACAGAGAGAGATCAGCATCATCTGTAACCAACAAATTCAAAGGGCCGCTGCACGCCAGTCTGTGCACCTGGGTCCTTCGACCTTGGCGGGTAGCACGGCCTTTAGGAGTCTGCTGGCTGGCACTCCAGATGGTGATGTGGTGACTGGTCAAGGTGAGGCCGTGGTTCTGCAGTCGGGAGGGGTTGG
This sequence comes from Poa pratensis, assembly GCA_947311845.1. NCBI lineage: Eukaryota > Viridiplantae > Streptophyta > Magnoliopsida > Poales > Poaceae > Poa > Poa pratensis. Next base: position 135,419,585 of record CAMZMU010000074.1, on the reverse strand, counting down.
GGACAACCCGGACCCTGTTTCAGTTCCAGAGACCACGAGGTGTGCCCACAGCTTGGAAAAGGATGCGGCTTCCTGTGGTGACTCCACGGCTGCCATCTTAGCCTCGTCCTCTGCGGTGCTGCCAACCCAGGAGGCCCAGGTTGAAGCCCAAGATGGTTTCTTTTGCGTGTCTAGCCCTGCAAGACGACGCACAGAGCAAGGAGTTGGACTTCGATGAGGCCCAAGACTCCTACTTGGGTCCCAACAGCCAGATGCAGCTCATGGAGTCGTTGCTAGTCGAGCAACAGTGTCAACAAGTTCTCAAAAAAAAAAAAGCAACAGTGTCAACAGGAGGTTGTCGCTGAAGCTGCGGCCTTCTCCAGGATCAAATCCTTCTGCGCTAAGGTCCTCAAATCTCTGGCACCCCGCTTCTCCGTGAGATTGAGTCAGTCAACCTTCGTGCAGTTCCCGAGCCAGCCACCCCGATTCGGAACTGCTACTAGCATGGTTCGCAGTAAAAACAAGGCCACTCCGGCGGAAACGGTCCTCCTCAAAACTCTTGGCATCACTGACGGCGAGATCCCGGTTCAGGAAGAACACCTTGAGACGCTCAGAGACTTCTTTGATTCCCCAGTCAAGGAACAAGACCTTCGTGCGCTTGCTGCCATCTTTGGCAAAGTGATGCCTTGTAATCTGACGCAGCCACGCTTGGAGCAGGCTCCGGTTGCTGTCAGTGCCTGTTAAGGTGTTTTTATTGTTCCCAGGAGTTTGCATCTAGTTTTCTTATGGATATCTTACTAGATCTTTTAGATTGGAATGTAAGGGGGCTTAATGACCCTGACAAGCGTGACGCTGTCAGGGAATTTGTGGACACACTGCATGTTAATGTAGTTTGCTTCCAGGAGACGAAAATGGCTCACATTGACATCTTTGTGGTTATGCAATGCCTGGGCCCTGCCTTTGATGGCTTTGCTTTTTTGCCGGCGGTAGGAACTAGAGGTGGTATTCTCCTCGCTTGGAAGACAGCGGAGGTTGCTGTTCGTAACATCACCCTTGACACTTATGCGCTCACTGCTGAGGTTCATGTTAATGACCACTGCTCTTGGTGGTTAACTGTGGTTTATGGGCCACAAGATTTCGAGGATAAGGTGAAGTTCCTTAGGGAACTTTCTGAAAGAAGGTTGCTATGCCCTGGGCCATGGCTACTTCTTGGTGACTTTAACATGATTTTGAGAGCTTCAGAAAAGAACAACTCCAATTGGACAGGAGAGCGATGAACATCTTCAGAGATTTTGTATACGAGCTTGAACTGAAGGAACTTTACCTTCACGGCAGGTTATTCACCTGGAGTAATGGGAGAGAGACACCCACCATGTCCAAAATTGACAGAGTTTTTGCCTCGGTTGCCTGGGACATGGACTTTCCCGACAGTTTTCTTCAAGCTCTATCCTCGTCGGTTTCTGACCATGCCCCCCTACACCTCTCTTTGGCTGCTACCTCTCGTCCGAAAAGGAGATTTCGCTTTGAACTGTTCTGGTTAAAGCTGCAGGGGTTCGAGGATGCTGTCAAAAATGCTTGGGTGTGTGATCCTAGTATCGTGGATCCCTTCAAGAGGCTGGATGCACTGCTCCGTAATACTGCAGCCTCGCTGCAGGCCTGGGGGCAGAAGAAGGTTGGCAACATCAAACTACAACTTGCTGTGGCTCACTTGTTAATCCTCAAGTTTGATGTGGCCCATGAGCATAGGGTACTTTCGGAGGGTGAACTCTGGCTCCGCAGTTCTCTGAAACTTATAATTCTAAGCCTATCCTCGCTGGAACGTACGCTGGCTAGGCAAAGATCCAGAACCAGATGGCTGCAAGAGGGTGACACCAACACAAAAAAATTCCATGTTCTGGCTAATGGTAGAAGATCAAAAAAATTCATTGCGGCTGTTAGCAGAGAAGGTACAGTTTTCACGGATCAGAAAGGCAAGGAAGATGCCTTCTTTCAGGAGTTCAAAAGCCTCATTGGCACCTGTCAGAATAGGGCACATTCTATCAACTTGGACCTCCTTAATTTGCCTGCCCTTGACCTAAGTGAGCTGGACTCTATCTTCACGGAGGAGGAGGTTTGGGGGGTAATTAGAGACATGCCCAAGGATCGAGCCCCGGGGCTGATGGATTTTGTGGTGCTTTCTTCAGAAAGCCTGGCCGATAATCAAGTTGGATATCATGGCGGCTGTCTTGAAGCTTTATGTGGGAGATGGAAGAGGCTTTGGGAGGTTAAATGGTGCCCTGGTAACTCTAGTTCCCAAGAAGCAGGATGCTATTTCCGTGGGTGATTATAGGCCGATTAGTCTTGTCCACAGCTTTGCCAAGTTGTTCTCCAAGCTGCTAGCAAACCGGCTGAGGCCAAGAGTGCATGAGATGGTGAGCACCAACCAGTCTGCGTTTATCAGAGGACGCAGCTTACATGACAATTTTCTCATGGTTAGGCAAGTTGCCAGGAAGATCAACTCGAGGAGACACCTAGGAACTTTGCTCAAGCTTGATATCACACGAGCCTTCGACTCCTTATCCTGGGCTTTCCTTTTTGAGGTGCTGCGCAAAATTGGGTTCAGTGAGATTTGGTTGAAATGGATTGCCTTACTACTATATTCTGCGCACACCAAGATTCTGGTGAATGGAAACCCTGGGCTGAAAATAATTCATGCAAGAGGACTGCGGCAAGGAGATCCTATTTCGCCGACCTTGTTTGTAATTGGGATGCAAGTATTCTCTGCCCTTTTCCTTTTGGCTATCAACGACCAAATCATCTCGCCGATCCCTGGCATTACACCCCTGCAGCGTGTCTCTCTTTTTACGGATGATGTGGTTTTGTTTGTTAACACCAACAGATTTGACCTGCATGCGCAAATCCTAAATCTGTTTGGGGAGGCTTCTGGCTTGAGAATCAACTATAATAAATCGGCTGCCACCTTGATTAGGGGATCCCCTCAGCTTGCAAGTTTGGTTAAAAGAGTGTTGCGTTGCCAGATTGCTAAATTCCCTATCAAATACCTGGGGTTGCAATTGGCTTTACGCCCTCTAACAAAGGCGGAATGGCAGCCTATTCTAGATGTGGCTGTTGCCCTCTTACCAGCTTGGCAGCGTGGACTGTTAGATAAACCTAGGCGTTTGGTGTTGATCAAAGCTGTGATGAGTGCTAGGCCTATTCACCACCTTATGGTAAACAATGCACCTCTTTGGTTGTTTGAGCAGGTTTACAAGTGCTGGAGAGGTTTCTTTGGGGCAGGCAAGGAGGGGGCACATGGGGGACAATGTTTGGTGGCCTGGGATACCATCTGCCGTCCTACTTGCTTTGGAGGACTGGGCATCAAGAATTTACAGCTGCAAGGGTTGGCTCTACGCACCAGATGGGAATGGCTTAGTCGCACTGATCCCACAAGACCATGGCAGGGCATCCCGATGCTAAAAGATACTGATACGAAGGATGTGTTCCGCAGTCTTGCCAACATCACAGTGGGGCGTGGCAACATGGTCTTGTTCTGGACTGATAGATGGCTGGATGGCTCCTCCGTGGCTGATCTTGCACCGCTGGTACTTCTTGCTGTCCCAACACAGATTAAGAATAAACGCAAAGTTGAGGAGGCCATGTTGGAAAATAGCTGGGTGAATGACATCAAAAACCCTTTGACGGTTGAAGCTGGCGACAGTGTGTGCTTCTCTGGGTGCACCTACACACGATTCAGCGAGATGAGTCGGCAGAGGACACCTTCAAATGGACGGGTTCGAGCTCCGGAGCCTACTCAGCGAGCTCAACTTATGATATGATGTGCCAGGGCAGGACTAGGTTCGAGGCAGCTGGTTGTATCTGGAAGTCCAGGGCTACTCTTAAATGCAAGATCTTTGCATGGTTAGCTTGGCAATATAGACTTTGGACTTCTGATAGGAGATTCAGGCATGGCCTTCAGGACGCCACCTCGGAGTGCTTCACATGCTTACAAGAAGATACGGTTGACCACATCCTCATCCAGTGCGTCTATGCAAGGGAAGTATGGTACTGGGTTTTCAGGCGAACTAGTGCCCAAGCTGCCATCCCCGATCCGACAGACAACCTACACTCCCGGTGGCTGAAGGCGAGGCGCAACTTCAAGGGTAAAGACAAAAGAACCTTCGATACCCTGGTGATTTTAACTTGCTGGAGTTTATGGAAGCAAAGAAATGCTAGATGCTTCAACAATCCTAGCAGACAACATTCGGTTCAGAGCTTAGTTCAGTGCATCCTTGATGAGCTGAATTCTTGGCTTAGGCTAGGTGTTGGAGGGAGTAACAACACTCTTCGGGAGTAGTTGCCTTGTACATTTGGGTGTGGTGTTGCGTTGACCGTGTTGTTGGTCAGCCACTCTTGTAAATTTTCTTGCTATCTTCTACTCCCTCCGTTCCAAATTAGATGACTTGTATTTGTCTAAAAATGGATGTATCTAGACATGTTACAAGTTTAAATACATTCACTCTTGGACAAATGGAAGTCATCTAATTTAGAACGGAGGGAGTATAAAGCTACGGTACGCCAATGGCGTACTCTCTAAAAAAAAATCTAGAAAGACTGCAAGTCTCCTTGCATACAGATTATTATTCTTACATTATACAGCTCGAAAAAGGGAAGAGAGAAGACCCGTCACGTTATTGCAAGCTCAAATACAACATGTCAGTTTGTAAAAGTACACTACATCAACGGGCGATGCCATGGGGCAGGGTATTGAATAACTAGACCTCAATTGAGAACTGGCTGTGGCACAGATCCACACCTAAGTAGTCGGCCACAGCATCTTAGGATGGAGTGCTGGCTGTCACTGCCTGGATGTGATGTCCTCACGCCAGAGTTTCTTGCTGAGAACAAAATCGTGGGGAAAAAACATCAGGTCATAATATGTTCGTAATCAGATTAGTAAGAACAATCATCAAGTATTCGATCACTACCACATATTAATACCATCTGCCAAACAAATTCAGCTGCCACCATAATCACTAATCATGAAAGACATCACAACCACGTCAAACACTAGCTGCAGAAAACTTGGACATCTCATTGACAATGGATATCAACTATGGAACTCCTTGACACCATGATGACATCATATGATGTACATTACAGTCTATAATAACTTACTGTAAACTAACAGTGCAATGTCAATAATTCAATAGTTCCACTACTAGTTACCCACATAGATAGTGGGTTAACAGAATATGGAGTGGAACATATACGGTGCTCTAGTTTCCTCGCCAATAATTGTGGAACTGAACGGGAACAAAAATATCAGGTATTAGCCTTGCTTTTAAATCTGAAACTCTGACTAAAAACCTTTGTTTTGGGATAAGAAATGGTAAGGATTTGGATGGCATGCCATGTTGAATCCTGTAGGAATTAAAAACACAAGAATCTGTAATCGAATCTGTTTGGTTGCATCACAGGAAAAACGCATCAACTTTCATATAGCATTAGTTGCATGGTATAGTTGTCACAGAAACAAAGGAAATTTTCCATGAGGTTCAATCAAATGGAAAATATTCTTTAAAATTGCATGCAAAGTAGAACATAGGAAAAATTCCGTGGTTTCCAATCCTACAAACCAAACAAATTCTAGAGGAAAACATTCTAAGGAATGAAATCCTATAAAGTTCAAATGAAATTCATTTAAAAAAAGGCTCTAAACGAATAACTTGATATACGGATCCGTAGTCATTGTGGGTGTGTGTACTAGCATAACTCACATTGTGCGCCTCTTTGGTTAGCATGATTCTGAAAATGCAGGAATATGGAAAAGGTAGAATTGGCATGTCATACACACTGAATCCTATAGGAACAAAAAACACAGGAATCTAGAATCTGTTTGGTTGCACCACAGGAAAAATGCTGAAACTTTCCTGTGGCATTAAATGGCATAGTTGTCATAGAAACAAAGGAAATTTTCCATGAGATTGGACTCAACGGAAATTCTTCTTTGGAATTGCATGCAAAATAGAATCTACGAAAAATTCTATGGTTTCCAATCCCAAACCAAACAAACTCTATAGGAAGAAAATCCTAAAGAATGGAAGCTTCTAAAATCCATGATAAATTCTTTTGAAGCAAAAAAGGCAGTGTATAGTTTGCTACAGAACTCCCTAATACGTGCTGATGTGCGTACTAGCAAAACACGCACCGTATAACAGCTTAGCAGATACAACATAGCAAAAAGCATTCACAAAAGCAGAAGAAACAATTAGTAAGGTTATCCAGCATGACATACAAATTTTCACATCCTTAACAACTCTTGCGATCTTATATAGTTAACATCAACATTAAAGCCTTTTTTCCTAAGCAAGGTTGGGTAGGCTACAATTCAATCTTATATAGTGATCTAAGAAAGTTCCCATAAACAAATAAATTCTTCAATAGACCAATTCCTTATGAAGAAGACGAGTAACACTCGACTTTCTGCTTTTACAGCTATAGATTTATTGGTTGTGATTCGCTTGGACACGGTTCTGGAAAGATTATGACGATCTATCTGCGGCAATCAACTAATGAAAAAATAAACACCAGATGGATGGTCAGATTTTTTTTGCGGGAATTTCTAACATATCTCTCTATTTTCAGCCGTATCTTGCTTTTAGTATGTAACAACAACTAGCAGTATTGTTAATCTTAGTAGATAGAAAACAAACAAACAAAACCGAGTATGGCTAATAAGACATCATACTATCATACTCCCTCTGTCCCCAAATAGGTGACGTAAATTGAGTAAAAAAGTCAATACTTTCTAAGTTTGGCCAAATGTATAGCAAATATATATACAGAAGTAAGAAGGTCTACAATACCAAATCAATATCAATATATACATTATAAGATATATTTGGACAAACTTAGAAAGTGTTGCATTTTTTACTCAATTTATACGCCACCTATTTGGGGACGGAGGGAGTAGTAACTAGACACCTCGGGTATCATGGAAGTATAGCATCTCTTCGGCACCGTTTAGCTTAATCAACGCAGCAGAATATGCTAGGTTCTACTACTCATGTCGGACGCACGATCTAATTTTGACCATCAATTTGACCAATAATACATGAGATATGTGTCAAAAAGATGTGATCTACTTATCGGGAACTTTTTATTGAATACCAATTCAATGGTATAATTTTTGTAGCACCTGACCCACATTTTTTAGGTCAAATAGATAATCAAAGTTGAACTTCAAAATACATCTGTGCGATATGAGTAAGGAACAGAGGGGCCATTTGCATGCAAACATTTTCATGTTCTATTGGTATATGAGTACATAAAATTTCAAAAATCAGCATTTTATACAGATAAACTGTGGGTCGGTAGAATGTCAAATAAATGCACAAGCCAGATCATCAGTGAGATGTACAAGATTGTAGAATCTGGAAAATGTCATGTGTAAAAGCATGTTCGGTAGAAGCATGTCTTGCAATAGGCGACTATGCCCAGAGTGCGATACAACAATTGAACAAATTTATGGTGTTAATTTGCATCTTGATCTTAAATACAGTCAAGTTGCAAAATATTATACTAACCAGCGGAACTAGTTGATGAATGTATAGTCTATAAATGAAGAAAAGAAATGATTAGAACAAAGTCAGTGTTAATAAGTGTACCTTCTCAGATGGCCGCAATTTACTGCTGGTGAATCCCTCAGCAACAAGCTTATTGACAGCGTCTCTCAGCCTTTCATACTCCTCCTTGACATTGTAAACCTGGTGTGAGATCCTTACATACCCAGTCACTGGATGACCATTAGTATCCTTTGCCATCTCTTGCTCTTCAACCCTTCTGGTATTGTAGTATATTGGCACTTCCACCTTGAAATCCTTCCTTAACATGGTCCGCACTCTCATTGCATCATCATCACTCTCAATGCCAAGACAGTTAGGCATCCCTACCATAACCATGCTTCCGCACATTTCTGGCGGCGAACCAAGAGACGTCCCCCATGCCTCGGCAAGCATCATACCCATCTCGATCACCTTCTCATGGTTCCGGTTGCGTATCCCCTCAATCCCACCTTCAAACCGGTTCACAAAGTTGATAGCTTCAGGAACGACGATCTGGGCACTATAATCCCGTGTCCCAATCCATCCGCTCTCCATAGGAAGCCCATTGCCATACTCGTGTGACACCACAGGGTGGTGGAGCTGAGAGGCTACTGGGCCACCCTTGCGGGTGTGCAAGAAAGCCACGGCCGGGGGACAAAAGAACCACTTGTGGAGGTTGCTAGTGTAGAAATCGGCCCCAATGTCACGCACATCAACTGGGACTTGCCCAATGGAGTGTGCAGCGTCGACAAAGACCTTGTCGACGCCCTCTTGGCGGCAGATGGCGACGAGTTCCTTGACTGGAATAACAACACTGGGCATGGAGGTGATATGGTCAATTACCGCGAGGCGGACCCTGCGACCACCAGCCTTGGCAACGGCGAGCGCAGCATGGAACTCTGCAATAATGGCGTCGGGTGAAGCGACAGGGAACGGGAGGGGTACCTCGACGACGGTGGCCCCCGCGCGGGCAACATAGGCCTGGATAGATTTCTTGACCGCTCCGTAGGCGTAATGGAGCATGAGCACCGCGTCGCCAGGTGCGTAGTGCCCCTCGGCAAAGCTCCACGCTGTGTGCTGCAGCACGATTGCTGCGGCGGTGGTGGCGTTGTCGACGAGGGAGATCTCGGAGACGTCCCCGGCGTTGACGAGGGCGGCGACGGCGGCGCGGGAGCGGCGGAGCCCCGGCTGGAGGCTATGGAAGTAGAAGTCGTCGGGCTGGGCGAGGAAGAGGCGCTGCCAGCACCCCTGCTCTTCGAGCACGGAGGCCGGGCAGGAGCCGAAGCTGCCGTTGTTGACGCGGGCGACGGCGGGGTCGTGGTGCGCGAACTCGTCGCGGATCTCAGCGGCCGAGATCAGCGCCCCGCGCGGGCGCTTCGCGGGGGGCGGGGACGGGCCGTTGCCGTTGCGGTGGCCGTTCTCGGCAGCCTCGTCGAGCGGGATCGACGCCATCGCCGCCGCCGCCGAGCTAGGGTTGGGATGGGATAGAGAAAGGGCGAGAGTGATGGGGAAGAGGCTTGGGAGAATGGGGCATGTCGTCGGGGTCCGGCGGATTGGGTTTGGGTCTTTGGGACTCGAGTCACTTTGTGCTGCGCAAATCGAAAAGATCATATACTTCCCATCTTTTCCTTCAAATTATCTATTTGCCAAAACAATCTCGTTCTCTTCCTCCTTTGATGTGAAGAACAGATTTTTTTTATTCGGGGCATTTTAGGGCCTCTTTGATTATTCAGATACTTTGAAATTTTGTGTACTTCCACCGATCCATTAATGTTTCCAGCGACACATTTACCGGATCGGAGGGATACTTGATTTGCAGGATTGAATCCAAAAAACAAATCTCAAAGGATTCCTTTGCACTAACATTTCATAAAAATCTAACATCCACTCACATCTCTTTTTTAAAAACCTTTATATTTCCTACGATGGATTTAAACAAACTTTGGTGCATAGGAAATCTTATAAGATTCGAGTGGGTATGTACGACATTGCAAACTGATTTTTTGTTCCCATGTTTGACTCTTTTAGAATCCTATTAATCTAAAGTGAAAGATCGAACAGGTCGCCCGGGGGTGAATAGGCGACTACAATTTTTAACGTTTTCTTATCAATTTAGTGATTAAAAAATTTATTTTTCCTATATCATGCAACTAGATGGACAACTTATATGACAATATGGATACAATCTAATTTAGAAGATAAACAAGCATATAAAACTAGATATGAATAAGTGAAAAGGTTGACAAATAATCACACAATGGACGCGATGAGTTGTCGTGTCTCGGATCACGGACACCGGGGGTAAAGGATACCCCTTTTTAGGTTCGGCACGGGGCGCGAAGGAGGCTGGGAGACGCTTCACCCAGGAGGTGGTCGCCAAGCTCTTCGGTGGGGAGATCAGGCAAGCAACACAGAGACGCAGAGAGTTTACCCAGTTCAGGCCGCCCGGAGGCTAAAAGCCCTACTCCTGCATGTCTGGATTGATGTAGTCATCATGGTGTGGTTTACAAGGGTGTTCTTGGGGATGAACCCGGCAGGGTGCTGGCCGGAGGCAGACGAAGAGCAGATCCTGCCCTCAGGAGATCACCTCTCTCTCTACCCTCCAAACCCTAGTCTAGCCTTGCCTGAGCTATGCTTGCAACTTGTCCTTCTACCTCGGTGCCTTGGTCCTCCTTTTATAGGTTAAGGGGATCCGACATGGGCACGCGAGGAGCGTGAGGGGTTTTAGGCGGGAAAACCCTCGGTGGTCTAATGGAGGCGACGTGGCCTCCTCTCGTCCAAGTATCTCCGATGGTTAGGTGTGGTCGTCCACCTTTGGGGAAAGCGGGGTGGACTGAGTCTGACAGTCCCACCGACCACGCCCAAGTCTTGGCGCCCAAGTCTTCTACCAACTTCTGCACGAGCTGGCATGCTTATCCTCTTCGATGTACGGAGGCTCGAACCCGGGTGAGCGCCTGGCCTCCTGCCGGGCACTCGGACCCGCGGGTGCTCCGCCTTGTTCGCGGGTGACATGTGACCCCGTAAGGCCACATGGTCCATAGCCGTGGTTTGCCGATGTCGAGCTTGACGGGTTTCCTTGGGGCAGATGGGCTGGCCCATCTACCGGTCTTGACTCCTTGTCTTGTCAATCTTCTTGGTGGGCCCAGGTTGTGGACCCACTTTGCCCGCATCAGGGGAACCCATGTTCCACTTTTGCGACAGTAGCCCCCGGGCATGGTCCCGGCGGGTACTTGCTTCTGCCGCCGGGGCTATGACCAAAAAGTCGGTCAAAGTGGGTCCCCGGCGTCTTGTCTTGGTTGATCCGTCCCATCCGTCAGAGAGTGAGTCTTTGAGTTATTCCGCTTGGGGGAATAACTGCGTCTGCCTCCTCGATTCCCGCTACGGAGAAGCCGAGGAGACCATGGAGAGAGAGAGGGCTCTGAGCCTATAAAAGCGAAGGGGCGCCTTGCGAATCTCCATCCTTCTTCTCCATTGCTTCACCGCTCCCTACCCAGGCCTCTGGTTCCAATGGCGAGAGGGAAGAGAGGTGTTGGGCGTCCTCGTTCTTCGGCTCCGTGGAGGAAGGCCGCAGCAATCGCGGAAGGGCCACCTCAAGAGGGGCGAGCGAAGCGCGGCCGTGGTGGTCGAGGGACGATGAGGCGTGGGAGATCTCCTTCCCCACCTCCGCGGAATGCGTTCCACACGAGCTTCGTCCGTTCGAGTTCGTCATAGATCCGCGCCGCAAGATCCGCAGCCGGATCCACCTTCCGGATTCCTTCGCGGCGGCGGTGGAGGACAACAGGCCTCCAGGCTTGTGGTTGCAGGTAGACGGTTGACCCAATGGCCCCGCCTGGGTCTCGTGGAGTACACCGTCGACGACTCCATGCTCCTAGGTCAGGGATGGAAGTCGTTTGCCCGCTCCCATCGTCTGACCCGGGGGCAATATCTCGCGTGCAAGTTTGACGGCGACACCACGCTCGTCATGAAGATCTTCAGGGCCGCAGGAGGGCACGTGGAGTGCTGCGCGGAGAGCGAGAGCAGCAGCGGCTCCAGCTCCGACGACGTGGATGAAGATGAGGAAAACTCATCTAGCATCAAGTTGAGGAGAGCTCATCTTCCACGGGGTGAAGGGTGCCGGGGTGCAGGCCTTGAAGATGTCCTTGACCTCCTTCTTGGCCGCCTCGTCTACGTACTTTGGAAGTGGCGTCTTCCATTGTACGCGGTCCTCCTTGTTCGTCAGGGGCCAACCTTTTTTGTTGTAAAAAGTAGCACCTCTTTGTAGATCTTGAAATGAAGAAGAACTTGTCTCTTTTTGGTCCTTTGGTCTTCGTGTTGTACTTGGTGTGAATGAGAACGGGTTTTTTGCAAAACGCGCTCTAATTACTGCGGTAGCCGTGTCGTCGGGGGGTAGGTGGAGCGTGAAGGGTCTATAAAAGGCCCCTCAATCCCCAACTCCCTCAACGCAGCTTCTCGTCTTTCTTCCCTTGCTTCTTTACCCACCCCTCCGTAGATTGCAGAGCAATGTCCGGTGAGGAGGAGATGTCCTTGTCTGACAACTTGATGCTGGAAGAAGAGGTCGCATCTCGACCCCGTCCTTCCTTGGTTTTCCCTGCGGTGGGGAACATTGCTGGCTCTGCTGCCATGGAGGCTGCGGTGGCATTGGTGACTCGAAAGGACGTCATCAAGAGGAGCTTGTGGAGGAGGCAGCCGGCAATCCAATATTGATTCGCCTCCTCAGCGACTTGACAAGGTCTTCCATGTAAGTCTCCTTAACCTTGGCAACGCGATCTCAAGGAGGACTTCGCGGTTAGACCCGTTTTATTCCTTTGGTGCAGGACGAGGAGGATGCCATGGACAAGTTCGTGGACCATGTATACTCCATCTTCAGCCAGCATGTGCCAGGATTCGCCGAAAAGTCCGTCTCCCATGGGATCCCTGAAGATCCTGCGCGTGTGCTCTCCTTCTTCCCAGGCGTCCCCGGGAATCAAGAGTTCACCCGGCAGGCAATAAAAAACAAGACTGCACAGCTAGGGGTTTTAGCTCTGAGCTGGCCTTAGTAGACAGGCTTGATATGTATTCAGGAAGTTGCAAAACTGAATGTAACCCAGAAATGTAATTCGAAATTTAAATTCAGATGAATGCAACCTATTTTCTCAACTCCCGGGGTGATTTCCCAAATCTCCCTTTGCACTAACGTCTGTCAAGTTTTCAGAGGAGATCCCTTAGGTGCCAAGTATCCTCACTGCATGCATCCCAAATTCGCTGCTAAGATGCGGATACAATAGTAATACCCCTAAGAGACCTATACCTTCCGGGAGCCTACTCCACTGTCCTCAGTTACTAGGCAAGAGGGAAACGACCGTTCGCCGGGGTGGACGCTTTACTCTCGCAAAGGCTCTCATCAACAATCAAGCATGCGCAGGTTGATAGTATATTGACTCCGAGCGAGATGTATGCCTAAGTGCAGGATGCAGATGCAAGGACTTAGCTGAGTTTTTGCCGCGTCCTTGACCCGTCCTGCCTCCCCGGGTATCCAGCTTCTTGATTGTTTTCCATCGCCAACTCCTGTCCCGGGAAAGGCGCTGCACACAGCAAACTTTCAGTAGGAAAAAATGGACCCTCTCTTCAGGTCATGACGGTGTTTCATCCGAAACAATCCGCAAGCAACATTGTAAGTGCATTTCTGTGATCAAAATACACACACTGCCCGATCCCTTCTTTCCGCGGCAGTACGGCATGATCGGGTGGCAGTGCCTAAACCGGTAGGACACTCGCGCTCGACCCATCAGCCACCGGCACTATACAGCCCCCTGCTTGCGGGTTGTTACGGATAACACACTTTCATGTCAAGAATTGAGGCTCATGGAATTGAAATGACTTATCTTTTATTCCTTGGTGACGATTTCTTACACCCTATTACAGAACACTAGCCCCTTGGGCGTGCTTAGCGGATTCGACGTTTGTCGATTCGTGTTCATAATTAGGGGTACAACTTGCGGAGATTCTCGATGTTCCAGGCGTTGCCTTCAGGCCTGCCTTTCTCGTCCTCCAGATAGACTGCTCTGGGTCTCAGGGTATGAGTCACCCGGTATGGTCCTTCCCACTTGGATGACATCTTGCTTTTGTTTCTTGCGGAGTACCAGGTCCCCGGGTTGCAGTTCCCATGACCGAACATGGCGATTGTGGTATTGCCGAAGCCCTTGCTGGTATCGAGCTGATCGTAGCGAAGCTCGACACCGAACCTCCTCCAGAAAGTTTATGTCATCGATCCTCCGTTCCACTTGGGTGTCTTCATCGTAAGCGAGTACCCAGGGAGATCCGTGCCTTAGCTCCATTGGCAGTACGGCTTCAGCTCCATAGACAAGGAAGAACGGTGTTTCTCCAGTTGCTCGGCTTGGTGTTGTTCTGAGAGATCATAGTACACTTGGTAGATGATCTATCAGTTCTTCCCCTTGTCTTCCAATTTGTCAAAGGCCTTGGTCTTCAGACCCTTGAGGACCTCCGCATTGGCTCGCTCCACTTGTCCATTGCATCTTGGATAGGACACCGAGGCAAAGCAGACCTTGATGCCCAATTCTTCGCATAAGTTGAGGAAGGCTCGATTTGTGAACTGAGACCCGTTGTGTGTGATGATTCGTTTGGCACTCCGAAGCGGTGCACGATTCCTTCTATGAACTTGATGGCTGCATGTGCTGTCTGACGGGGTACTGGCATCACTTCCACCACTTGGTAAACTTGTCAACTGCCACGAAGAGATACTCGTGTCCGCCGACTAATTTTGGCACCTTGCCCACAATGTCCAGTCCCAGACTGCAAACGGCCAAGATATTGGTATCGGTTGCAGATCTTGAGCTGGCTGATGTATGTTCTTCGCATAGTATTGACATGCCTCGCAGGTCTTGACGATTTGCTCGGCGTCGTGTAGGACTGTTGGCCAGTAGAAGCCTTGGCGGAAGACTTTCCCCGCTTGTGTCTTGACGCAACGTGGCTTGAGCACGTGCCTTCGTGGATGTCCTTGAGGAGCACTTGGCCCTGTTCTCGTGATATGCAGCGGAGTTTGACACCATTGTCACGCCGCCGGTAGAGCTCGCCGTCGATCATGACGTAGAGCTTGGCTTGACGAGCCACCCGCTCGGCGTCATGATCGTCCTCTGGAAGGGCATGCTCCATCATGTACTTGACGATGTCCAGGGCCCAGGGTGGATGGGTACTTTCCACCGGTAGCACCATCTGGCCGAGAAGAAGCATAGCTTCCCTTGGCTTCGGTGCTGCCGGGTCTTGCTCGTCTCCTGGGCTGATTGCCCGGGTTGTCGATGTAGATGGGTCACCAGCCCCCAGTGTCGATGTAGACCTTGCCTTGAGCCTCTCGGGAGGAACTGAGGGTTGCCAGAGCACCTCAATGTAGATCCTGAGAGGCACTGGTTCTCGCTTGGAGGCCATCTGTGACAGTCCGTCCGCGGCCGTGTTCTCTTCTCGAGGGACGTACACGGCCATGAAGCTGTCGAAGCGCCGCTGGAGCTTCCATACCTCTTCGACGTACGGTGCCATCTGAGGGCAGGCGTACTCCTTGTTCACTTGTTTGATGACTAGCTGAGAGTCACCCTTGACGATGAGCTTGTTGATGCCGAGGCCGATGGCAGCACGAAGTCCCGCAAGCAGGTCTTCGTACTCCGTCGTGTTGTTCGAGATGTTCTCCTTGTAGTGCATCTGGACGACGTACTTCAGACGGTCGCCAGTGGGTGAGATCAAGACAACTCTAGCGCCTCCCTGACCCTTGGTGTAGGAGCCGTCGAAGTTCATGACCCAGGCATCGGGGTCTTCTTTCCCGGGAAGGCTGGACTCCTCCACCGGGTCGTCAAACGCTGTCTCGGTCCATTCCGCCATGAAGTCGGCTAGCGCCTGACTCTTGATGTTGTTCGTGTGCTCGAACTTGAGGCCGAACCCTTGAAGCTCCACGGCCCACCAGGAGATGCGTCCGGTAGCAAGTGGGTTCTCCAATGGGCTTCTCAGGGGGTATTTGGAGACCACGATGATAGGGTGGCTTTTGAAGTAGGGCCTCATCTTGCGGGAGGCAATGAGGATTGCCAGTAACAGCTTCTGCATCATGGGGTACCGCTCCGGGCGTCGCGCAACACCGAACTGATGAAGTAGATCGGGTGCTGTATCTTGCGGGTCGCCGAGTCCTCGACGGGCTCGACTTCCTCCGGGCATTCAGCTTCGGGTGGGAAAGAGGTAGCCCCCAGCGCTGCTTCTTCAGTGACGCCTCTGGTTGCACTGGTGGGCATGTCGGGATCAGGATATTCAGATCCTTGGTCACTCGGCTGCCGTTTCTTGTTTGGTTGTCCCGGGAGGGTGTTCCCGGGACGCTTGCCCTTGATCTTGCTTGTCTTGACTGGTGGAGCATCTCGTTCTACTACAAGAACAGCGCTGATCACCTGATTGGTGGCAGCGATGTACAGTAGCAGAGGCTCTTTTTCTGCTGGTGCCACGAGGATGGGTGGCGAGGCGAGGTAGCGCTTGAGAAACTGAAGAGTTTCTTCGGCCTCCGGGGTCCACTGCACGGGACCCGACTTTTTGAGTAGCTTGAAGAAAGGCAGAGCTCGTTCTCCAAGCCTCGAGATGAAGCGCCCGAGTGCAGTAATGCACCCGTTGAGGCGATGCACATCCTTGACTCGCCTGGGCGCCTCCATGCGCTCGATGGCCTTGATCTTGTCAGGATTGGCCTCGATCCCCCGATGGGAGATCAAGAAACCAAGCAGCTTGCCGGACGGGACTCCGAACACGCACTTGTAGGGGTTGAGCTTGAAGTTGACCCGACGAATGTTGTCGAAGGTCTCGTGGAGATCTTGGATGAGGGAGTCCTTGTACCGGGTCTTGACCACGATGTCGTTGATGTATGCCTCGACGTTGCGCACCAGTTGCGAGCCAAGGCAGGCTTGCATGGCGCGCTGGAACGCAGCGCCGGCGTTCCGGAGGCCAAGAGGCATCCGGGTGTAGCAGTAGCAACCCTTGGGAGTGATGAAGGCCATTTTTTCTTGATCCTCCACCGCCATCATGATCTGATGATACCCAGAGAAAGCATCTAAGAAGCACAGAAGTTCGCACCCGGCCGTGGAGTCCACGATCAGGTCGATCTGCGGCAGGGGAAAAGGATCCTTGGGGCAAGCCTTGTTCAGGTCGGTGAAGTCGATGCAGAGCCGCAGCTTGAAGGTCATGGGTTTTGGCACGGCCACGGGGTTGGCCACCCAAGTCGGGTGAGGAACCGCCCGGATGACACCGGCTTCCAGCAACTTGTCGATCTCGGACACGATGAACTCCAGCTTTTCCTTGCTCTGCTTCCGCAGAACTTGCTTCACGGGGCGGGCATCCGTGCTTACCGCCAGTTTGTGCTCGATCACCTCCCTTGGTACACCGGGTAAACCTGACGCTTCCCAAGTGAAGACATCAGAGTTTTCCCGAAGGAAGGCGACGAGCGCGCTTTCCTATTTGTCGGTGAGGCGGGCGCCGATTGTGATGGAGCGGCTCCCGTCACTGGTCAGCGCCACCTTCTTGGTCATCTGCGGGTCTCCATGGAATGGCGTCTTCTTGAAGGGAGTTGAAGTCGAGCCCCCGGGATACTCACTGCCCCCGGGGAGTGCACCGACGTCAAACTCCTATGCATCTTGTGGAACGTCCGAAGTCATCGCCACCGTCTGGTTCAGCTTGTGAACACAGAAGATAGCATCGTCGATGTCAGCCTTGACCTTGATCACTCCCCACGCCGCGGGATCTTCATCATGTTGTAGGCGAAGTGGGAGACGGCCATGAACTTGGCCAAAGCGGGTCGGCCGAGTATGCCGTTGTACGGGAGTGGCGTGTCCACGACGTCAAAGACGATTTTCTCAGTGCGAAAGTTCTCCGGGTCACCAAAGGTGACCGGTAGAGTAATCTTTCCTAGCGGCCGAGTGACACTCCCGTTCACGCCTTGGAAAACGCCGGTGTCTTGTAGGCGTGACAGGGGGATTTGCAGAGTAGCCAGGACCTTCGCCATCAGCAGGTTGAGGCTGGACCCTCCGTCGACCAGCATCTTGGTGACCTTGTAGTTGTGGATGATGGGCGACACGATCAGAGGCAGGGTCCCTACCCCAGCAACATTGTCAGGGTGATCTTCTGGAACGAAGGTGATGGCTTGATTAGACCATTCCAGGGGCTTTGGCGGGACAGAAGCTACCGCGTTCAGCTCCCAGACGAGTCTCTTGCAGGCGTCATTGGAGGGAGGCAGAGAGGCCCCCGTGCACCCGATGACTCCATTGACTTCTTGGAACTTCCCGTTATTGTCGCCATGAGGAGCCTGAGCCTCTCCGTTGTTGTCGTGGGTGGTCTCTTGATTGTTTTGCCCGCGGCCACCCTGGCGCGACCCCACCCACGGTCTCCTCCGCCTTGGCGACCGGTGGGACAGTCACGAGCGATGTGCCCGGAAGTGTCGCAGGTGTAGCAGCCATCAGGGTTGGTCCCGTTGGCGTGGTGTTGTGCTCGTCACTAGTACAGAAAAGGCTATCAGTGGCGCACCCTTTTTGATTCTGTGGCGCACACCCAGATTTGCTGGGCGCGCCACAGAATTCTCGCCACTAAATTTTTTTCTGTGGCGCACCTGGCTTGGTGCGCCACAGAATTCTCACATTTCTGTGGCGCACAGAATTCTAAAAAAATTCAAAAAATGCAAAAAAAATATAAAAAGTTTAAAAAAAAATCAGAAAAATCAAAATATGAAATAATATGAAAAATCCTAATTATTGGAATTATTTTCAGATTTTTGAATTTTTTGAACTGATACCTTCCCGCTAGGTCACCCATCCTCAAATTGCTCGAACCCTAGCACGCTTAACTTCTAAGTTCCACCCAGTTCACCTACCCTTGTGCTACTCAAGTTCTTATTGATATATATATCATATGAACCCTCTTAAGTCTTGTATGTGTATATGTGCGGTATGTGTTATAAATGTGTGTTTTTAAATTTCAGATTTTTCAAAAACTTCTAAAGTTTCAAAAGGAGATTCAAAAGTTTGAAAAGATCCAAAAATTCAAAAAATCCAAAAAAGTCAAAACACTTCGAAAAATTCAACAATCTTCTTTGTTATACATTTCTGTGTCTTTTTTTGGACTTTTTGAATTTTTTATTTTTTTAAATTTTTTTAATTTTTTTCCTTTTTTTTGATTTTGCTGCGAAAAATCGTCTGTTTGAAATAACTTTTTTTCCTTTTGGAATTAGAGAAATCTGTGAATTGCGGATCGGGTAAACCCGGGTGGATTCGAACTCGGATTTTCTCTAGTTTTTTTTGACATATTTTTTGCATTATTTCGACGTCGTGTGCAAAAGTTATGGCCGTTACAAGTTTTTTTCCTGTTTGTTGCAGAAAAGGTCAAAATTCATATTTCAAAATTTCTATACCTACTAGACACTCAAACCTAACTACATGTCAAAGGATTCTATTTATTAAAATTTTTATCATTATCTTTTACTTCCTGCAAGACTAAAAAGGCGATCCACGGGGAGGGGGGGGGGGATTTGAAAGAAAAAAAATCTGTGGCGCACATTTTTTTTTTCAAATTTTAACCCGCCCCCCAGATAACTTTCTGTGGCGCACCTGGCCATGTGCGCCACATAAATGTGTCTTTCTGTGGCGCACCAGGCTTGGTGCGCCACAAAATGTCTAATTTCTGTGGCGCATGTGGTTTAGTGCGCCACAGAAATGTGACTTTCTGTGGCGCACCAGGCTTGGTGCGCCACAGAAAATAATTCGGTGGCGCACCAATTAAGGGTGCGCCACAGAGTGCCAACCTACCTATATAGGGTTTCCCTACTAGTGCGTAAAGCGAGGAACTTCATCTGGCGTCAGTCCTTGAGCGCGTGGTTGCCGTCAGGATGGATGTGGCACCACGGGTCATCTTCTTCAGAGGTCGATGCATGCTTGGCCTTCTTGTTAAGGGGCTCGGTGACGAAGACGCGCTTGTCGGGTCCAATATCCCGTCTGAAAGGATCGAGTAGGTTGACTAGATGGGTGGGGGGGCTGAATAGTCAACTACAAATTTTCTTTTTCTTTTAATCAAATTGAGGAATTGCTCAAATATAAGTTCTCTAGATATGCAACTAGGTGAACAAACCTATATGATGAGCAATAAACAAGCTAGCAAGATATTCTAAACAAGTTAAGCTAGCAATACAAGTAAAGGAAGGATAAGAGATAACCACACGGTGACGCGGAGATGATTCCCGAAATTCACTTCCCAATGGAAGCTACGTCTTCGTTGGAGCGGTGCGGGGTCACAAGTGAGCCCCGAATAGCCTTGATATGGCACACCGTATCTCCCTCGTGTTATCCTCCAATGAGGAGTTCCACGAGTCACTATATGATGCCCTCGTGGTCGGCAACAAACCTTTACAAGGATGAGGCACACTCCACAACCGAATTGGAGGATCTCACCAAATTCCCGCGGCTCCCAAAGCCACAAGAATCACAAGGCCGGGGCACAACTCCATAACTCAATTGGAGGCTCCCGGCTAGTCCCCGTGGCTACCAAAGCCACATGAACGACCACGACCGTCTAGGGTTCCAACGAACCCAAGAGTAACAATTCCTCAAAGGAATGGATGGGGAAATCAAATCGCTTTGGTGGAAGTGTAGATCTAGGTCAACTCTCCCAAGTCCTAGAAGGACAAGGTGTTTGAGTGGGTAGGGAGAGAGATCTACGAAGATGAAGCTTTCAACAATGGTGAGCCAAGAGATTCTGGTCGGGTGGCTTGCTGGAGGATGGTGGAGGGGTTTTTATACCCCTCCATGAAATGTAGCCGTTGAAGACAGGGGAATCGGATAATCCGATCCAAGTGAGCATTGGATAATCCGACAGTCGGATAATCCGATACAAAATGGATCGGATAATCCGACTACCTCCAGAGAGCCACAAAACAGATTTCCTTGAGTCCTTAGCCGAATTCTTGAAAGTCTTGGGGATCGGATAATCCGATTCATCCTGAATCGGATAATCTGATTCATACTTTTTGAACAGAAGGCCTAGCTCTTTTCAACTCCCTTTTGGCTTTGATGCAAAGGTGATTTAGACATTTAAAAACCTGCATCACTTAACTCACATATTAAATCATCACAAGTGTTGTTGCCTAACACACAAAATATAAGGGATCAAGAAATGTCCTTTCAATCTCCCCCTTTTTGGTGTTAGATGACAACACTAGGATTTGCAAAGAAAGCACAATTATATTGCCTAGTTTCCAAGGCTTAAGACATGAGGAGCTCCCCCTAAAAGTGTGCATATAATTTAAATTGAATTTGTATTTAAATGCAGCACATGTAGGAAACGAGCAACTCCAACACTAAAGGAAACTAGATAAGCACGAATATATATAAGACATATCAAGATAGGTTGGGCTTTGTAAGAGAGTATACCTTGTGCACAATAGAGTAGATAGACCATAGCACAATAATACAAGTCACAACCATACATAGAAATCCATATGTCTCATAACTTAACACAAGATCACAACAAAGTTTTCATAGAAAAGCAAACCACGACTAAGTTTAGCACAAATACGATAAATGGACACAAGCGCAAGAAAAGTGATAAAAGCAAATGCTTGTGCCCGAACCCATGCAAATCCCACACGGAGACCTAACAGAACTACTTTCTCCCCCTTTGGCATCGAAACGCCAAAAAGGGAAAAAAGAGCGATTCTACGTCCCAAGTAAATCACTCCGACTCCTCAGCAGCATCAGAGTCACCATCATCATCACCATCAGTGTCCTCATACTCAGCATCAGTGCCCTCTTCATCACTGTGGACAGGAACACGGGAAGGGCCTGCAGGAGCTGTCTCTTGGAGATGTGTTTCAAGCTGAGCGCAAGGAAACTGAGAGTCCGCATTCCACTGATCATAAGAAAGAAGAGCAGACGCTTGAGGGTCCTCTGGAAGGCGGGGGAGGCGCTTGAGAATGTTCTCCTCCCGACAATAAGCTTCATATTGCCCCCTCCGGATGTCATTGTTCATACAAAGGATGTGCCGCTGAAACCAGTTGAGTTTCTTGATCTGTGGAGCAAAAGAGGGAACAGGAGCCTGACTGGTGGCACCACGGCGTGCATCTCCCATGAAGGAACCTCTAGCAGGAGTTGATACGTCTCAAACGTATCTATAATTTCTGATGTTCCATGTTGATATTATACCAATTGTTACATGTTTTATATACACTTAATAGCATTTTTATGCAATTTCTGGGACTAACCTATTAACAAGATGCCACAGTGCCAGTTCCTGTTTTCTGCTGTTTTTGTATTCCAGAAAAGCTAGTCTGGAAATATTCTCGAAATTGGACGAAACTTGGACAGAACCTCCTATTTTTCCAACACGAAGACGGAGTCCAGAGGAGACACGGAGGGGAGCCACGTGGCACCCACACCATGGGGCCGCGCGGGCCCCCTGCCCTGCCGCCCTTTCGCCTATTTATTCCTCCCGACGCGAAAACCCTAAATACCCGAGCCATTATCCACGAAAAGTTTCAGAGACGCCGCCGCCGTCAACCCTAGCTCGGGAGGGTTCAGAAGCTCTTCCCGGCACCCTGCCGGAGAGGGGAATCATCACCGGAGGGCTCTACATCACCATGCCTGCCTCCGGAGTGATGCGTGAGTAGTTCATCCTTGGACTACGGGTCCATGGCAGTAGCTAGATGGTTGTCTCTCCACTTTATGCTATCATGTTTAGATCTTGTGAGCTGCCTATCATGATCAAGATCTTCTTATTGTAATGCTACATGTTGTGTTTGCTGAGATCCGATGAATATTGAATACTATGACAAGTTGATTATCAATCTATCTTATATGTTATTTATGATCTTGCATGCTTTCCGTTACTAGTAGATGCTTTGGCCAAGTAGATGCTTGTAACTCCAAGATTGAGTATTTATGCTAGATAGTGGGTTCATGCCTCTGGTAATCTAGGAGAGTGACAATAACTTCTAAGATTGTGGATGTGCTGTTGCCACTAGGGATAAAATAACCGATGCTTAGCTTAAGGGTACACCGTTAGGTCTAATGCATTTGTTTACTTTACGCACATTACTTAATGCAATTATCCGTTGCTTGCAACTTAATACCAACGGGGAACTCGTATGACAACCTGGCGGTGGATTATTAGTCATAGACGCTGTTGGATAACGGTCTATGTATTTTGTAGTAATGCCCACATGAATATCATAGTAATCATCATGTCATATATATGCATTGTTATGCGCTCAATATTTTGTCAATTGCCCAGCTGTAATTTGTTTACCCAGCATGTTAGTTATCTGTTATGGAGAGACACCACTAGTGAACTGTGGACCCCGGTCCATTCTTTTACACTGATAATACAACCAACTGCAAACAATGTTCCTTTTCATTCTCTGCAATTTACTACTGTTTTCCACACCATACGTTTAATCCTTTGTTTTCAGCAAGCCGGTGAGATTGACAACCTCACTGTTTCATTGGGCAAAATAGTTTTATTGTGTTGTGTGCAGATTCCACGTCAGCGCGCCACTGACAACCTTCCGAAGTGATTTCTTGCTCCTACTGGTTCGATTAAACCTTGGTTTCATACTGAGGGAAAACTGCTTCTATACTGCACCATACCTTCCTCTTGGGGTCTCCCAGCGAACGTGTGATCCACGCAATCAGGAGCAGCAGCAGAACAAGATGTCTTGACCACAGATTTCTTCTCATAAACCTTTTTGTAATTATGGGGCTGCATAGAATACTTTTGGAAGCTGTGGTTCTTCAAAGTGTCCTTGGTGAGCAGCATGATGAAGGGAGCATATGGGATGGTGAGCCCACCAACCATTGAGTCAAACATCTCATGAAAGATGAAATCCATCACATCCACCTTAAAGTCACTGTCTGGTTCTTCATTCTCAACAATTTCTTTAGCTAGACAGAGTAGGTTGGCAAGAGGAGTTACAATATTGTCATTGTTACCTCTGCTGGGAGCAATAGTGGACCTAAGGATGGTCACAAGCTGATCATAGAGAGGCAGGAGGCCCTCCTTCTTGCCAATAACTGCACCTCTACCATACATGTCCTTCAACACATTTTTATTGGGTTTCTCCACAGAATGCATGCGACGACCAACAGCAGGTTCGCCTCGGAAAGTATAGCCAAGAAGAGCAGCAAACCGAGCAAAGGAGGAGGTACACTGAGTCCAACCAGACATCCACTTCATGGTCTTGGGAATATCACCTTCGATCACCAAGGTGGAGAAAAACTGCAGGATCAATGGCACATTGTATGGACATTGCCGTTCCATGAGTGGAACCATTCCCATCTGTTCTAACACATCTGCAGCGAGAGCAAAACTTGGCTTGCCCTTGAAGTTTATAGGGCTGCATTGGATGAATAGGGTGCTTATAATCCAGATAGATGTCCTTGTGAATATATTTGCTCCATGCACCAGAAGTTTGGATCTGCGATAGTGTCATCCCTTTCCATTTTTGCATACCAGTTATACTGACGAATTGAGGCATATTCAACTCTGGGCATGGTCTTGTAGTTGGGACGAGTTGCCTTGCCCTTCCTTGATTGTCTGGCAGTAGTGATCTTCACTGACTTTTTCTTGACTGTCGCTTGATCTTCTCTAGTTGCCTCTCTTGCTTGCCTTCTTATCTCTGTTTCATCAACTCCAACCCCATCTTCATTTACCGGAAAGTGACGCTTACGACCATAGGTCTTCTTCGGAGGTCTACTCGAATCCCCTGTGAGATAGAGCAATATGTGGGCAGCAGAGATAAGTACACACAAGTCACAGAACAAGGAATGGTACAATGTACAATAGGAGAGCATCCCTGAGGTAGATCTACTAAGTCCTGGGAAAATCAAGGTGTTGCTAAAAAATAAAATAAGCACATCGGATTATCCGATTCAATTTGTACCGGAATATCCGACTGTCGGAATATTCGATACGAAATTACTCGGATAATCCGATCTGGACATTACAGCAACAAGATGATTTAAAACCTAGGTCTAACAGCAGATCTACAAAATGAGTGCAGGCCTATTGCTCACAGCACCAATGGGAACCACTATCCGCAGCAAAAAATAACTTCTTACAAAGATCTAGGTGAAGAACACCTAGGAAGAGAGAGAAGAACTTACCCTCATCGATTGAGGAAAAAGCTTGGGGAATAGGTTCCCGGGGAGGAGGAGCACCAAATCCGAGCAGATCAGGGTTGGGGATGGCCGGAGATGCCGGGGCAGCGCGGGGAGAGCAGGCGGCAGCGCTGGAAGAGAGAGGAGGTCGGGGTGGAAGAAACGCTCGAATGAGCCCTTCACCCCGACCCCTTCTCTGTTAGGCGACAAACCGCCAGATCGGATAATCCGATCTTGACTTGAGTCGGATAATCCGAGAGTCGGATAATCCGAGCAAGTCTGGATCGGATAATCCGATCGTCAGGATTTCCTTAGAAATTCTGGCCTGCTAAACCCTTTCTCCTCATTTTCAAAACAAGACTTGTGTGCATAAGATGGAATGTTTTTAGATAAGATAGGCTTAGGAAAGGATTGCCAAACTGTCATTGGTACTTCACACTCATGCTTGCAAGAATCGAAGAAGGAAATGCCAAGTTGAGTGAGTTTTCCATAAAACCAAGTAAGAGACATAAAATTCAAATGGTTTTCAATAAAATCCAAATAAGAAACAACTCCTCAAAAGGAGGAGGGCGGTGGCCTTGGCCACCATGTATGAGTTTGTGGTGTGACACCGCGAAGATATATCTTGGGTTCACTGCCACTACTCGTCATTTAAGCTCACAATTCATGAAACGAATATAGAGAAAAAATGAGTTCTTACTATCGGCATAATGGGGGGAGGGATAGTCCAATGGATTAGGACCGCACTCCCCCTATGTCCATGCCTACATCCAAACCAAATAAATATGTCTAATATGGGTAGGTATGCAAGAAGTCCACTAAATCCAATTGCTTATGTCCACCACATTAAGTTCTCCTCTCAACTCCTTGAATCTTGCTTCACCAAGAGGCTTTGTGAACATATCGGCGAGTTGAAGCTTGGTGTTGACATACTTGATTGCAATATCACCCTTCTCAACATGATCTCGAATAAAATGATACCGGATCTCAATATGCTTGGTCTTCCCATGAAGAACCGGATTGTGAGCAATTTTGATGGCACTTTCATTATCACATAAAAGAGGCACTTTGTCACAAATGACACCATAATCCTTTAAAGTTTGCCTCATCCATAATAATTGTGCACAACAACTTCCGGCGGCAATGTATTCGGCTTCGGTGGAGGACGAGGCCACACAATTTTGCTTCTTAGAAGACCAACTCACAAGGGACCTACCAAGGAATTGGCAAGTACCCGAAGTTGATTTTCTATCCATTTTGCAACCCGCCCAATCCGCATCCGAATAACCTACAAGATCAAAGCTTGTGCCATGGGGATACCAAAGACCAAAGTTAGGAGTATCCATCAAGTATCTTAGAATCCTTTTAACCGCGGTTTCATGACTTTCCCTAGGACTTGATTGGAATCTTGCACACATACCCACACTAAACATAATATCCGGTCTAGATGCACAAAGGTAAAGCAAAGATCCAATCATAGAACGATAAAGCTTTTGATCAACTTCCTTACCATCCGGATCTAAGTGAAGATCCGCCTTGGAGTCCATGGGAAACTTATATGGCTTGGCATTGTTCATGTCAAATTTCTTGAGCATGTCCTTAATATACTTGGCTTGACATAAGAATGTTCCTTCTCGAAATTGGTGGATTTCAAAGCCAAGAAAATAATTCAACTTTCCCATCATGGACATCTCAAATTCCTTGGTCATTAGCTTGCCAAATTGATCACTAAATTCACGGTTAGTGGAACCAAAGATAATATCATCAACATATATTTGGCATACGAAAAAATCTCCATTTACCCTTTTTGTAAAAAGAGTGGGATCTATTACCCCAATTTCAAAGCCACGGTCTACTAAGAACTCCTTGAGATGATCATACCAAGCACGTGGAGCTTGCTTGAGCCCATAAAGAGCCTTATGTAGTAAGTAGACGTGGTTAGGAAATTTAGGGTCTTCGAAACCCGGAGGTTGTTTAACATACACCAACTCATTTAGTGGACCATTTAAGAAAGCACTTTTAACATCCATTTGATATAAGACAATATTATGAGTAGATGCATAAGCAATTAGTAAGCGAATGGATTCAAGTCTAGCAACGGGGGCATAGGTTTCACCGTAGTCGACTCCTTCGATTTGGGTGTAGCCTTGTGCAACCAATCTTGCTTTGTTGCGGATGACTTGACCATGTGAGTCTTGCTTGTTCTTAAATATCCACTTGGTTCCAATGACATTATGGCATGTGTCTTTGGGTTTTCAACTAATGACCATACTTTGTTGCGCTCGAAGTTGTTCAACTCTTCATGCATAGCCGCAACCCAATCCATATCTTCAAGAGCATCATATACCTTGAGAGGTTCTAAGCTAGACAAACAAGAGACATGACCACAAAAGTTAGATAATTGTTTGCGTGTGGACACACCCCTACGAATACTCCCAAGGATATTTTCTTTGAAGTGGATGAATCCAATTTTGATGCACGCCGGATGACCCGGCGTTCCATGGCTTGACCAATTGTTTCACCAACACAAATATCTTCATCATTGCCTTCATCTTGCTCATGGTCAACCCTAAGTGGAGTTCTTGGAGTTGTGGGTTCATTATGTTCTTGTTCACCACTAGAGTTGGGTGGGTCTTGACCATTTCTTGATCATGTGAATGAATATCATTGTTCTTGTTCTTGGATAGTTTTGATCAATTGTTGAGGTGGATGGCTCAACTTGAGTAGAACTTGTTCCTTCTTCTTGAGTATCAATAGGTCCTTCAATAGGAATAAGTTCTCCAATCCCCATAGTTCTTATGGCTTGAGATGGAGCATCATCACCTACATCATCATGATCAATATGCTCCGCTTGGGAGCCATTATCCTCGACAAACTCCACGTTCATAGATTCTTCAACACACCCGGTGGATATGTTGTAGACCCTATAAGCATGAGACTTTGCGGCATATCCAACAAGTATACCATCAAAAGATCTAGATTCAAATTTAGCAATTTTGCAACCTTTAATGTAAACATGGCATTTGCAACCAAAGACTCGAAAGTAAGATACATTTGGCTTTTTACCGGTGAGGAGTTCATATGGTGTCTTTTCCATGAGAGGACGGAAGAAGAGCCGGTTTGAGTAGTGACAAGCGGTGTTGATGGCTTCGGCCCAAAAGTTGTATGGGGAATGAAATTCGGCCATCATAGTTCTTGCCATATCAATAAGAGTGCGGTTCTTCCTTTCGGCGACACCATTTTGTTGGGGAGTATATGCAGCGGAATATTGGTGTTGAATGCCCTCCCCACTTAGGAAATCATCCATAGTGTAATTCTTGAACTCCGTACCATTGTCACTTCTAATTGCCAAAATCTTGGAGTCATATTGGCGTTGAACTAGGGTTGCAAAGTCAATGAATATCTTTTGAGTTTCACTCTTCTTCTTGATGTAGAAAGTCCAACAATATCTTGAATAATCATCCACAATCACCAAACAATATTTCTTGCCACCAAGACTATCATATGTGGGAGGCCCAAAAGATCCATATGAAGGAGCTCCAAAGGCCTCTTAGTGGAGATAATGGTCTTCTTGGGGTGATTCTTTTCATGCATCTTTCCGGCTATGCAAGCACTACAAGGACGATCTTTGGAAAAATTAACATCGGTTAGTCCTACCACGTGTCCACCCTTTACAAGAGTTTGTAAATTTCTCATACCGACATGGCCTAGCCGGCGATGCCAAAGCCAACCCTTGTCGGATTTAGCCATTAGACACGTGGCAATTTGAGTGGTCTCTTTCGAGAAATCGACCACATACAAACCGTTCTCACGAAATCCAACAAAGGCTACTTTAAGAGATTTTGTGAAAAGGATGGTCACGTGGTATTTATTAAAGATAACGGTGTAACCGGCATCGCATAATTGACCAACGGAAAGTAGATTATATGAAAGGGATTCAACAAGGAGGACCTTCTCAATTGATAACTCCGGTGTGATCACCACCTTGCCATATCCCAATACCTTAAGTCTTGTATTGTTCCCAATGGTGACATGAGAGAATGAGAGTAATTGTTTCAATAAGCCCTTTACTACTTCTTTGCTTCCGGTCATGTGAGATGAACACCCACTATCAATGAGCCATGAAGATCCACCGGAAGAAAAGCCCTACAATAAATCAAGTCTTTGATTTAGGTACCCATTTTGGAATGGGTCCTCTTTTGTTAGTCACAAGGGTCTTTGGAACCCAAATAGCATAGTGATAATCATCTCCATATGAGGTACCAACATATTTAGCAAAAACATAACCATTTCTAGATTTCATAAGCACATATGAGGGGTTATATTTTCCGGCAAAGTCATTGTGAGTGGCATTGCCCCTTGTGGCTTACCACCCACAATGGGTTCAACATTCTTCTTGCCCAACTCCCCCTCCTTCACAAAAATAATATCTTTTGAAGGGGAGGTAGGCATCTTCTTCTTGTTTGCCTTCTTGGACTTGGGAGCAAACCCAAGCCCTTCCTTGCCAACCACTCCCTTTTGATTGGTCAAAAGATCATTGAGGTTCTTTTCCCCTTGGATGCAAGTGGCTAGGCCCTTTTCAAGTTGGGCCTTCAACCTAGTGTTCTCCTCCATGAGAGATGCTTTAAGACATAAGGGTTAGTAGCACAAGCATTGCATCTTTATCATTATGAGGAGTGGTGAAGCTAGCATATATAAATTGAGCTTGTAATTTAGCATGTGACCCCTTGAGCTTGGTGAGCTCACTTGAGGTCACCTTGTGGGTTTCCCTAAGTTGCTCAAAATTCTCAAGGAGTTTGTTATGACTCTCTACAAGCTCATCATTTTTAATTTTTAGATCACTAGCAACTTGAATAGAGGTTTCACGGGTTTCTTTTGCCTTGGATAAATCCTTGGCTTGGGTCTCCTCAAGTTGCTCCCGGAACACTTGTTCCTCAACAAGTTGATCTTCTAGCTCACCAATTTTATCGGCATGATCACGTGCATGCCCCTCAAGCTCATAAATCCTATTCTCCTTCTCCTCAAGGAGGTGTTTGGCTTCTCCATATTGGTACATGAGAGCCTCAACCATTTTCTTGGTTGGACCTTGGAGCTTGTTTATAAAGAGGGTAATTGCATCCTCTTTCTCTTCATTTTTCCCTACATCCTCAACACAATCCAAGAGAGATGGTTTAGAGGAGATAGTAATTTTAGGTGGGGAATTCACCTTGGTTTCCTTGGCCATGAGGCACATGGCTTGGATCTTGTTGTCATTTGGAGCGGAGAAGAGGGGTGCCAATGAAGGAGGAAGGTTGCCCATTGCAAGAGCCGCCATCCCCACTTCCTCACTTGTATCATCATCCTCCTCCTCGCCACCGGACTCATACTCTTCATGTGTTGCGATGACAAGAGCCTTTTGAGGAGCTCTCTTGATGAAGGCCTTGGGCTTGGTGAAGTACTTGTTCTTCTTTAAGATGAGTTGGCCTCCATAATCTTCTCTTCTCTCATAGGGGCAATCCTTCACAAGGTGATTCTCCTTTCCACAATTAAAGCACATTCTTTTCATGGTGGGGAGAGTTGCTCTTGAGATTCTTTTTTTTCCAATACTTGGTGGCGGCAAGAGCAAGAACCTCATTGAGTTCACCCACAAATCTTCTTCATGATGACACTTGTGCTTTCTTCATATCTTGGATGTTCTCCACATGAGCCTTCAAGGCAAGGTTCTTAGTGCCACGAGCTTGGTTGATGGAAGACTTGGAAGTGGCCTTCAAGGTATCATAGGTGATGAATTGTGCCAAGAGTCATTGGAAGACATTGTTGTGTAGTCCTCTAGCATGAAGATTCATCACCATATTTTCATTGTATGGAACCATGGTCTTGAGGAACTTGGACTTGACCCATTCATCGTCCATATCCTTCTTTCCATTCTCCCTCATGGTCACAACAAGCTTCATGAGTCTTCGAAAGAGATCATTGGAGTCTCATCTTCTAGCATTATGAAATTGTCAACTTGATGTTGAAGGACAGCTATGTTGGATCGTTGAATGCCTTCATTGCCTTCATATATAGATTCAAGGTAAACCCAAGCCTCCTTGGCGGTTTTGAGATTCCGCACATGATCTTCATCATTGGCGGACATGGCACTCTCGAGAATGTATTTGGCGTTTGCATCAAGTTGCTCATCAATCTCTTCTTGCTTTGTCAAGTTGTTGGGATCAACCGGATTGTAACCGTGTACAACCACCCTCCAAAGAAGCACTGAACAGCTGCGAAAATAAGACTCCATAGATTTCTTCCAAGAAAAATAACGAGTATTATCAAGCTTAGGAGGGGGTCTACCTTGGTTGTTTAAATGAGGTTGGGTGGGTGGAACTTGAGTGAGATATGAACTAGGTGGAGCAAAGTTAAGAGGGGGCTTTTCATTATTTTAGCTTTCTCCTTATCACCCAAGGACTCACCAATAGAGGCATCGGTTGATGAGGAGGCATTTTGATTATTAATGACCCGAGTATACACCTCGTCCACCATTTTGCCCTCATGAACCCAAAGAGTTCTTTCATGGCTTTCATGGTGAGCGGGCGTCATCATCGGGTGGGGTTATCCCCGCTTCACTTAGTTCTTTCTCAAGTTGTTCTTGATCAATTTTATCTTGTTGTTCTTAGCAAGTTTTACTTCCTCCTCGGTAGTCATCCTCCTCTTTAGGCTGTTAAGCCCTTAATAAAGAGACCTTGCTCTGATACCAATTGAAAGGATCGAGTAGGTTGACTAGAGGGGGGTGAATAGGCAACTACAAATTTTCTTTTTCTTTTAATCAAATTGAGGAATTGCTCAAATATAAGTTCTCTAGATATGCAACTAGGTGAACAAACCTATATGATGAGCAATAAACAAGCTAGCAAGATATTCTAAACAAGTTAAGCTAGCAATACAAGTAAAGGAAGGTTAAGAGATAACCACACGGTGACGCGGAGATGATTCCCGAAGTTCACTTCCCAATGGAAGCTACGTCTTCGTTGGAGCGGTGCGGGTCACAAGTGAGCCCTGAATAGCCTTGATATGGCACACCGTATCTCCCTCGTGTTATCCTCCAATGAGGAGTTCCACGAGTCACTATATGATGCCCTCGAGGTCGGCAACAAACCTTTACAAGGATGAGGCACACTCCACAACCGAATTGGAGGCTCTCACCAAATTCCCGCGGCTCCCAAAGCCACAAGAATCACAAGGCCGGGGCACAACTCCACAACTCAATTGGAGGCTCCCGGCTAGTCCCCGTGGCTACCAAAGCCACAAGAATGACCACGACCGTCTAGGGTTCCAACGAACCCAAGAGTAACAAGTTCCTCAAAGGAATGGATGGGGAAATCAAATCGCTTTGGTTGAAGTGTAGATCTAGGTCAACTCTCCCAAGTCCTAGAAGGACAAGGTGTTTGATTGGGTAGGGAGAGAGATCTACGAAGATGAAGCTTTCAACAATGGTGAGCCAAGAGATTCTGGTCGGGTGGCTTGCTGGAGGATGGTGGAGGGGTTTTTATACCCCTCCATGAAATGTAGCCGTTGAAGACAGGGGAATCGGATAATCCGATCCAAGTGATCATCGGATAATCCGATACAAAATGGATCGGATAATCCGACTACCTCTAGAGAGCCACAAAACAGATTTCCTTGAGTCCTTAGCCGAATTCTCGAAAGTCTTGGGGATCGGATAATCCGATTCATCCTGAATCGGATAATCCGATTCATACTTTTTGAACAGAAGGCCTAGCTCTTTTCAACTCCCTTTTTGGCTTTGATGCAAAGGTGATTTAGACATTTAAAAACCTGCATCACTTAACTCACATATTAAATCATCACAAGTGTTGTTGCCTAACACACAAAATATAAGGGATCAAGAAATGTCCTTTCACCTTCTCTTGTTCTTGGCAGGAGTGGTCTAGTCCTCGGGTTCATCCACCCCAGGGAATTTGACTCCTTCTTCTGCGTGGGCGCAGCGGTCCGCGAGCTCCCAGAGCTCACGGGTAGTCTCAACGCTGCGGGTGCTCAGCTTCTCGCATATCCGGGTGTTGCGGACGTTGGCGTGGAAGCATGAGATCACCAACTCCTCCTTGATGCAGGGTATCATGTTCATCTTCTGGGTGAAGCGTTGTATGAACTTGCGCAGCGTCTCACCCGGAAGCTGCTTGAAGTCGTGGAGGTCGCTAGGAGCCCCCGGGCGTTGGTACCCGCCTTGGAAAGCCCCCAGGAACTGTTCCTTCAAGGTCCGCCAGGAACGGATGGAGCACTTGGGAAGGTTGAGAAGCCATGTCTGGGCATCTCCCTTCAAGGCCTGCAGGAACCAGCTGGTCATCATGACTTCGTCGGCCCCGGCGACCGCAGCAGCGAGGGAGTAGAGTTGCAGGAAGTCCCGGGGGTTCGTGGTGCCGTCGTAGCGGAGCACGTTGATCTTGAATTTCTTGGGCCAGGTAACCTGGCGGAACTCGGGGGAGAGGGCGACACGGCCCTCGGCGATGTCGTCGTCCCTATCCTCCCGGCGATGGCGCTCGCGACGCCTCTTGATGCGAGTGCGCATATCCTCGGTTAGACGATTGTTGAGGTCGACCCGAAGATCTTGGTTGCGCGTCGTAGATGACCCGACGGAGATGGCCTTACCGCGGTCGTGGGTCGGCCGGTCCGCCCTCGAAGGTGAGGTGCGCGGGTTTTGCGTCTCGCCTTGACACTCGCCACGGGGATGGTCCCGGGGCTCGCGTGTCTTGTCCCTTCCCACTCCAGGGCCGTTGACGGTGGGAGCTCGGGTAGGCTCCATCTCAGGGCCACGGTCAGCGAGGTCAAGGAGCTTCTCCACACGGGTCCTCCAATCCTGGTAGACCTTAGGATCGCCGGTGCTTGAGGAAAACTGCATCAGGGCCCGTGCAGCGACGAGGGCGTCGTGACGAGCTCGGGCACCAGAGGGTAGGTGCGTAGAAGATTTGCTCCCGGCACCTCGCGGACCCCCGCCGGCGGGAACGTTTCCGTCCTCTTCCCCAGCAGGAGTTTCCTTGCCAGCGCCGTTGCTGACGCTCTTCTCTCCAGAGCGGGGAGGATGCCTGTCGGAGACTCCTGGGGCCGTCGGACCGTCGGGCTCGGTGTTCTTGTTGACGTTAGCTCCATCCGACACCACCTTCTCCGTGGGCGGTTGAAAGGACAAGGATGTCGCCTAGAGGGGGGTGAATAGGCGATTAAAACTTTTCCGGTTTAGGCTTGATAATTGCGGAATAAAACTATGTGTTTAAATTAACAAGCAAACAAACTAAATAAACTAGGTTCACCTATGTGCACCAACAACTTATGCTAAGCAAGACAAGCAACAAGGTGATAGAAATAGAATACTTCAAGCACGAAGGCTATCACAATGTAAAGTACATAAGTAAAGAGCTCGGGTATAGAAATAACCGAGGCACGCGGAGACGAGGATGTATTCCCAAGTTCCTCCTTGTTAAAGGAGTACGTCTCGTTGGAGAGGTGTGAACCAACACAATGGTTCAAAAACCACAAAGGTTTCACCTTCTTCTCCGATGAACCGCACCACAAAGGTTTGGTTCACCTTCCACTATCGGAATCCTTCGAGGCGGAAATCCGGAGCCTTTCAACAACGATCCGGGGCACAACCCACAACGGGATTGGGGGCTCCCGAACAGCTACAAGTGACCACACAAGGGTCTCAACCACCACACGGGCGTCTAGGGTCCAAAGACCCAAGAGTAACAAGTTCACAAACTTTCAACTTCCACGAATCCTCGTGGAGAGCACAAACCGATGTAACGAAGCAATGGCAAGAGCACAAGGCTCAAATCCTTCACTCTCGAATCCCACCACAAGCAACTAATGCTTATGGGGGGAGAAGAGAGGAAGAACAACGAAGAACACAACAAATGGAACTTCAAGAACTAGATCGAAAGGGTTCCCCTCACTTAGAGGAGAGATAGATTGGTAGAAATATAGATCTAGATCTCCTCTCTCTTTTCCCTCAAAGATATGCAAGAATCATGGGAGGAATTGAGAGAGAGGCAAGCTTTGCAAGGTCAACAATGGTGGGGAAGAGAGAGAAAAACGTGCTGGGCAAAGCTAGCTGGCTGGAGGTAGACCCCTCCCAGAAAAAGAGCCGTTGCAGACAGGGGAGTCGGATATTCCGATACAAGTCAGAGTCGGATAATCCGACTGAGTCGGATAATCCGGGTCGACTT
Organism: Poa pratensis; assembly: GCA_947311845.1. Lineage (NCBI taxonomy): Eukaryota > Viridiplantae > Streptophyta > Magnoliopsida > Poales > Poaceae > Poa > Poa pratensis. The sequence continues at coordinate 135,384,683 of CAMZMU010000074.1, read as the reverse complement.
GAATCGAATATTCCGAAAAACTTCAGTACGCAAACCCTGATAACCGGATATTTCGACACAGGTCAGAACCGGATAGTCCGACACAGTCGGATAATCCGATACGACCTATATCGGATATTCCGCAAAATTTCAGTACGCCACAAAACTGGTTACATAAAAGTCCTTAGCCGAAATCGAGCAAATCCTGAGAATCGGATAATCCGAATCAACCAGGAACGGATAATCCGATTCCCCTGCTTGAGCAAAACAGACAGAAACAGCAAAACCTGAAATGCAATAACTTTTGCAAGGAAGCTCCAAACGAGATGAAACCAACGAGGTTGGAAATATTAAGGGTCACAAATATAGAGGATATATCACACATGGGAGGTGTGGACCTTATCTCAAGGAGGATCGGTAATATTTCCAACACCGAGAACGCAACAAGTTTTCCATCCGAACTCCGTTTTCAATGATCTTGGGCTTGCTCCGAAGATAATCACAAGCACTACAAGATCATGCATATACACATCATAGTCCATCATGTGAGGAGGATAACACAAGAGGAGAGTTTGACCTCTCTACAAGAGACGAACCGGTAAAAGCTCCAACATAAAAAACACCACAAGATATCCAAATGAAATCCGTTTTTGATGAACTAGAGCTTGGTATGGAGATGAACACAAGCTCTAAATTCTCACATGGATAAAAGCCAAATATTTACCAAGAAAGATGATATGCCAAATATGCAAAGGTTTGAGCTCTCCACAAAGATGCGATCAAGTTACTCACTTGAGAGCCCCTCTTGATAGTACGCCGTCTATCCTATAACCCGGTCTCCAAACTAACAACATGAGACCGGCAAAATAGAAACCCTATCAAGATCATACCTTTGCCTGCGCATTCCACTTGAGCTAGATGATGACGATCTTGACTCTCTCAAGTTGGAACACCTTTCTTGATTGCTTGCTAGCACATGCTTGATGAAGACTTCTCCAAATGCTCCCCCATACTCCATTATGGGAGAGCCTCGCTAAGCTCCGTCTTCATGAAGATGATGTCTTGAATCCTTCAAGACATACTTGCAATATGCTCAACTCTACACATGACCATTCTTCATATAAACCTTGAATAGAGCATTGATCATCATGTAATCTTCTAGAGTCCAACACATGGACTCCAATCTTCTTCATGGACAAGATCTATAAAGATATCTCAATGCAAACATTAGTCCATAAGGATTGTCATTAATTACCAAAACCACGCATGGGGCAACACATGCACTTTCAGCGGTGTGGGCGGAGGAGCGGTCTGGCGTGTCTCCGCAGCACGACGCTCAGCAGAGGCCTGAGTACGCGAAGGAGACGTGGCCTTGGAGGCCATAGCGTCACCTCTTCTCTTGGGCGCCATGCTTGAGGAAGAACTTGACGTAGATCTTGACGAAAACTCGAGGTTGATGAAGACGAATCCAGCGCTTGCGCCCCTATCTGGCGCGCCAGATGTCGTGTCTCGGATCACGGACACCGGGAGTAAAGGATACCCCCTTTTTAGGTTTGGCACGGGGCACGAAGGAGGCTGGGAGACGCTTCACCCGGGAGGTGGTCGCCAAGCTCTTCGGTGGGGAGATCAGGCAAGCAACATAGAGACGCAGAGAGTTTACCCAGGTTCAGGACGCCCGGAGGCTTAAAGCCCTACTCCTGCATGTCTGGATTGCTGTAGTCATCATGGTGTGGTTTACAAGGGTGTTCTTCGGGATGAACCCGGCAGGGTGCTGGCAGGAGGTAGACAAAGAGCAGATCCTGCCCTTAGGAGATCACCTCTCTCTCTACCCTCCGAACCCTAGTCTAGCCTTGCCTGAGCTATGCTTGCAACTTGTCCTTCTACCTCGGTGCCTTGGTCCTCCTTTTATAGGCTAAGGGGATCCGACATGGGCACGCGAGGAGCGTGAAGGGTTTTAGGCGGAAAACCCCTCAGTGGTCTAATGGAGGCGACGTGGCCTCCTCTCGTCCAAGTATCTCGATGGTTAGGTGCGGTCATCCACCTTTGGGGAAAGCGGGGTGGACAGAGTCTGACAGTCCCACCGACCACGCCCAAGGCGACGTCACTGGAGGCGCGCCCTTCGTCTTGGCGCCCAAGTTTTCTACCAGTTTCCTGCACGAGCTGGCATGCTTATCCTCTTCGCTGTACGGAGGCTCGAACCCGGGTGAGCGCCTGGCCTCCTGCCGAGCACTCGGACCCGCGGGTTCTCCGCCTTATTCGTCGGGTGACAGGTGACCCCGTAAGGCCACATGGTCCTTAGCCGTGGTTTGCCGATGTCGACCTTGACGGGTTTCCTTGGGGCAGATGGGCTGGCCCATCTACCGGTCTTGACTCCTTGCCTTGTCCATCTTTTTGGTGGGCCCAGGTTGTGGACCCACTTTGGCCGCATCAGGGGAACCCCATGTTCCACTGTTGCGATAGAATTATCCCCAAGCTCACTTCCGAAGGGAAGCTAATCTTTGTTTTAGTCTCCACCAAGGCAGAGTGCATCAATCCTCTGCATGGTTCCTTTGAAGGAGGCAACCGAAACCTTTAGAATTAAGTTTGGGGCAATCTTCATAACTGAACTGGAGCCTCCCGACAATATGTTGGAGCTCTTCACCACCAAGGACGAGTTCCAAGACACCTCTTAAGAGGGTTTCAAAGAACCCAATAGTAACAAGATCTCCAAGAGATTAGTAGATTGGAATCGAATTCCTTTTCTATAACCCTAGACCCGGATCTCCTCAAGCATTCCCTAAAAATCTTCGCGAACTACAATATATCCCTCAACGATTGGTGTGGCATGTTCATATTCGTCTACAGCGACAATTGTCAAAACTATGGTCATTCCTTGCTTGATCCATCAATGTTTCATTAATTTTGTCAAACGAGTATCTACTCACCTGTTCCAAAATGAAAAAAAAAGATTGAAAGTCCTACTATTCAGCATTTGCTATGTTATTGCTAACACCATGCAGGAACATGGTGAGTTCACAAAAACTCAATGAAGAAAATATGATGAGGCACATAGCGATTCCCAACTCTAATATGCCACCAAACTTGGGCGCTAATGATTCTACTATACCTCAGTCGCCGAGATCCCCTCCTTCCTTGGGCATGGCCGACCAGGATGCCACGTATGTACTGGCTCTGGCCCAACTAGCCTAATTCATCATCAAACTCGCTAACGACCATATTTGTGTTTGTTATCATTGTTATTTTCTATGGCTGCCTTCAGAAAAACACAACATGAAAGAAGAAATAGTTTGAAGATTTCGAAAATTTGCTCGTTTCTTTTAAACTTTATTTTATAATCGATATAGTCATCTAATGTATCTCTACCAATGTATTATTCGCTACAATAAATATATCATGGTATTGATTGTCAGATAAAACAGTGGCGTGTTATACAAAAAATTGTCATGGTCTGGTTCTTCGTGCAAAATTCTCCAACAATTGGTGTTACCTGCAATTTCCTCTCGTTTTTTTGTGTAAGTGCTAGAGATGCTGCAAGCACGTGGAAGGTCGATGATTTGAGTGTAGACTCTAGCCAAAGCCACCCCCACCGAATCCCTCCAGAAGAAGTCAAAAACTACGTCTCCATCAACTTGAGAAGCAGCAAAGCCATCAAATGTCAACGCTTCTTGGCACCACAAGCAGTTACGACGGGAGATGATAACCCAAAGCCCATAGAGGAAGGAAAGGATGGTCGTCGCCTCCGCTACGTCAGCCTGTGCTCCGGCGATTGTTCGGCAAGACGGCGGCGAACCCGAGCTACGATCGGCGATGCGGGGCCGCTCTAGGTCGGCTGGTCTTCCCCGCGCTTTCCGGAGGGGTGGATACTGTACATCGCCATCGCCGGTGAGATCTCTTGGTGTGACTCGGCGTCGATAGATCTTTTTTTTTCCGTTGCCTAGATTCATCCAATAATTCTACTGTCCCTCGGACGGAAGGTATTTGTCAAGTCTCGCAAAGAATATATGCCCTCTCTTGAACGATCAGAGAGTATTGTTTGGTCGTCAGCACTCGGCAATAGCCCACGCTGAGATGCGAGTAGCATATCAGAACTAAATGATTTTTGGTCCCGGAGGTTAATTACTTGTATCAAACCGCAGACATCTGCAAACATCGAGGTGAAAAAAGACGGTTTAGTTCATCATAATCATCATCTATTTGGTTTTTATTATGTTCCATGCTACTCATGTAGTACTCCCTCCGTTCCATTTTAATTGACTCACATATATATATAGATATGGATGCTACATCCATATCTATATATATATGTGAGTCAATTAAAATGGAACGGAGGGAGTATATGTGAATTAAACATACATGCTAAGGACCAACTTGTTGCATTTACATCTGGTCCTTGCTATTTGTTTAATCGCTCCCGCTTACGCATAAGCAGTTATATATGTGTTATCAAAAGAGGAACACACGCTAGCACCTGGCCTTCTACACAGAATGTGCCAGTTTTGCTTCACATAACTTCAGCATACGTTTTCAGGAACCATACTACCCACTATGAGGAGGCTGCTGAATGAAGGGCGACGAGTGACGCGTATGCGCCATCCTTGATGTTGATCAAGGTATCGTGCTTTCCCTTCTCGATGATCACACCATTCTTCACAACCGCGATCACGTCTGCATTTTGTATTGTAGATAAACGGTGTGCCACAATCACTGTTGTTCGGTTCACCATCACTCTGTCCAGTGCATCCTGAACCATCCGTTCTGATTCAGCATCCAGTGCACTGGTTGCTTCATCAAGAAGAAGGATTTTAGGGTCCTTTACGATGGCACGAGCGATCGCAACACGCTGCTTTTGCCCTCCAGACAATTGAGCTCCACGCTCTCCAACCATTGTGTCATACCCCTACAATTGTTCAGGTATTGTACACTTCTTTCAGCAACTGTTTTTGGTACATAATTGTATAGCAAAACCACTTCCTAACTTGGGTAAGTGAAGGGGCAAAAGTCTAACCTGGAGTGAAGAACTAATGAACTTGTGAGCATTCGCCAATTCTGCAGCAGCTATGATCTCCGATTCTGTTGCTTCCCCGTCCTTCCCATAAGCAATGTTTGCTCGTATTGTCTCGTTGAACAGAGCTGGTTCTTGACTCACCAGCCCCATTTGTTGCCTAAGCCACCTTAGCTGAAACTTCTGTATGTCCACACCATCTAGGAGTATATGGCCTACGTCAGGATCATAAAACCTCTGCAGCAATGCAATGGCTGTTGATTTGCCACTACCACTCTCTCCAACGAGTGCAACAGTCTGATAGACAAATAATTCAGAATTTTTGGCCTTAGTAACTGTAAACACTAGAAACTTAAATAGATCCTTACATGTTAGGAAGGTCACTTACTTTTCCAGAATGGATTGTTAAACATAGGTCCCGGAAAATCTCAACATCTGGTCTGGTAGGATATCTGAAGCTAATATGTTGGAACTCGATATTGCCCCGTAGTGTCTCAACAGTCACCCCTGCATCCTCACTTGCATCTATCCTAGACTTGCGGTCCACGATTGCAATATAGAAGATACAGCTGACTTTGCTTTGGAGGAGTCTGATGTAAGTGTGCTTGATTGGGACACACCAATTGCAGCCATAGCAAGAGCAAGAAAAACCTGCATTCAAATGGCCAAATCATTAGAGCTCCTTTTTTGAAAACTACATCTTATTCAATGCATTCTTATTTGCATAATTGCATTTCCGCATACATGGAGAAATACATTTTAACCTTCTACCGGAATGGCCAGAGTACTTACCCTGAAAACTTTAGGAAAAGTTGTCTTCCCCTCCTCGACCATCCGAGCACCAGCATAAAAGCTAGCTGCATACACACCAAAGAGCAAGAAAAAGGAAACACCAAAACCGATTCCACTTATAATCCCTGTTCTGATTCCTGTTCTTAGTGGGGCCTCACATTTTTTCTTGTACAATTCCATCACCTTTTCTTCAGCAGAGAATGAAGCTACTGTTCTTATACTGCTCACTGCATCATTTGCTACTTGACTTGCTTCTTCGTACATCATCTGCATATACAAGCAACCAGATGGAGATTTATATGATTTATATGGCTAATAAACAATCAAAAGAAAGGGACACTTCGGAGGAACTGGACAAACCTTTGCATCTGCGCTGAAACCCTGAATGAACTTCATCTGGATCCATCCATTTAGGCCAATGAGTGGTATTAATGCTAAGATGATGAGTGATAACTCCCAGTTTGATACAAAGGCGATGACTAAACCGGCAACCAAGGTTGCAGAGTTCTGCACAACCAGCTGAAGCGCATCACCCACAAGTCCCCTGACATTTGCTGCATCAGCTGATAGCCTTGCACCAATTGCTCCACTTGAATTCTCTGTATGATCAAACCATTCGATTTCCATATTTACCACCTTCTCAAATGTCATCAGTCTGATCCTTCGGATCAATCTGCACCCAGCTATAGAAAAAAGGTATGAACTGACAGGAAGTGACAAGAAGTACACCGCACCAAACACCAAGAACATGGATGACCAGAACTGTGAATCCCTTCTTAGCAGATGCGGGGGCTCATAGAATGCTTTGATCACATTTGACAGGAGGATCGCAAAGATTGGGAAGATCACTCCACTAATGACTGAGGCAATGGAACCTAGTATGAGCACTGGGATCTCTGGCTTGTTCAGAGATGCAAGGCGACTGAGAGGTACTTCCTGTGGCATTTCATCACATATTTTCTTGGATGAACCATCCTGGATATCAATCCGAGAGCCATACCGAATGGTACGGAAAATGAATGGTGGCTGCTGTTCTCATGAGATGACCTCCGGCTAGCTGACTGATTTGATGACACTTGTTTGCCTGATCGAACTCCAGAATCTCCTTTTCGATCTGTCTTATCCTGACGACTTGCTTCCTGTAGCCGTATCAACTGGCTATAAGCTCCTGACGGATCCTTTAGAAGCTCCTGGTGTGGACCTGGTCAAAAGGTCAAATGTTTAAGCAAAGATACAATGTATCAGCCAAAGACTGACAAATGATATTTTTATCGCTAATATTTGACAAACATACCCTTTTCGACAAGGGAACCTTGATGAATGACAGCAATAGTATCCGCATTTCTAACAGTACTCAAACGGTGTGCAACTATCACAGTCGTCCTGTTTGTCATTATCCTATCAAGAGCCTCCTGCACAATCCTTTCAGATTCAGCGTCCAGAGCGCTTGTAGCTTCGTCCAATAGTAAGATTCTCGGATCTTTCAGAATTGCTCTTGCAATGGCAATTCTTTGTTTCTGCCCACCAGAAAGCTGTGTGCCATGCTCACCAACCGAAGTGTCCAAACCCTGTCAAATATTACCACAAATAAATCAGTATACAATGTCCTACAATGTGACTACTAAAAATGTAAACGTTTCTTTCAGAGCATCCATCCGACCTGAGGCATTTTATCTATGAATTTGGAGGCGTTAGCAAGCTCAGCTGCAGCTCTGATTTCTTGATCAGTAGCATTGTCTTTGCCATATGCTATGTTTTCCTTTATGCTAGCAGCAAAAAGGACTGGTTCTTGGCTAACAAGTCCGATTTTACTTCTGATCCATCTAAGCTGGAACTCTTTGAGATTTACACCATCTATTAGAACATCGCCAACCTCAGGGTCGTAAAACCGTTCGATGAGGCTGATAACCGTTGATTTACCACTTCCGCTCTGGCCAACCAAAGCAACTGTTGTGCCACTAGGTATGGTGAGGGAGAAACCTCTGAATATTTTCTCATCGGGCCTTGTGGGATAGGAGAAATAAACATCCCTAAACTCAACATCCCCTCGAATGTCATCCAGCTTCCTTCCTGAGGTGCTGTACGTATCAATCTCTGGTGTCCTGCTTATTGTTTCAAACATCTTGTACGCAGCGGCCTGCCCACCTGCAAATGCTTTCATGCTTGGTGATGCCTGACCTAGAGCTCTGGTAAACATGAAAATGAAATATCAGGATCATTGCTTTGCATAATCAGTTTAATTTAAGAACCATGTCTCATAGACAATGGTACAAAATGTGGTGAAATTTACATGATTACTTTTTTTAGGCTGAACAGTTGGGTGTCTAATTTACATGATTACAGTTTAATGAATTTATCAATTTTCTAATATATATGTTACTTAAGTGAAGAATCATGCCGAAGTGTATAAAAGTTTGTTATCAGTTGAGGCTGCAAGTTATATTGACACAGCAACTCTATTCATCTGTTGAACATTAAAGGCTTTTTGGTGTCTGCTGAACTTGCTGTTGGGAGTTAGGTACACTATTGTACCACGAAACTTGAAACCAAAGGAACAAGAGTCTAATAAGTGGGAACACCGATCACTTGCTAACGAACCAGATAAACGTCCCAAATCCGTTAAGCCATTCGCCCACCACAATAATGCGCTGTCATTGTCAGAAAAAGAGGCATGCAACGTATCTTATTTATGTGAAATTGTGACCTAACAGGTCCAAATCATCATAAACAGGCCACTTTATCTGTTACAACCTCTCTTAGCTCCCCAGCAGGAATTTGGAAGTGCCGATGAGATGAATGGTGTAAATATTCTGCATAGTCAGCTTCATTATTCTCCAACGACCAACTCGTGATAGGTTAGGTAAATGGCCCCCGCAAAAAAGGTAAATGGCCAGGAAGAAAGAAAAAAAGAGTTGACTGCAGGACCTATCAAGAGCAATGTTCGGAACGCAGGAAACAGAAAATTCAGATGTGAGGAAAAAACACTAGGAATTCATGTCATGGGTGAAATTATAACAGAAACAAAACAAGTAGTCAAATGAGGGTAGCGAGTTACAGTAGAAAGTGCAGAAATTTTAGAGAGATAACATGACAATTTGAGATTCTAAGGCATCAGAATATTCTAGAAAACAAGTGTCGAAAAGAAATTTCGAAGTTCCAAGACAGCATTGAACTGGAAAACTGGCAAATGCAGAACAGAACTTACAGGGAACCGGTTAGAACTGCAAAGATCACATTCATGACCTTAGCCCCTGTATAGTTCTTCTCCAGGATCAGCTTGGCTCCGTACCATATCCCCAAAGAGTAGCCACAGAACAGGAGCACCATGACCGTGCCCATGCCAAGCCCCGCCGCGAGGCCCTCCCGGACGCCTGATTTGTACGCACTTTTCAATGACTTGTTGTACCTCTCCACTGCCCGCTTCTCCCCAGTGAAAGACGCAACCTGCAGTGCCAAAGATACATACATCCATGCTATCTTTAGTCGGCATGCACTTCAACTGCGTGACACGAAATTTGTGTGTTATTTCCTTGTGTGCTTACAGTTCTGATGGAGCCGATGGTTTGCTCCACCACCACCGATGACTCGGCGTAAGCCGCCTGCCCGAGGGATGCCATCTTCGCGACGACGTTGGACATGACCGCCCCTGCCATGACGAGCGGGGGGATGGTCGCCATCATGACCAGGGTGAGGAGCCAGCCTTGCGCAAAGGCAACGATGAAGCCTCCGAAGAATGTCACCACAAGCTGAATGAACTTTCCAACCTGGAGTAGAGGGCAGGGAAAGTGTTAGAGCTTCTTCATCAAAGCACAAGCCCAGAGAGACGATTCACTTTAAGTGGCAGTGCCTCGTGGTTGTTGTGATGAGCTGTGTGTTGTTAAGTGTGTGACCTTTTCACCCATGGCATCTTGGATCAGCACGGTGTCGCCGGACATCCTCCCCACGACCTCGCCGGTGTTGGTGTACTGATCGAAGAAGGCGATCTCCTGCCTAAGGATGGTCTTCAGGTACAGGTTCCGTATCCGTGCCGCCTGCCGCTCTCCGGTGATCATCCAGCAGGTCACCTCTGCCCAGACAGAAAAACAACACCATTAATTTAATTTGTGGGAGTCGACGAACAGCATCTCAAAAGACTATGTTTGCTCATAGTGGGTGACACAGACAGTGCGTTACTTACGGACGAAGGACGCGAGGGCGGAGCCGAAGGCGAGGTAGATGAAATCGAGCGACACCATGGAGACCCGGTTGACGACTTGGTGGATGCTGAGCGCGCCGCCAAAGGCGTCGATGAGATTGCCGAAGAGCACGGTCATGAAGGGCATCGCCGCGCCGTTGGCCACGGCGCCGAGCGCCCCAAGCAGCATGAGCGCGGCGTCGGTCCTGTCCGCGAAGGCGAAGAGCCTGTGGAAGGGCACCCGGGACATGGACCCGCCCGGCGTCTTCTTTCCATTGTTGGCTCTGGAACTCGAGGCGCCAGCCGTGCCGGCCGAAGCAGGTAAAGGCGACGACGCATTCTCCTCCTCAGCAGCAGCTTTCCAGGACTCCGGCATGGTCACTCTTCGCACCTGCCCCAAGATCCGTAGCTCCTTCACTAGCTAGATTGGATACAAGAACTGCGAGCGGTGCTGTCTGTGTAGGATTGATTAATCCTGTCTAGCTCCTGCATACCAGCACCTGCAAGGAACCAATAATTGCACATTAATCTGGTGCTTCAGATGAGCTTCAAAAAGAACCAAGACGCAAAGCATACATGTAAACACAGGAAGGAGCAGCAGCAACAAGATACAGTAGGAAATCTGAATCTAGCGGCCGATCGGAGCAGAGCTACAGATCGAGAAACGACGAGCTGCTGCTGCCGCCACATAGAGGATGGATTTATAAGAGGCAAGAAGACAAGTGCGGAACCGAGCTATAGCTGAAGAAGGAACAACAACACACCGCACGCAAAGTTGGCAGCTTTCGCATTTGCCGCCGCAGACGTAGGCGCACACCGCCAGCCACCACTACAGAGCAGAGGAGAGCAGGCAGAGGGGAAAGAGGGAAAGAATGGGGGAAATGCTTGGGTGAGAGAATGAATGGGGAGGAAGGAGCTCGGCAACAACTCTCGCTACGTTGTTGGCTACTCGTACTACCAGTAGCACTGTACCCACCACAAAGGGCGTAGTAAAGCTAGCACGAGACAATGGCGCCGCAGAACAAGCATAAAAAATGTGGAGGCTCGGGCGCACCATGGCTGGCGATGGCATCGGCAGCACGGGAATGCAAACAGTAGTGCTCCCAGGCCCCAGCCAGTGGTTATGAATTTATGATTATGGATGTGCCCTGGCCGCTGGATATAGTAATTTATACTTGATGTGGGGCTATTTTTTTCTCCTAGAAGAATCGTACTGCTCCTACTCCACAAGTGCTATTACCGCAGGATCCGAAACTTGAGTAATTGTGGACTGTGAATGCATACTCCTATATAAGCATGGAGTATATACTCTCTCCACTCCTATGAATAATAGAGCAACAATATCCCAATTATATAGTAGTAGATTGATATTGTTAGATTCGTATTGAAAAACAATAACACTACTAATTATATGGCTGCCGCCTGCCGGGATCCATCGATCCATCGTCGCACGGCAGCCGGCCGGCACCGGCACGGGCGACGCGGCAACGCGGCTCGACGGCGAACCTTTGTGTGTTTCGCTTCGGGGTCACGCACGCAACCGTGGACCCCTGTCTGCCTGCCTCCATGGCGATGGCGTCACGTTTCCACGCGGGTCAAAGCAAAGGACGCCTAGGTAGATAGATAACCACTTGGATTAGGAATCTCTTTGCGTCCTCAAGCGTCGCTCTTCCCCATATGAACTGCTGCGTGCTGTGACTGTGATGTGCTGCCTTCACCAAAAAATCTAAACCGATCTGCACGTACTTGTAGATAGAGTAAAACTGGCTATATGGCTGCTCAATCCGGTAGACACTTTTTTTGCTCCCGGACAGCAGTGAACCCTCCAATTAAAAAAATTAAAAAAATCATATTTACGAGTTTCGAAAAATTCTAAAAAAATCCCGGTAGTAGGCAATAGTATATTCCATGAACGTGTAAAATATCAACTCCAAATACATTGTATTTTTAGCTATACAAAAATGACAAATTGTGGATCTAAATATGCCTATTTTCAAATCTCTAAGTTTTACCTTATTTTATCATTTTTTGTATAGCCCATAATATAAAGTATTTCAAAATAAAAATTTACACGTTTATGGTATACACCATTACCTACACACGTGATTTTTTTCAGAATTTTTTGAAACTCATAAATATGATTTTCCGTTTTTTAAAAATTGGAGGGTTCACTGGTGCCCGGAACAAATAACACTTACCGTGCTCAATCGAGCCTTTGACTTGATATACTGGTACGGCCTGCTGTGCTGGTACTTGCAGCCCTCCTGAGGAGGGCAGAGGATTGAATGGAGAAAGGAATGGATGGGAGATGCAGCGGTTCGAAGGACGTCTCGACGGAAGGATCTTGTTTTGCAAATTTACCCATCTCCACATCGTCAATGTAAAAAATGTCACACTTTGAATGTGTGTCTTCAGAAAAGAAACGTTTCCTCCCGACCGCATGCTTCCGCGACCCGCGGTGCCCCGTGCGGCGGCTGTGCCGTGCCCTCCTGCTCCACCCCCAGCCTCCCCCTTCCCTCCTCCCCCCCGCCGTCGTCGGCGTGCTGCGCCGGCCCTTGGCTGGGCGGCGCCGGTTGCGGCGGAGCTCTGGTTTTCCCCTCCTGCCTTGGGGCGGCGCGGGGCAGCACTAACCCAGGTGGTGCTTCTCGGCAGCGACGGTCCGGCGCGGCGGCGGAGCTCTCCCGACGCAGCACGGATGAACAAGATGGTGGGTGGTGCCGTGGTGGCTAGGACGGCGGCGGTGGTGCTCCGGCCCTGCAGGCCCAGATCTGGGCCCTTGGGACCCGATCTGGGTTAGCTGGGTCTGCCTCGTTTTGCCTCCAGTTGGCCCGCTGAGCGGCTCGTGAAGGAGATGACAGCTATGACGCCACCCTTGCTACAGCGTGGCGGTGGGAGCTTCACAGGCCTGTTTGGATCCGGCCGAGCTTATAGGCTGATCTTGAGGGTAGCGGCGGTGGCGGTCTACGTGCAGCAGCATAGCAGCGGGGACTTTACGAGCCGTCGGGCTCGGCCGGGCCTGCTTGGCTGGTGTGTCTCTGCTGCCGTGTCGGTCGACACCCGCCGATGGCGGTGGAGGACGTCCTCCAAGTGGCTGCGCCGCTGCCGCACTCCGGCTCCAATGGTTCGGTTTGCTCTTGTCGTGACGTCCGGACGGCTACTGTCTATGGCTGTGGAGGTTGTTCCCTCCCGCGCGGTTGTGATCTTGTTGGACCCTGTCTACGACTGTTTCGTCTTGGGCTGGTCGGCCTTGTTACGTTGGTCATGGTGAGACGACGTTGGAGATTGCAAGACCGTGGTGGCGTTTGTTGGTGGATTGTAACACCCCGAAAATTTAACCCAAATTTTTGTGGTGTTTTCCGACACCTGAAAAACTTTTTCCTCTTATTCTAAATATTTCTCCAAAACTTTTAAAGATGGATTGACTTGGGAATTGCTTTCTCGAAATTTCCCATAAGCCCACAAACCACTCCATCACCCCCGACAATTTCGTGCTTAGGTTTTCTCTCGGAAACCCTAACCCTAAATATCGGAATCTTTTAATCATTTTCTTCCACCTACAAAAGGAAAGCCCATTTCCATAGCTCTAAAAATTCCACCAAAAATACCAGAGGACCCCATGTCCATATAAAGACCATCCATGCAAAAATATTGCATACCTCAATGCAATATTTCCAAGTTAGGCAATATTTTCAAAACTGCCATTTCTAGTCCAGAAATATTTTAACCAAGCTAGGAACCTCCAATAATTCTGATAAATTCAGGGTATGCATATTTTGGCATTTCCTGCATTTCATCTTTTGGAGCCAAACCCATTTGAGCAATATTTAGACCACTTCCTTTGTAAGCCCAAATTAATGCCAATTCAAGTTTGTCAAACAAACCTAAACCTAGAAAATTCCAATTACCATGATACTTGAACATGTTGACCAATTGGTCTTTAGAGACACAAATCCAGGAGATCACCCCAAGATGAAGCATGGAACCCCATTTTTCTCAAATCATTCCATTATGGCCATTTTAGGCCATCTTATGGAAAACCATTTTCCCTTCACCCAAATGAGCTCAAACTCCACAGACATGCTCCCTACACCTCACCTAGCCAGTGGTAATTTTTGGGAATTTTTCTGAGATGGGCAAGGCCCCTAACATTTCATCGAACACCTGCTGCATTTTTTGTTTTCTGAAAACTTTATTCTGCAAAGTGTTGCAACGTTGATGATTTCTTGTTTATTTGTGTTTGCCTTGATCTGGTGAGCACCGTAGTACCAACTTCTTTGTGTTTGGAGCATCCAATCATCGGGGACGCGGCAGTGCCGACCGTGGCGCGCTCTGGAGCGCCAGGACGTACCCGCCGGCTTGCCCATGTCCTCTCCCCGTCGCTCGCTGCCTCGCTGCCCTGCGGAGTGAAGCCGTGCCCGAGCCCCCCCCCTCTCTCTCGCGGCACCTGGCTCCGGCGAGCCAAGCCCTTCCCAGGCCCCCCATGGCCCTGCCCAACACCTCGCCTCCCCGGAGCGCCGACAACCGCAACACGCCGCGCCGCACCTACAGCGCCCCTCCAAGAGCTAGACGACGCACCGACGCTCCAGGAACCCTCGTGCACCCTCTGTAGCTCCAGCACATCGAGCTTATCTCCTCCCCTCCACTGTGACCGGAGAAACGACACGCCGCGGCTCCCATCAGTGACCAAGCGGCCACGACCAAGCTCTCCTCGCCCCGGCTATTTAAGAGCACCCCGATCCCCCTCTCAGCTACCCATCCGTCTCCTCTCCCTCCCCTGGACCTCTCCGCCCAGATAGCGGGCGAGTGGAGCTCAATTTCGACCGAGTTGGCCGGAATCGTGGCCGCGGGTCCTCGGATCACCGCGAGCTATCCCGAGCTCCAACCGTCAATTAAATGGGTGGAGAGCCTCCTCTTGCTCTCCTGGTTCTCCCAGTTCCAGCGGTTCGCGAAATGGTGCCCCGCAGCCTCGGCGTCATCTTCGTCCGCCGGCGGCGAGCTCGCCGGACGCGCACCAGAGCGTCGCCTCCCCTGGCCTCCCCGTGGCCATGGACCCCATCCTCGGACGCGGCGCAGCAGGGCGCTCCTTCCCATACCCTTAGTGGCCGGCGACGCCCACCGGAGCGACGGCGATGGTCGGCGGCCGAGCCACCACGGGCTCCCTCCCGAGCGTGGTCGACGCGAGGAAGAAAGCATCCAGCTGGCATCCAGCGTGGCCGGCTGGTGACACCGACAAGTGGGCCCGGCCTGGCCCAGCTGCCACGTCACTTAAGTGGAAGCGCACTCCGCGTATTTCCGCTTCCCCTGCGATGAAAGCGTATTCCTGGAGAAGACGCAAACAACCCAGCCCAGAACAGTTTCGGCCCGCTCTGTTTTTTTTCCAGGGTGAGCAGCGGATAGCTAGTTTTCGCACGTCATTATCTTTTTAACCGTAGCTCCGATTGAGGCAATTCAGATTCCTAAATTCATGGTTTGAGGAGAGTTATCCAGTGGAGCTGTCCTTTTCCATTTTTGGAATTCATTGCTTTGTGGCCTATAATTGATGTGTTGTTTGACCCCCGGGGTTCAGGCGTTCGTCAAGACCACGACCCCCGACGAGTACGAGACCTCCCCGAACCATCTGGAGCCCGTGTTTTCAGGCAAGCTAAACCCTTGCTATGAGCCGTCCTGCAATGCTTGTTCGTTTGCTTAATGTCATGCCGTGTGCTATGTCTGTCTACTGTTATATTTTATGTCTGTCTCCTGTTCGATTGCTACGTCTGTCCGCTATTATCATTGCATGTCCGTTTGTTGTCCATATTTTATATGAACCTTGTATTGCTGTATGTATGCCATATTGCGTCTAAATTATTGCACTACTTCATAACTGCTTATCTGTGCATCACTCACATTCCCGAGACAATGGCCGGTGGTACCGCCTCAGTCAAAGGAATGGGGGAATCATTACAACTGTGCGTCTCGCGCTTGCGGGGCTTTGTTTGCTTCTTTCTTCTTCGCCGAGGTGAGGAGCGGACGAATGTCGTCTTATGATCCTCGGAGTTGGGGGCATTTGCCAAAAGAGTTATTTGCCTTGTCCCTCCGTCAAATATGGTTGGCATAGACCACCCGGACTGCGACGCTTGGGAGCTGACTTTCCATTTGGTTCTTATTGCCGAGGTTGCTGACACCACGTCGGGGTAACCCTCGAGTGGAATGGATGCTCTCTCATTTTTATGAGTGCTTTTCGGTTCATTCTTTTACGGTGACACCGGCCGGGTCTCCCGCCACCGTCATCCGTGCTATTATTCTGTGAACACTAACCCCCGAGTGACACCGGCCGGGTCTCCCGCCACAGTCACCCGGGTATTATTATTGTTATTGTTATGTTGATATCCATACATGCAAGTACTATGTTGCTAATGCCTTGTTGTTTGGTGATGTATTATTTTGATATTGTGATTGTTGTGTTGGACTAATCCTCTTGGTTTGGACTTGTGAATGATGGAACTTGATTAAATGAAACACCCCTCCAAACAACGATAGGGTCAGTCCACGGTGCCACTAATCTGAACATCGAACGCACTGCCACTGTCGCTCACATGGGCGGGCCTTGACCTACGTAATCCTAACGAGCCTCCCTTGATGCCACCCTTTTGGCAAGTCTAGTCGGTACCATAGTTGGTCGGGGCTAGTCTTGCGAAGGTTCCGGAGCTAGGCGTTGCCCATAGTTGGGGACGTGCCGGATTCACTTCTGCATAAGGCATATAGTTATGTCGGTGGCTACACAGGGAGTGTCTTGGTAGCGTGAACGGTCAGGTGAGTGTATCTTGCTGAGTTCGCCTTAAGGATGATATCCTAAAGTACCGGCTGAGTGTGGTGCACTTAGGTGGGTGGTAATTGCAACCTCTCGAGAGTGTCAAATCTGGATGTCTAGCCTCGTTCCAAGGTTATGGAACAACAGTTCAGTGTCAGTCACACTGTGTGTCCGTGTCGTGTCCGGAGGTTAAACCTAAGGTTTGTTTGAAAGAAAGATGAACAACCTGATTTCACTAAGTGAACAATAAAATGATGCAGGGAATGTTACATGAGATGTGAACCGTGAATAGGATGGCGGTGTGATGCGTTGGGAAGCCTATAGTTAGGCCAGAGCCCACATCAACCGTGCATGCCCGGGAGATAGCCAGAGTTGGCTGGATTGATAGCCAGAGTTGGCTGGAGTGATAGCCAGAGTTGGCTAGAGGCTTGGAAGCCTGATTGTGTTGACAGGAGTAATTATAAGATTTGGTACCAACTAGTACACTCGTCTACTCGTCACAGGTAATCTCTTTGTTTGATTGTCGGTGCACGATCCAACCCCACCTGGCTTGGACTCCGTACTGGTGATACTCTTGTTGTTTGCTTATGCCATGTTTTGCTTGTGATGCCATGCTACCTTTATGTTATCATATTCGTCTATCTCAAGTAGACTCTTGCCATGTTGTAGGATTTTATTTCCAATGTATATCTTGTTGCATGATTGTTGGATTGTTTGTGGTGAGTGGCGATTCTTGCTGAGTGCATGTTAATGTACTCACGGGCCTTGTGTTTGTGGCCAGGCTTTGTCGAGGATTCATCTTCCACCTTAGTAAGGATTTGAAGCAAGAGCGTGCTAGGATCAGTAGCCCAGCCAGAACCTGTGGAGTGGAGCCGCTCCAAGCCGTAGCCTCTCATATGTCTTCCGCTGCCAGTTAAAACTCTGTATCGTGCCATGCTGGGATTGATATTTTGTCATTCCTTGATGGCCTTGTAAACCATTTGTAGCACTGATGTGCCTGATTGTGTAATGATTTCCATTATGTTACACTGTTGTGACGTGCGGCCAGTTATCTTGGGATGGCGCACGGGACGACTGCCTCTTTGGCAAGATGTGCCAGGGAGGGGTGTCACATGGATGGCAAGATGGATGCAGCGCTACAGATTGTCCTGGAGGTTGTTTTTTGCCATTTGGCACCGACGTGGTGACGCTTCGGAGTGTCACCTTCCTTCCTGAAGAGCGTCGGGTGTACTCCTCGGATCGTACCGGGGGAAAACCCTAGGACATGTCCGGGAAGCAGTGTCATCATTGTCGCTTTCCTTCTTGGAGGTGTTGCTTGGTACGCTGCGATCCATAGTGCTAGGTTCGTGGTGGCACTTCTCCGGAGAGGACGCAACTGATGGGTTCGTAGCATAGAAAACAAAAAATTCCTACGATAAGAACAACCAAGACACCAAGATCTAATCTAGTGGATGTTAGCAACGGGTAAGCCAAGTACCAAGAGAACTAACCCTCGAAGACCGTAAGCGTTTCGAGAATAATTCTCGTGGATGACGTAGTCGTTCACTCGCCGATCTCAAGATCGTGAAGATGTGCGCTGCAACGGGCAGCGCCTCCGTACTCGGTCACACGTACGGCTTGATGACGACCTCCGTTCCCTCGATCCAGCGGGGCAGCGGAAGTAGAAGATCCAACAAAAAAACTCCACAACACGACGGTGTGGTGCGGTGGGGAACAAAATCAGCCATGGCTTCACCAAGCGGATGGCCGGAAGGTGGACACGGGAGGAGGGGGAGAGGAGCAAGTGTGTGCTCAAGAGGGAGCTCCCACCCCTCCATATATAGGAGATGGGTGAGGTTGGGACGTTGCCCCCTAGGGGTGACTCCACCTCTTCCCTCTTGATGTGAGTGGAGCATCCACTCATGCCCACTCACCCTCCTTTAATCTCCACTCAAAAATCCCAAGGGTTTCTTTATTAAATAAAACATTTTTATTTCTTTTAATATTTGTTAATTCTATTAACAAACATTAACAATTACCCCTTTGGTTTATTTGTTAATTCTATTAACAACCATTTGCAATTATCCCCTTGAACTATTTCAAATTTACCCGAAACAATTTCGGTGATGTCCAAACTTTTCTCCAATATTCCGTATCTTCACAATAGCGTCTCCAAACTTTAAGTGTGTCACCCTACGGTTCGTGAATAATGTAGACATGATCGAGACACCTCTCCGATCAATAGTCAACAGCGGGACCTGGAGATCCGTAATGACTCCTACACATCCAACGATGAATCTTGTGATCGCGTGAACCAGAAACGTAGTAACCTAATTCCTTTTGTCCCGTGATATTTTACTTGTCCGAGATCCGATCACCGGTATCGACCATACCTAGTTCGATCTCGTTACCGACAAGTACTCTTTACTCGTTCTGTGATATGACATCCTTGTGACCTAGTCACGTGCTTGCAAGCGGTGTTGATGTGATATCACCGAGAGGGCCCAGAGTATATCTCTCCGTCATTTGGATGGAAAATCCCACTCTTGATCCATGAGCCTCAACCAATACTTTCAGAGTACCCAACGCCACCTTTATAGTCACCCTTTCACGGTGTGACGTTTGATGTCATCAAAGCACTCATCCGGTGTTAGTGATTGACATGATCTCATGGTCTAAGGATTATAGTTACTTCGTATGTGAAAGATATAACAATGTAAACTAAATGACTTGATCGCATTGCTATACTATCATTGGGTGTGTTCATCACATCATTCTTCTAATGACGTGATCCCGTTATCAACAACATCCAATGTTCATGATCAGGAAACCTTGATCATCAGTTAATCAACGAGCTAGCTAAAAGAGAGGCTTTACTAGGAACTCTTTCTTGTTTATTAGTCACACATGTATTAACGTTTCCGATTAATACAATTCTAGCATGATATATAAACCTTTATCATAAACATGGAATAAGATAATAACCACTTTATTATTGCCTCTCGGGCATATTCCCTTCAGTCTCCCACTTGCACTAGAGTCAATAATCTAGTCAATAAGTAAGCACTTAACACCTATGGCATTCCAGTGTTATTACCATGCTTCGCATGTGGTAAACTTCATCATAAGATCTGACATGTTCAGGTCCGTTTGTATTTGCACGTATTAGCGTCTACACGCATCACTCATTCTTTAATGAGATGGCTTTGTATATATTTTGTCAACTGGTGAGACCTTAATTCCTCAGCTTAAACTAATGTTACCAACATTCTGAAAATGTAGCTTTATAGTGTCAGCATTCTTGGAAATCCACCAAGTCCAACAAAAACTCCTTGACACATAAATACTCTTATTTGTTGTCAACACAATATACTCACCTTCATTGTAGTACTCATCACAATACATTAATTTTGAAACTCATTCAAAACTAGAATGGAACTTTCATCCAGCCTATTGTGCCACCCTTCAACACATATTTAATTGAGATATATTTTGGATAGATGACAAGACTATTTGTGTAACATATTACAACGAATGGTTTGTCATTACTGAATAGGAAAACACATCCTTACTTTTTCACAAAAATACTTAAGGATCTTTCCCACTATAGTTCAATCATCATATGAATTATCCCGGTATAACACTTTATAGCATAGGACTTATCTAGTTGTCTACATATCATGGAACACATGACTTTAGAAATCTCCATTTCAATTTTGCTCATCATGTGTCAAAACACTTGATATTGCTCAATTCTTTTCCATGCGGCAAGAACCCTTTCTTGTCGTTTCTATATTGACTGATTCAATACTTCATCTATGTACCTTGGCTCAATCATATCAGGCACTCCAATCCATCTCTATAGACATTGATGCCCAAAATATTGTTTGCCCAAGCATTTCATCAATATGAAATCTTAACCGTGTTAATTTAAAATACATATTTTCCAACCAACTATATGTCATCTACATAAAGTATTAGAAATATGTCTTAGCGCTCCCACTTAATTTCTTGTAACATTACAAGTATATTCACTATACATGATGGAATCAAACTCTTTTGATAACTTCATTAAAGTACAAATTCCCAACTTCGTTATGCTCATTTCAACCATTGAAGTTTGCATACTTTTATAGAAACCCTTTTGAATTTAACAAAACTCATAGACTGTGTCAGGTACACATCCTTGATCAGCCTTCCTTGAGAGGAAAGTTATTTTGTTATTCAACTGCCATATCAAAATATGTAACCTTTTCTATAACTATCCGTAAAGCCGAAAGTATCACTACGGAAGATCAAAATCTTTTCATAGTCAACTCCTTGAACTTTGTCACAAACACCTTTTGACAAGTTAAACTTTCAATGGATGTAAACATCCACGTCTTGTTGCTATATAGTTCCGTTTGTAGTCGTGAGGATTTAAACCTTTCCGAAAGGATTACCAAGTCACATACTTGACATTCGTACACGGATACTATCTCGGATATAATGACTCCTAGCCAACTTATGAAGTCAGGGCCTATCGTTCGCTTCCTTTATAATTTGCAGGTCCTTTGTTGTCAAAACAACACTTCATTCTCAAACCACCTGTTGGTCTAAGTACAAAGTTTTACGACCTTCGTGGTTCAGTTTGCAATCTCTTTAGAAGTTACTACAACACATGTAGTGTCTTCCATTTAGTCAAATTAGGAAACTCTAGAACAATTCTAGTGTTGCGCTACTCTTGACATGATAACGATGATTCTCTAATCTCATCGAGCTGCACTGTCCTCCCATTCACTTCTTTCGCAAGAACATCTTTCTCGAGAAATCTACCCTTTCTGACAAACAACATTTGTCTTAGGTTCGGTGATAGGAGAAATACCCAACAGATACTTTGGGATAACCTTATAAACATATATTTATCCGATTTTGGTTGTAAACATTTTATACATGCTATGCATACCAAAAATTAAAAAAAGACAACTCGGGTCACTACCCAAGCCATAACCCGTATGGTGTCAATTTCAACGGATCACGATGGCGCTCTTTTAAGTGTAAAAGCGGTAGTCTCTAAAGCATAAACTACAAAAATATAGTGGCATTTTATTTATCTTACCATGTCTAACAAGGTTCGATCATGTCTTTCGAACACTCCATACTTCTATGGGGTTTTCAGGAATGATAAGTCGCGGAACAATTCTGTAACTCCTCAGATGTTTCGCTAAACATGTAACTCAAACTTTATCCTTTATGATCCAATCATAAATACTAAATTCTCTTGTTACAATGATTTTCACTTCATACCAACAATACTTTGAACTAATTCAAAAATGTAAAAACTCCCTTCTCATTAAGTAGATATACTCATGTATCTACTCAAATCATCGGTGGAATTTTATGAAGAAAAATTAATCCACCACTCACGGCTACACATAATGGACCATGTACATCAACATGTATAATATCCACTAAATTAGCCGTCCATTCTAGTTTGGCCTATGAACGGAGTTTTAGTCATGTTTTGGAAGAGGTCTCACAAGTGTCAATTTATTCAAAAACAAAATGACTCTGGAAATCCATCAACATGGAGTTCCTTCATGGTTTCCTTTCCATTATGAACTAAAACGGTGGTGTCACAACATAAGAGAAATTCTTTAATTTTACGTCTTGTGACGTTTAGCATTTAGTCTTATAGATGTTTATTTTAACCAACATGATTTATATTAACTCATCCATCAATCATGGAACATGGTCATAGTTTGAACAACTCATTTGTTCTCACAATAATCAGGAACAAAATAACAACTTTATTAAGTTCTTTAAAATAAATCTTGAAGGCTTGTTTCGATGCGACGGTGAACACAATAACATTTTATTTTCGTTCTTGTCGTAATCGTTTTCACATCTTTTTCTAGTTCCTTAAGGCCCTTGTACTTCTTGTATTGTTTATGTATGACAATTCATACCAGCCAATTTGGTATAAAAATACCCAAGAAATACTTTGCTAACCAGTAAAACATCTATAACTTGTATATCATGCATATACTCCTGAGCTGGACTTTTCCAGTCTTTTCTTTTCTGCCATATAATTTTGTAATTCTATTTTCAGTATTCCCTTTCCTTTATAGAAGAATCATTCAACATCAAACAATGCCAGTCGAACTAGCAACTTTTCCTTGGCGTGTTAGTCATATACAATCACCCATGGAGCTAGACTTTGAAGTTGATTGTTTCACTAATATCACCATATTATTAGCATTCTTCCACATTCCACTCTTAGTAATCTTCAAGTATAGTAAACAATTTTTACTCAGACTTTTAATACATCCCATCATAACAATTTGTGATGAAGCTACTATAGCTCAAAGGAAGGAATTTAGAGGATAATATCAGTGCCCAACTTCTTGGATGATTTAAACGCCTAGCGTCTTCAATCCTTGCATATATTCAAATAATATAAGCACATATTATCACAGTAAATCACACTCAGTCATGTTGCCACAAACAGGGTTCTAGATATCAATATATCTTTTACTCCTCATTTGTATCCGAAAAACAACTCTTTTTCAGCTCCTAGATCACCTTGATTCTCAAAACATTCTTTTTGAAAATCAGCTATCATGAAAGCAAGTATGACACTAGATACTAAATCGGAATTATTTGCTCTTTAGATCAATCAATCATTAACCACATGGAGCTAGGTAGGTATTACCAAAAATTTACAATAGGACTCAATTAAAATACGGTACCATTCCAAAATGGTTTTGCCAGATCAAAACAGTTTTATCTCAATTAACAATCTAAGCGTAAGGTAGAACGTGGAAGCCAAACACTACTACAAAATTATGCAAAAACTCTTTGATAGGTTGTCTATGATAAATTAGTTCAGTTAATTAAAAAATTACTACGTGAACTCCCACTCAAAAACAACATCCCTCTGGTCGTTTCAGTGATTACACAAACCAAATTCACTACACCATAACCGATCATCACGTGAGATGGTGCAGCTGCAAAGGCGAACATCGACATGTTCATCATATCATCCATATGACTCATGCTTTACCTTTCGGTTACGTGTTCTGAGGCCATGTATGTGCATGCTAGGCTCGCCAAGTAGAACCGTAGTATTTGTGTGTGTGTGCCGAAGCCATGTCTGTACATGCTAGGCTCGTTAACACCCGTTGTATGCGAACGTAGAGTCTATCACACCCATCATCACGTGGTGCTTCGAAACGACGAACTTTCTTAACGGTGCATACTAAGGAAGAACACATTATTATCTTGATATTAACTATAAGGGATCATCTTATAATGCTACCGTCGCGATCTAAGCAAAATAAGATGCATAAAAGGATTAACATCACATGCACAAAAGGATTAACATCACATGGGATAATGTGATATGATATGGTCCTTCTTGCACTTGGATCTCCATCTTGTGCATCTTGGCATGATCTCCATCATTCCACCGGCGTGGCACCAAGGTCCATGGCGCCTCCTTCTTGATTGTCCTCCAAATTACAACATATCACATGGATATGATATTTAGCACGCAGGCCATGAATTTAAAAGACAACCATTTGGCTCCTGCCGGTATGTCATAATTTACAAATAGTATCATCTCATACATCAAAATTTGTAACAATGACCATATCACATCACATGCCCTGCAAAAACAAGTTAGACGTCCTCTAATTTATTTTGCATATTTTACGTGGCTTAGGGCTTTCGAAGATAGAACGGTTCATACCTACGAACATGAAACCACAACGGTGATAAACAAATTATTAAACAACCCTTTGTAGATAAAATCTTAACTATTGTGGGAGAGACAGACACCCGCAAAGCCACTTATGCAAAGCAAGTTACATGTCAGTCGTGGAACAAGTCTCATGTACGTGGGCATGTAAGGTTAGTCCGGGCCGCTTCATCCCACTATGCCACTAAGATTCAAAATACAACACGGAAGCAATAACATGATCATCAACGCCCACATACACATATGTGTTCTACCCGTACAAAACATCTACGCATAGACACGGCTCTGATACCACTGATGGGTTCGTAGCATAGAAAACAAAAAATTCCTACGGTAAGAACAACCAAGACACCAAGATCTAATCTAGTGGATGTTAGCAACGGGTAAGCCAAGTACCAAGAGAACTAACCCTCGAAGACCGTAAGCGTTTCGAGAATAATTCTCGTGGATGACGTAGTCGTTCACTCGCCGATCTCAAGATCGTGAAGATGTGCGCTGCAGGGCAGCGCCTCCGTACTCGATCACACGTACGGCTTGATGACGACCTCCGTTCCCTCGATCCAGCGGGGCAGCGGAAGTAGAAGATCCAACGGAAAAACTCCACAACACGACGGTGTGGTGCGGTGGGGAACAAAATCAGCCATGGCTTCACCAAGCGGATGGTCGGAAGGTGGACAGCGGGAGAAGGGAGAGAGGAGCAAGTGTGTGCTCAAGAGGGAGCTCCCACCCATATATAGGAGATGGGTGAGGTTGGGACGTTGCCCCCTAGGGGTGACTCCACCTCTTCCCTCTTGATGTGAGTGGAGCATCCACTCATGCCCACTCACCCTCCTTTAATCTCCACTCAAAAATCCCAAGGGTTTCTTTATTAAATAAAACATTTTTATTTCTTTTAATATTTGTTAATTCTATTAACAAACATTAACAATTACCCCTTTGGTTTATTTGTTAATTCTATTAACAACCATTTGCAATTATCCCTTGAACTATTTCAAAATAACCCGAAACAATTTTGGTGTTGTCCAAACTTTTCTCCAATATTCCGTATCTTCACAATAGCGTCTCCAAACTTTAAGTGTGTCACCCTACGGTTCGTGAATAATGTAGACATGATCGAGACACCTCTCCGATCAATAGTCAACAGCGGGACCTGGAGATCCGTAATGACTCCTACACATCGAACGATGAATCTTGTGATCGCGTGAACCAGAAACGTCGTAACCTAATTCCTTTTGTCCCGTGATATTTTACTTGTCCGAGATCCGATCACCGGTATCGACCATACCTAGTTCGATCTCGTTACCGACAAGTACTCTTTACTCGTTTTGTGATATGACATCCTTGTGACCTAGTCACGTGCTTGCAAGCGGTGTTGATGTGATATCACCGAGAGGGCCCAGAGTATATATCTCTCCGTCATTTGGATGGACAAATCCCACTCTTGATCCATGAGCCTCAACCAATACTTTCAGAGTACCCAACGCTACCTTTATAGTCACCCTTTCACGGTGTGACGTTTGATGTCATCAAAGCACTCATTCGGTGTTAGTGATTGACATGATCTCATGGTCTAAGGATTATAGTTACTTCGTATGTGAAAGATATAACAATGTAAACTAAATGACTTGATCGCATTGCTATACTATCATTGGGTGTGTTCATCACATCATTCTTCTAATGATGTGATCCCGTTGTCAACAACATCCAATGTTCATGATCAGGAAACCTTGATCATCAGTTAATCAGCGAGCTAGCTAAAAGAGAGGCTTTACTAGGAACTCTTTCTTGTTTATTAGTCACACATGTATTAACGTTTCCGATTAATACAATTCTAGCATGATATATAAACCTTTATCATAAACATGGAATAAGATAATAACCACTTTATTATTGCCTCTCGGGCATATTCCCTTCAGCAACAGTTACTAGTCATTTTCGTTTTCGGGCCCAAAGCCTATTTCTTCAAAATTAACCCTCGCGGCTGGTGAAAGTTGGGGAGGTGACACGTGGCATCCCGCCATTGGAGTTGGCAGCAAGTAATTTCTGATATCGCAGTTTGCGGAAAGTGCCACGTGTCATGAATCTATCCACTATTTTTCTCTTCCTCGGGCACAGGCCATATTCCCGTCTACTGGGATGGCAGAATGTGTGTCCCACCATCCCAGTTGGCGTGAATTAATTTACTCCGTCCACGTTGGCGGTAAGTTCCACGTATCACATCCTAAGTTTCCTGGGGTTTTAATAATTGCGTTCGGAGGGGTGTATTTTTATAACTAGTGTGGACGGGTATATACGAAAAAGTATCCACCATCAAGTAGAGTGCGCTCTACGACGACAACACCACAATTAGTCGACTACTCGACTCCACAGTAGGTGGATTTCTCCCCTTAGTGGATGATGATGCCCTTTTTTCTTGTCACGCTGACATTTCCAATGAGCATTTCGGCAGTCGCTATCTTTGCTCTCTCGAGCTTTCTCGACTGCCTCCCATTACCGCCGCATGTATTCCGTCATATCCATGACGATCGGGAACGGCGGCGTGGAAGCGCAAAAGAATGGGTGTATGCAGTGTCGGAAGGGATACGGTTTCGGGGCAGTGGCTATTACATGAAATGGCAAACGACTGTGTGTAAGGAGAGGTGTAATTATGTAAGGTTTGCTATATCTTACTGCTGTGTGGCCTTAGTCGGGCACACGTCATACACGGTGGGTGTCAGGGGCTACCCAGGTTATGCTAGCAAGTGTCACATGACATCAGGTAAAATACTATTTCTTTGCTATATTTTGTACATTTGTTGTGTATGGCACCCGCAACCCTAGGCTAAAATGCGGTGAGACTTGTACAATGATAACATGTTTTTTGAGCCTAAACCCTAAACCCAGGGGCATGTTTGGTCCGAGCCAACCACGAAGGTTATGAGTGGGCTGATGGACAGTTTTTGAGCCTTCTGATCCATTGGTGACATCATCAGGCGCTTTTTCGTGTTTGCGCCCCTATTTGTCCGGAGGGAGAGCTATGGGTGCGCCGGTAGAGATGCTCTGACACATCTCACCCCACTCCCTTGTTTTGTTCGCCTTAATTTCATCAAAGTTAATAAAATTAGAAAATACAGTAGTACACAATAAATGATACGGAGGGAGTAGTACACAATAAATGACTAAAAAATGTGAAAGGGGAAAATCTCATCACGGGATGAATGTTGGTTCCGTTGATTAATTTCTTAAGCAGTAGGCGTGCTAGCTCCATCTTTAGTTAGTCTTTTATATCCAAATTTGTTTAATTTAATGTTTCTTTGTTTCGTAGCTCTATGATGATCCAGAAAAAGTTAGCTAGTCAGGCTCTCTGTCTCGCAATTATTCTGCGACAGCTCGGAATCTGTGGCCTTTTCTTTATTTTCCTCCTCCCCATCTTTGTCCCGGAAGTATTTGGTCTCGCTTTTGTGATCAAGTCGAAAGGCACTCATTGACCCACTTCCCAGCATATGTGATGGGTTAGCTAACCCAATCAAGGATCGATCGATCTCCTATGAAAATCGTTTTGCATGAGAGCAAACAAAGTCCATTCCCACACGCAGACGCCGAAACCCATCACTGCTACTCCCTCCGTTTTTTAATATAAGATGTTTTAGGTGTTGTACATGTTATCTAGATACACACTAAAGTGAGTGAACATACACACTAAAACATGTCTACATACATTTATATATGCATGAATGTGGACAAATGATAAAACATCTTATATTAAAAAACGGAGGGAGTAGAAGCTAACTGATCAAAGATGGACCGCAATTTATTTGTCAAAATTGGTTCCTTTTCATGTTTCATTTTTGGCCTCAGGATGGTTTGGCGGCCACGAGATGCTTGAGCTGACGACCTTATCCACGTCCAAGTCGCCACCGTTTTGGAGCTTTCCTTTGATGGGCTTGAATAGTATCGTGCGATTCCAAATGGAATTGAAATCCATCAACCACTTCCTGCTCGATCCCGGTCAACAAATTTAGGCCTCCTTTGATTCACAGGGTAGGAAATATAAATGAATAGGGATTGGGTAGGATTAGCTTGGCCTGTCCACTGCAATCCTACAGCCATAGGAACAAGACACGGGAATTTTCCATGAGGTCCAGCTTCATGTTAGTTTTCCCTTGAAAATACACTAGAGAGTTCCTATAGGAATAGTTCCTACAGGATTGTATCATGTGAATCAAACACCTCCAAAAGGAAAATTCCCTAAGGAACTAAATCCTACAATTTTCCTTAGGAAATCCTATGAATCAAAGAAGGCCTTAGGCATCGGCAATATGCGGCAGGAAAGGGAAGGGCAGCTTCTTGTTTATTTGGCGAATTGTGTGTGTGTGTGTGTCTGATGTGTCAGCGGCAACTGTCCGGCGACGATAGTGCTGTATACATGGTCGACTGCTGGTCTTATCTCCGCGCGGTGCGGTGCCTTGGTGACGAGATATCGTCAATCAGTGGTGCCTAGAGGGCGGCTACTTTCTGAAATTTTCAAACATGAGTGATAATTGAAGAGGAAAATATTGATAACATGCGTGACGTTTGATCCATAGTGGAATTGTACCGGGAATGGTCCTTGCTTTCCCCCCATCTAAACCTCCGATGCACTTTAACATCATTCTTGGTTAGAGTACATTTTCTCTCTCTTTTCGTTAAACATAGGGCCACATGTCATAGTGTCTTTTCTTTGGACAGAAGATTCTTTTAAAGTGAAAAGGCAAGCGGGCATGGCAAAGGTGCGTGCATGCATGTGAGGAGCCACTTGCCTTTCAATCAGGTGCATCTAATCCTGCCTGAAACCCTAAAAACACAAATCTAATCTTGCCTGAAAACGTGCTGTTTTTCGCCGTTATCATAAAGCTGTGATAACGGGGAGTTCCACCGTCGGCAGATGCGACTGCTGATGAGTGAATGCCCCACCCAACCAACCTTAAATAAAGCTGCCCCTGCACTAGATAGATCGGAAACAGTACTAGCAAGAAGAAGATATTTTTAGTTATCATGTCGTTCGTGTGCGAAGCTGCAACGCAACTAACAACAAACTCGATCAAGTTGTGGTTTCTCAGTTTGCCTTGGTAGATTTCTCTTCCTCGCTGGTCTGGCCTTATTCTGCAATCTGCAGGTGCTACACGCTCCTTCTCCACTCACCGTTGATTAGTTTACCATCTGCACGAACGGCACCGTGAGTGTACATTGATGACGTACGGGCAGTCGGGTAGTACTCCATTAGCCAGTATTAATGCATTTTTCATATAAAAGAGACATAAAAGATAAATGCAAAAAATATCATTAAGAAAAGAGCATAGCACCCCAAAACGATTAGGGACTCGCAGAGGTAAAAAAAAAAAACAGTGACCAATGATGCCAACATAACGATAGGGTACCGTGCGGGTGATCGCCATGATCCTTGCCTAGGCCCCCAACCATCGGCGACAACTATCCCAATACCCGATGTCACATCATGGCAAGCTACGATCCATGGCGCAAAGGGTCATGATCCACTAAGGAGGATGACAATAGTGAGCAAAGGGCCTTCGTGGTGTCGTGCGTTGGAGTAGATAGGACCATAGGGGAGATGACGACCAAGAGGAGAACCATGTTGTGTCGCCGATAAGAGGGTTGGGGAGCTCCCACCGTTGTAGTCCTTTATCGGACGGCCTCTCCTTCGGCGGTGAGTTGATAGACGGTACGAGGAACCCCAATGGCACTATGGTTGGGACGCCCGGTGGGTGACATGGGAGCCCATGACATTTTTTCCTAGCTTCATCTTACTTAATATATAATGAACGATAATTGTGAACTTGTAGGTCCCTCTTTCATTCAAGGCATTATAATTGCATTTATCGTCAAGTTTATCTGAAAGTCCATGCATAAGAAGAAACTCATGGTTATGAGTACAAACGACACTTCCTCCATTAATTGTAGATTCTACTATGCCTCAGACGTGGCACTAATAAAGATCACAGCTATTTTAGTGAAAGTTTTTTGGTCTTCTATTTGGGATCTCTCTGCTCTAGTATCGCGTTGTATGCACTGGCGAGTTCACCTGAAAGTTATGCCGGCTAAACGATAAAATTGGTTATCTAAGTAGCGTGTCGTGTTAAATCGGAACACATCGGATGATGTAATGCCCAGCTAAATTTCCTGACAAAACCGGTTTGTTGTTCGAACCTTAAACTTGACCATCCACCTAATCATTTTGACTTATTTTCCACAAATCGGCATCATCATACACTACACCCTATACCCAAATAGGATGGTGTCCGTGCAGTGACCTAATGACGTTTAGGGTCATTTTCACTCTTTAATTGTTTGTTTGTTAGTTTGCAGGATCTTTATTTTTTCTGTTTTCCCCATGTGCTTCCAAATCCATGGTACGTGTTAGGTGGAGAGGAAAAGGACGGGCTACACACAAGCTGCTTATGTAACTGCACCCGTGAGTCAAAGTACTTTTCTTGTCCATCCGATGAACTGTTCTGTACCAGCTGCTTATCCTCTTTGATGACTGTCTAGGAAAGACAGTCTACATCAAGTCCAAGAATCTGTTACTGTCAAAACTAGAATAATCCAATCTGTTAAGCATGGATGTTACTGCACAATACCATTATTTTATTACTTTTGAGGCACGTGTTAATGTAGACACGCTACCAAAAAGAGAAGAGAGATGACACTGCCCGCCCTTAACGGCATCGCCACGGCACCCAAACCTCCGAGAGTCTCAATGGGCTCCGGACAAAAAATCTTGAGTGCATCTCTTCATTTTTTTTTTGAAATGGAGATTGAAAGCCCCAGGTTCCACATCAAAATGATTCACGCATGTTCTCTCATCGCACCCTTCATCCAAAAATATGTCATGCATTCCCGTGACCACCCCCAACTTTTGGCGTCGGCTGGGGAGCGTCAGCTGAAATCCGGACACACCCTCGGGAGGGTGGTATAAAAAAGTCCTAGAAACGTGCTCGGTAAGCGGCGATTAATGGCGGGGCCAGTCCACGGTGCCAGCCACTTCGTGAGGTGGTTCCTATATGAGGCGACCACATCACGTCTTCCCCACACATCGCCTTAACACCAAGCCGACGCTAATCCTGCATTGGCATTGCTCTTTTGCACGCGTTGCATTAAACACTGGCGTCGCCGTTCAATATGGTCGTCCTCCAGCGGCGGAACGAGATGACAGACGAGTATCGACATGTTCCTGAGAACATAGACGACAACTAGATAAGTGTTTCATGCGCGAGTGCAACGACACGTGGAGGCCCATGATGACGTGAAAACACATGTTCGTTGAGAGACACCAAGAGAAAGGTACGATGTAGTGCAGCAGCAAATCTTCCCTTAGTACAAAACCAAGGTTATCGAATCCAGTAGGAGTAGGAGCACTTCAGAAGGTTGTCAACGACGCCAAAAAATATGGTGTGTGGCACTGAACCTGCACACAACACAATCAAACTACTTTGTCCAACAAAATAGGAAGGTTGTCAATCTCTCCGTCTTGCTGAAAACAAATGATTAAACATATGGTGTGGAAAATAGTATTAATTGCAGAAAGTAACAAAGAACAGATGATTGCAGTTGGTGGTTTTATCAGTTTAAAAGAATGGATCGGGGTCCACAGTTCACTAGTGGTGTCTACATAAAGATTACTAACATGATGGGTAAACAAATTACAGCTGGGCAATTGACAAATAGTGGACACATGACAATGCATATATATAACAAGATGATTAATATGAGTTTAATTGGGCATTACGACAAAATACATATAGACAGTTATCCAATTGCATCTATAACTAATAATCCACCGCCAGGTTAACATCCGTGTCCCTGTTGGTATTAAGTTGCAAACAAAAGATTGTCGTATAAGTAAAGTGCATAACGTAAACAACACAAATGACCGTAGACATAGCATTGTCGTGTTATCCCTAGTGGCAACAGTACATCCACAATCTTAGACGTTGCAGTCACTCGCCCATATTACTGGAGGCATGAACCTAGCATATATACTCCCTCTTGGAGTTAAAAACGTCTACTTGGCCAAAACATCTACTAATAACGGAGAGCATGCAAGATCATAAACATCATATAAATATAGATTGATAATTAACTTGATCATAGTATCAATATTCATCGGATCTCAGCAAACACAACATGTAGTATTAGAATAAGATGATCTTGATCATGATAGGCAGCTCACAAGATCTAAACATGACAGCATAAAGTGGAGATGCAACCATCTAGCTACCGCTATGGACCCGTACTCCAAGGATAAACTACTCACGCATCACTCGAGAGGCAGGCATTGTGGGGACCCCGGACTAGCTGTCCGAAATACCTGATTATGCTTAACACAACGATCGCGTGATCAGTCAGTCGTTGCACATAATCCGAACTGAATATCAAGTTTACATCCATCACAGTACCGAATTGAAAGTCTGGAAAATATGGTCTTACAGACCAAGTCTTACATAGGTGCCTTCAAGGGCCAAACTAAATCATGCAGCGGAAACTACGGCGAAGTCGACCAAACTACGTCTTGACACCCAACAGGCAGCTGACTTATGAAATCCCTAGTTCACGTCATCGGCGCCATACTCCTCCTCGGCGTAGTGCTCCTCGAAATCTGGCATCGCAGCAATGCCAGGGACGAAACCGTTATGAGGACATTTGAATGTACTTCGCAAACTACCCCCAACATGAACATGCACTAGCATTATTTTTGTTATAATAATTTTTTTTAGTTTTAGAAGACATCTTTGTATCCTTGTTGGAAGAAGGTAAGAAGAATTTTAGAAACTTTTCCAGAAAATCCATCATGTTTATTTTTCCAAAAACTCCTCCTTTTTCCGACCATAGCCCTTCATGGTCAATATTTCCTGATTGCTCATACCGACCCTTTTGTATAGCTTCATATCACAATTGCACTTTGTTTTCCGAAATCATCAACATTTGCACAAGGTCTTAGGACAACCTTCCAACCATCCATTACCGAGGACTCGGCTATTCGAATAGTTTTTACACTCTGCAGAGGTTGCATGCTTTACCCACACCCATCCGGCTACTCATCATGTTAGCCACGTCTATCCACACACGTTGAATAACCGGCCATAGCCTTTCCTTTTCTCACGCTAGTACAAGACCCTGCCGCTACGACACTTTCCATCGACACTTAGTCTAGCCCTTTGGAACCTAAGTGTGAGGACTCACAGTTCTGCCCGGCGATGTTTGGTGGCACCTTCTATCCTCCACCACTGTGGTAGGACCCAGGTCAGTGGTAGGTCAACTAACCATCCCCTCATGGAACGGAGTCATCTCCGTTGTTGAGGCATCCCGTACTAAAATGAGCAAACTATATGACTACACCCTGCCCATATAGGGGTAAGTGTGGTCGCACAGGGTATTGTTGGTCGTCATAGTACTAAGTACGCATTGTGCATTTCTCGGAAAACACCAGCATACGTTGGTTCTTTCTTCATCTCCAACTTGGGTATCTCATGATCCACTCAAGCATAATCAAAGGAGTTTTTGTAAAACCATTTGTTTTCCCATCCTATAGTTCATATATCTATCTTGTACTTCTACATAGGTGGCAAAATAGTTTTCATATAGTTTTGGAAAAAGGTTTTCGAAAACACATTTGCTTTGGGTAAAACATGTATACAAAACTAGATGCATCATATATAGGGGTGTATGCTCAGAAAGTAGCTTGCCTTGCTCGACAAAGTGACCTTGGTCTTGTTCTTCTTGTTCAACGAATCCCCCTTCCTCGTACTCTCCGGCAACGTTCTCGTCTAGTCGTAACAATCAAGCAAATACAAACAATCACACCACTACTCAACAGAACATCACAAAAATACAAACTAAAATTCTATAGATAGCTACTGTCCTAAGGAAGACAACACAAGTGGATTTTAGTTAATTTGAATTACAGAACTCCATGCATAAATGTTTTAGTCCAGAAGCATATTAATCAAGTTTAGCTACTAATTTAGTTCTGTTATTTTTTCCACAAATTAAGTCCTTTTAGGGTAGACGGTATTGATTATTTCTGATCTAACACAATTGGATTTAATTCATTTGGACTAAGCATCACTCAAGTAAAATTGTTATAGTCCAGAAGGTTTAACAATCTTCATTTCAATGTCAAACAATTATAGTTGCATAATAATTTCTACAAAAATTAAGGTAGCCAAGTTACAGCAATACCAAGCTAACAAAATTGGATTCACTAATTTTGGACTAACAAAGCATCAGAAACAAACAAGTTTATGATTTAAACCTTCTGTGCTACTTTAAATATCATGCAAATAATATTAATCTAATCATGGTGAAACTAGTTTAGTTGCACAGAGAATTTAACAAGCTTTCCAGAGATTTTTTTAATTATTTGGACTTGTAATTTGTGAGATATCGAATTTTAAACATGGGTACATATTTAAATAATCTATTGAATTTGCTAAATCGAAAATGGGCCCGGGAGGGAATCTAGCCCAACTAGGCCTGGACCATTTAATTTCCCGCGCGGGGAAAGGTCAAACCGCTGACAGCGGGCCCCAGCCGTCAGCGTCTATTAAAACGCGAAGGGTACGCTCCCGTTGGATTGAGATCCAACAGTCGAGGAAGGGCGTGCCGGCGGCGACCTGGAACAGGCGGCGCCGCCGTGGCCAGAGATGGTGGTGACGGCGCAGTGGCTCACCTAGGGCTCCAGGAGGTGGTGCAGAAGATGGAGACGGGTCTGGAGAGCTTGGGGAGCGCGATGGTGGTGCTGGCGTGGCTTAAGGAAGTCCAGCACGTCGGCGGCGAGCTTGTCGGCTTCCACGGACGCGTCCCGGCTCCAGTGAGCTCCTGGCGTCGATCCTAGGCAATAAAAGGGGGGGAGTGTGAGTGCGGGGTGGCGGTCAGGCACGTCAGAAGGGCAGGGAGAGGGAGAAAAGCGAGAATAGAGCGGCAGTACGGCCTCGCGGCCATCGTCGCCAACCTCGGGTTCGTGTGGGTCGAGGACAGGCTCGTCACGGCCGCGAGCTGCGGCAGCACGGGCAGCACAATGCCGCCCTCCTGGCGGTGCATGAGAGCATGTAGAGTGGGGAAGAGGGGCAGTGGCGATGGGGGGTGAGTGAATCGAGCCGCGGTTTATATACCCAGAGGTCCGCGAGGTGGTAGCTGCGCATGGAGAGGGGTAGGTGTGATTTGGGCACGCCATTGGCGGCTCTGGGTGGTGCGGAGACGGCGTGGCACTGCCGTTATGGTTCTAGGCGTGAGGCGAGCGTGCGAGTGAGCTGAGCAGAGCTCGGGTGGTAGGTGGTCGTGGAGGTCCTCCGTCACGCACGCGAGGTGCTCGACGGATTGCTGGCGGCAGCGAGGGGCAGTGGACGTGGCGTGGTCAGGTCCCTGGGGTCGGGGCGAGGTGCAGGGATGTCCACGTCGAACAGAGCTTGCTGGGGTGGCGTGGATGTCGTGGCGCCATGGACGGCCATGAGTGGGGTGTGCATGGATTGGGCAGAGGAGAGTGAGAGGTGTGGTTGGTGTTCTACGGGCTGTCGTGGCCGAGTTTCGTGCACAAAGCGCACTGGTGAGTGAGGGGTGAGCTTGGAGTGAGTTGTGAGAGGTTCGAGTGAAGTTTGCTCGAATCCAACTCGAATTCGAGTGAAACATGGTTTCTGCCCCTAAGGTGTTCGACAAAATGTCCAAGCCAAATCCAAATTCAAAATTTGGTGAATCCTTTTCATATTTTGATTCATAAGTATTTATCATTGTTTGTGGTTATGTTTTGATAATTAATTTGTAAGTATTAGTTGGTGTGTTAAGTGATTGAAAGAAATAAAGAGAGATATAACAATTTGAAAATAGGTTTTTGAAAATATGAATTTGAGAGGGAAAAGTTATAAGAGTAAAATGGGAGTGGTTACAATACCACTCCTCTGATTTTTAGAGAAGAAAATAACATTTCTTTGTAGATTGGCTTGTTGATTTTAACTTTGCTTTTGTGTTCCAAGATTTTTAATCAAACAAGCAACACAATTAAACAAGAAAACAATCAACACAAGACAATCAAGCAAAAGTTTTTGTTGGATCACATTTTTCACTCATGGAACATGGTTTTACTTGTTACATGAAATTGGGATGTCACAAATCCTTCCCCCCTTAAAATAAATCTCGTCCTCGAGATTTGCTAGGCTTAGGTGCTAAAGAGGTTCGGGAATTCTTTCCTAAGGTAATCTTCACGTTCCCAGGTTGCTTCCTCCTCAGAGTGATTAGTCCACTGGACCTTGTAGAACTTAATCACACGCCTCCGGGTAAGGCGAACATCCTCGTCGAGAATCTTGACGGGTCTCTCACGATAGGTTAAGTCATGGTTTAGGTCGACGGAGAGGTGGTCGATGTTCTTGAAAACATCAAGCTTGTCTGGAATGTCCAGGCATTTCCGGAGCTGAGAGATGTGGAAAACATCGTGAAACTCCGATAATTCCGGGGGCAACTCTAGCTGATAGGCAACTTCTCCTCTTCGGGCAACGATCTTGAAGGGTCCGATATAACGGGGCGCCAACTTTCCTTTGACATGGAAACGTTGCATACCCTTGAGTGGTGTCACTCGAAGATAGACATAATCTCCGGCTCTAAAGGTGACATCACGGCGCTTGGGGTCGGCGTAACTCTTGTGACGGGACTGGGCAGCTTTGAGGCGCTCTCGGATCAATCGGACTTGCTCTTTGTCTTCATGGAGGGTATCGGGTCCAAACAACTCGCCTTCTCCGGTATCAGACAAGTTCAGGGGTGTACGACACTTCTTGCCGTAAAGGGCTTCAAAAGGGGCCATTTGCAGACTGGACTGGTAACTATTGTTGTAGGAGAACTCTGCAAACGGAAGGCAATCTTCCCATTTGGAGCCATAGGATAGGACGCATGCATGAAGCATGTCCTCCAGGATTTGGTTTACTCGCTCAGTCTGGCCTCTGGTCTGGGGATGATAGGCTGTGCTGAAAGCTAACTTGGTTCCAAGGGCTTCGTGAAGAGCTTTCCAAAATTTGGAACTAAACTGAGTGCCTCGCTCAGATACAATCCTCTTGGGTACTCCGTGTAAGCTCACTATCCGGGAGATGTACACGTCGGATAACTGCTTTGTGGAATAGGTGGTCTTCACGGGAATGAAATGGGCAACCTTGGTCAATCGGTTAACACTGACCCATGTGGAGTCGTGGCTTCGGTTGGATCTAGGAAGTCCGGTGATGAAGTCCATCCCAATTTCTTCCCATTTCCATTCGGGTAATCTCAACGGTTGGAGCAGTCCAATAGATCGCTGGTGCTCAGCCTTGACTCTCTGGCATACATCACACTTGGCGACGAAGGAGCCAATTTCTCGCTTCATCCCATGCCACCAGAATCTCTCGCGGAGGTCTTGATACATTTTGATTCCGCCAGGGTGGATCGAGTAAGGGGTATCGTGGGCTTCCTTCAGGATCAAGGTCTTGAGTTTTTCATAATTGGGCACACAGATGCGACCATTAAATCTCAGGACTCCCTCGGCATCCTTGGAAAAACCGGGTGCCCTATTAAGGAGAATCTTCTTCTTAATCCCTTCAATACTCTCATGGCCTTTCTGGGCTTCTTTGATCTGGTCCAGCAGGGTTGGGGCTAACTCGAGATTCGCGAGACTGAAAGAACATTTTGTGTATCCCCACATGTTTTGTGTGTTAGGTGACAACCCTAGTATTGATGTATCTAATGTGTTATTAAGTGGTGCAGGAAAAACAAAAGAAACAAACTCATAGCATCAACTTAATGCATAGCAAATTGGCTGGAAACTGTCCAGGCCGGAGTCTCCGGCCTCAGGTGGCTCAGGGCCGGAGTCTCCGACCCCCAAGTTTTCGAACAGAAAGAGAGCAAGCGACGGCAACCTCTGTATAGGGGTCCGGAGTGACCCCGGAGTAACCCCGGAGTCTCTGCCCAGGGAGACCGGAGTCTCCGGCCTCAGGGGCCGGAGTCTCCGGCGAGGCCGGAGTCTCCGGTCTAAGTGGACTGCAGCGGCTAGAATTTGGGGGGGGGGGGTATAAATACCCCTCCACCTACCTCCAGCCACTCAGCTCGACCAGAATTGAAGTCCACCATTAATTCAAGCTCAAGATTTGCTAGATCTCCCAATCCCTCCACCCAAACTCGTTGATCTTTGGAGGATTGAAGGAGAAGGCCCCGATCTACATCTTCACCAAGCCGTTTTTCATTTCCCCCTCATTCACTTGAGGGACCATTAGCTAGGGTTTCCACTAGGAAAACCTAGCCCCCTATTGTACTCACTTGATTGTCTTTGTGACAGATTGTAGCTGTTTGGGAGCCCCCAATCCTTTGTGGGTTGTGCCCCAAATCGTTGTTGTAAAGGCTCCGGACTCCGCCTCGAAGGTTTCCGATAGTTGAAGTGAACCAAACCTTTGTGGTGCGGTTCACCGGAGAAGAGGGTGAGGCCTTTGTGGCCGTTGAACCATTGTGTTGGTTCACACCTCTCCAACGAGACGTACTCCCCTAAAAAGGAGGAACTCGGGATTACATCCGTGTCTCCGCGTGCTTTGACTTCGGTTACCTCTATCCTTGTTTACCGCCTTACTATATATCGTGCTTAGTTGCTAGCTTGTCATATAGGTAAATTCACCGTAGTTGCATATCTAGAGAATTTACCTTTTGTGTCAAGCCTAATTTGAAAAAGACTAAAATTGGAGTAGCACCTATTCACCCCCCCCCTCTAGGTGTCATACCGATCCTTTCAATTGGTATCAGAGCTAGGCTCTCTTGTTTTGGGCTTAACCGCCTAAGAGAAGTATGACACAAAGTGAGGATGAGGCCGATCTTGCCAAGGCCAAAGAGACCATGGCATCCATGGCCGATATCAAACGTTGGAAACAACATTGACATCGTCCATGAATGTCAAATTTGATGAGTTGCGTGACATGCTCATGAAACTCACAAATGCCAAGGTTTCGGAAACCATCCCACTAGAGGGTGTCTCTAACTCCGATGAGGTGATTCCGAGGAGGGTAAAGAGAAAAATGAGAAGGGGGTGGAAACCACCTCCGGATCTAAACCACCTCCTCCACCTCCTACCAAGCATGAAGATGGGAAGGAAGAGTACCATGCCGTTCCGGGATGGTACCCTATCGACCCACCTATCACCACCCGCATAAACCCCATTGGTCCTCCACCTAAGCTTAATGCATTAGCTTTTGCTAGTTGGCAACGCTCAATGAAATCTCATATCAACAGTGCCTCTATCGAGCTTTGGAGGATCATTGAAGATGGATACAAGGTCGCGGATCCAAGCAATGTGACAAGAAGAGAGTTTGCCGAAAAGCAACTCAATGCCTCCGCACTCCATATGATTGAACTTTCATTGAGTGAAAGTGACAAGCATTATGTTCTTCAATGCCACCACCGCCAAAGAAGCTTGGAATTGTCTTGAGGTTGCATTCCTTGGGAATGAAAGCATGAAGAGAAATAGATATGATTCTTTGAGCAATGATGCCGAAGGCTTCTACATGTTTGACAATGAGAATCATGAAGACATGTATGGAAGACTCAAGACTCTTGCAAAGGCCTTCTATGATGTGGGGGCAACCTATGTGGATGATGCTTGGGTCAAGAGGAAGTATGTGAATGCTCTCTTGCCTTCGAGCCCATCGAGTTGAAGTCCATTCAAGGAAGACACAACTACAACGAAATGACATCCAATGAAGTTATGCAAGAAGTGCAAGCCTCCAAGGTTGCCACCAAGAATGCCGAAGATAACCGTGCTAGGGCCATGGGGATGAAACAAGGCCCCTCACTTGCTTTGAAGGCCAAGGTGGTATGTCTTGATGATGATGAGGTTGAAGCGTGCCCAAGCAACATTGCTCCAATGATCTTGAACAAGCTCTAAATGGTCATATAGCTCTTGCCACAAGAGTGTTTTGGGAAGACCCGGCAAAAGCTAAAGCCGAGTTGATAAAGAGAACAACTCAAGTGGGAAGAAAGAGCTAGCCTCAAGGATGAAGACTTGCTACAATTGTCATGACAAGAACCACTACATAAGAGAGTGTCCTTATGAGAACCGAGAGCAAAATGGTGGGAAGCTCATCCCCAAGGACCACTCAAGGTTGATCCAAAAGAAGCCCGCAAGACCAAGGAAGCCTTTCTTCAAGAAGGCACCAAGAATTGTGTTGGTGGCACAAGAAGAATATGCCACAAGTGATTCCGAAGATGAAGATGCACCTACTAAAGAGGTAGCCGCATTGGCTATTGTATCAACTTCATCATCTTCTCTCTTTGAATCCCCCAATGAGAACTTCTCCACCAACAACGCTCGTTGCCTCATGGCTCATGTCACCGAGGTATCATCTCCTTCTCCCAAGACTATGCATGAAATGAGTGATCAATCTAGTCTTGTGATTAAGAAGGAACTTGTTGCTTTCGATACTTTCATGACTAACTTGCAAGGTGAAGCTAAGGAACATGTTGAGTCTCTCATGAGACAACTATGTGCGGCCGAAGAACTTCTTCAAGAAAAGAGTAAGATTGAGAGAGAGGATTCTCTCACCATTGCCTCTTTGAATGCTTCCATAGCATCCTTGAATGCCTCTCTTGATGAAGAGAGTGAAGAAAGATGTTCTCTTGAGGAAAGACTTGATTCTCTTGATGCTAAAAATGATGATATCATTAATAAAATCATTAAGGATAGAGATCATGTCTTTGCTAAATATAAAGTGCTTAAAAAGGAGAAAGTTGAACTTGGGGTTGCTAATGCTAGACTTCTTGAGGATATGGAGAAGCTTGACAAGGCTCACAAGGCCTTGGAAACGACTCACTCCCTTTAGTCAAGTCTCATGAGCAACTTCAAACTCAACTTTCTAAATCTAGCTCAACTAGCATATCTATTCTTCCTCGTGTTCATGAAAATGTTATTGAAGAAAATGCTAGGTTGAGTGCTTGCCAAGGCCACTAGTGCCAAGACCTCTATTCCCAAAGGTAAAGATAAGGGTATTGCTTACTTTTTGAGCAAAAACCACACAAAGGGAAGGAGGGTCTTGGTTATGTAGCCGAGCCCAAGAAGAAAGTGAGCAACAACAAGAAGATCAAGACCAAGCCCGCACAAGCCAAGACTTCCATTGCGGGTGGTAGTGCCACAAGGGGCAAGACCACTCGTAGTGACTTTGCGGGGCATAACAACCCCAACTATATTCTTTATGTTGATTATTATGGGGATGTTTATGCTCAATATGTTGGTCCTATGATGGTTACATTGATTACTCTATTTGGGTTCCTAAGACCCTTGTTGCTAACCAAAGAGGACCCATTGAGAAATGGGTACCTAAATCCAAGCAATGATCTCTTGTAGGACTATGCTTCCGGTGGATCGAAATGGGTGGTTGATAGTGGATGCACTAGTCATATGACCGGAAGCAAGGAGATTATGACGGAGTTGAGACCAAATCTAAATCACTCAACCGTCTCTTATGGTGACAAGTCAAAGCCGAGGTAAAGAGTCTCGGCAAGGTGGTAGTTGCAAGGATATCACCCTTGTAAATGTCATGCTTGTTGAGTCTCTAGGTTACAATCTTATGTCCGTTCGTGCTCTTAATAAGATGAACTTTGATGTCCATTTTACTATTGATATGGTGGTACTCTTGAGGAGCAAGACTCTAAAGGTCATGTTCGTTGGGTATGTTGAAAATGAGTTGTTTGTGGTAGACTTTTCGGGGTCTACCAACACTCAAGCAATATGCCTATTCGGAAAGGCCGACGTGGGGTGGTTGTGGCATCGCCGCTTGTCCCATGTCAACATGAGAACTTTGCAAAGTCTTCACAAGGGTGGCCACATTCTTGGACTAAAA
Source organism: Poa pratensis (assembly GCA_947311845.1). Classification (NCBI taxonomy): domain Eukaryota; kingdom Viridiplantae; phylum Streptophyta; class Magnoliopsida; order Poales; family Poaceae; genus Poa; species Poa pratensis. Next base: position 135,342,368 of record CAMZMU010000074.1, on the reverse strand, counting down.
GAGAATGTTTCTTTTTCTAGAGATCGTCTTTGTAGGGCTTGTGTTGAAGGAAAGATGCATGATTCTCCCCATCCAAGCAACACCATCATCTCATCAAAGAGGATATTGGAACTTCTTCATGTTGATCTCTTTGGTGCCGTGCCTCAACCGAGTCTTGGTGGGAAGAAGTATTGTTTGGTGATTGTTGATGACTATTCAAGATTTACTTGGGTTTTCTTCTTCAAGACGAAGGATGAAACTCAACAAACCGTCATCGACTTCTCCAATGAAGTTCAACGTCAACACAATGTCCCATTTGGCCATTAGAAGTGACAATGGCTCCGAGTTCAAGAACTACACCTTGAATGAGTTTCTTAGTGAAGAGGGAATTCGTCATCAATATTCCGCTGCGTATACCCCTCAACAAAACGGTGTAGCCGAGAGGAAGAACCGGACTCTTATGGATATGGCTAGGTCCATGTTGGCGGAGTTTAAGTCTCCACTCTTCTTGTGGGCCGAAGCTATCTCCACGGCGTGTCACTCCTCCAACCGGTTATTCTTTCGCAAAGGAAAGAAGGAAACTCATATGAAATGCTTACCGGCAACAAGCCCAATGTCTCCTACTACCGTGTGTTTGGTTGTAAGTGTTTCTACAAAATCAAAGGTGTTCATTTATCTAAATTTGAAGCTAAAGCTTTAGAGGGTGTTTTTGTTGGGTACGGTGCGAACTCTCACACTTATAGAGTCTACGACAAATCCTTAGGGAGAGTTGTGGAATCTTGTAGTGTGAGGTTCGATGAGAATGACGGCTCCCAAGTGGCGCAATTTCATGTTTGTGATGTAGATAATGAGGAACCTCAAGATGCAATAAGAAGAATGGGGGTTGGTTTCTATCGCCCCATTGAAATCCATCATGAGCCTCCTCAAGCAAGTCCAAGCTCCACTCAAGTGGAGACTCCATCATCACAAGTTGAAGTTGCACCTTCTATGGAAGCAAATGATGCACCTACCCAAGAACAAGTTCAAGACCCTCCTCAAGTTGACCAAGAGGCTATCAAGAACCAAGTTCTCCTATTGTCAACACTAGCCAAGGTCAAGACCAAGATCAACCATCTCCTTCTATTATTGAAGATGTGCATCAAGATGATCAAGGTCACCATTCCGGTCAAGACGGGGACTCAAATGATCAAGATGATCAAGCGATAATTCCTCGCAACAATGAGGATATCGAAACCCGTCGATAGCAAGAGTCAAAAAGGATTGGAGAAGAAAGAGTCTTCATCTAGAAATATCATTGTGATGCAAGAACAAGGTCACCACAAGAAACAATTGGCAAATTTATGAACATCAAGCCCATCTCTATGGTGGAACCAAAGAAAGTCTTTGAAGCTCTTGAAGATCCGGATTGGTTGGAAGCCATGCATGAAGAGCTCAACAACTTCAAGCGCAACAAAGTGTGGAATCTAGTGGAGAAGCCAAAAGATTGCCTCAATGTTATAGGCACCAAGTGGATATTCAAGAACAAGCAAGATGAGCATGGAATGGTTGTGAGGAACAAGGCAAGATTGGTAGCTCAAGGGTACTCTCAAGTTGAAGGCATTGATTTTGGAGAGACCTATGCTCCCGTGGCTCGCCTTGAGTCCATCCGTATCCTTCTTGCATATGCATCACATCATAATTTCAAATTGCAACAAATGGATGTGAAAAGTGCCTTTCTTAATGGTCCTTTAAAGGAGTTGGTATATGTTAAGCAACCTCCGGGATTTGAGGATCCACACTTCCCTAACCATGTCTACAAACTTGATAAGGCGCTCTATGGTCTCAAACAAGCACCTCGTGCTTGGTATGAGCACCTAAGAGAGCTATTGGTAGACCGTGGCTTTGAAGTGGGGCAAATCGATCCCACTCTTTTTACCAAGAGGGTTAAAGGGGAGCTTTTCATATGCCAACTTTATGTTGATGATATCATATTTGGCTCATCTAACAAAGCTTTTAATGATGAATTTTCAAAGCTTATGACCGATAGGTTCGAGATGTCCATGATGGGAGAGTTGAAGTACTTCCTTGGTTTTGAGATCAAGCAATTGAGTGGAGGGACTTTCATCTCTCAAGCCAAATATATCCAAGACATGCTCAAGAGGTTCAAGATGCAAAATGCTAAAGAGAAGAAGTTTCCTATGGACACCAAGTGTCATCTTGAACTTAATCCAAAGGGTAAAGATAAGATGTTGATCAAAAACTCTATCGCTCTATGATTGGTTCTTTGCTTTATCTTTGTGCATCTAGACCCGATATTGTGTTGAGTGTAGGAGTGTGTGCAAGGTACCAAGCGGCTCCCAAAGAAAGCCACCAAACGGCGGTTCTTCGAATCTTTCGATATTTGGTTCATACCCCAAGGTTTGGTTTGTGGTATCCTAAAGGCTCAACATTCTCTCTTGCCGGTTACACGGATTCGGATTGGGCCGGTTGCAAGGATGATAGGAAATCAACTTCCGGGGCATGCCAATTCCTTGGTAGGTCCTTGGTGAGTTGGTCTTCTAAGAAGCAAAATTGCATATCTCTCTCCACCACCGAAGCCGAGTATGTGGCGGCCGCTAGTTGTTGCACTCAATTGTTATGGATGAGGCAAACTTTAAAGGAATACGGTGTCCATTGTGACAAAGTGCCTCTTTTATGTGACAATGAAAGTGCTATCAAGATTGGCCACAACCCGGTGGAGCACTCAAGAACGAAGCATATTGAGATTCGCTATCACTTCATCCGTGATCACATCAACCGGGGTGACATTGAGCTTGGCTATATTCCCACGAAGATCCAACTTGCCGATATGTTCACGAAGCCACTTGATGAAGCAAGGTTCACTTATTTGAGGCATGAGCTAAATATCATAGATTCGGGGAGCGTCGCTTGACTATCTTGCATACACACCTATATCTTAGCTATATGTTTGGTTTAGGTGTAGGCATGGACATAGGGGGAGTGCGGTCCTAATCCATTGGACTATCCCTCCCCCCATTATGCCGATAGTAAGAACTCATTTTGTCTCTATATTGTTCATTTTATGAATTGTGAGCTTAAATGACGAGTAGTGGCGGTGAACCCAAGATATATCTTCGCGGTGTCACACCACATACACTCATACATGGTGGCCTAGGCCACCTACATCTTCTTTGTGAAGATTTGGTCTTTATGGATTTATTTGGATTTCATTGCCTATCCTATGTTTTATGGAAAACACACTCAAATGTTGGTTTTTAATGTTGTTTTTGTTGCTTCTTATAAGTTTGAGTGTGAAGTACCAGTTTCAGTGACCTAAAATCTCAACCCAAGCCTCACTCATCCAAAAACTTGCTCTTCTTGCAACATACATGTCTCCACACAAAATCTGGTGTTTTTGGGTCGTAGGGGCCGGAGACTCCGGTGTTGAAGCCCGGAGACTCCGGTCTGACCAAAGACTCCGCCCCAAACCCGGAGACTCCGGCCAGGCCGGAGACTCGGTGTGTTTGGGCCGGAGACTCCGGTCTCGGTTTTCGCTGGGTTCAAAGGAGTCGGGGTGAGGAGTTATTTCATAACTCCTCCCCACCCCCAACTCCAAAAACCACCCAGCCACCGCCTCCGCCCCAAGAGCACCAAATCCGGCCATCCCCGCCGCCGGAATCCGCCGTGCCACCGGCTCCTCCACTCTCAAGCCTTGGGGATTTTCTCCCATCGTTTGAACCTCACCATGAAGGACACGGGTACCTCTCTCTCTTCCTCTAAGGATTCGTCCTCGATCTAGTTTTGAGAGTAGTACTTGTCGAAATTCATGGTGTAGAACATTTGTGCTGGCATTTACACTCTAGGAAATTCGTGGGGTCGTTGTTTCACTCTTTTTTGACCTAGATTGGAAGTTCCAGTCTCAGGCCGAGACTCCGGTCCCCAGGACCGGAGACTCCGGTGTGGCCGGAGACTCCGCCCCCTGAGACCGGAGACTCCGGTCTAGATCAATTATGAGTGAATTTTTTTGACACATGATTTCTTCCTTTTGGATTCCTGAGACATGTATGCTTACCCCCGTGCTACCTATCTACTCCTGTTTCACAGCTAACAAGCGGTACCCGGTGCCTCATCATCATCGTCCAAAATCAAGAAGACATCCTCAAAGAGACAAGGCCGAGACTATATTGTCCGTGATGAAGCCAATGATCGAAATGTGCAGCGAGGTGTCTTGAATCAGGAACGGGCAGAGGAGGCAAGGAGGCTCAAGCAAGAGGCTGCCCTTCGTAGGGATGAAAGGGCCAAGAAGGACATGTTTGCCAACTTGACCACTTTGGAAGACTTGAACAAGGAAGACTACCGGACCATGAGGATGCAGAGGTTCTATGATATGCCCAACAACTCAACGGATAGTTACTTTTGGAGAAAGGAGCAAGAGCTCATCATGAAGGAATTCTATGCCAACTTAGACCCAAAAGCTCGTGTTTGTCCTCAAAAACATTGAACTTTGCAACATTGGCCAAGAAGCAATACTTTGTGGAAGCAATTTGGGTTGCAAGGAAGATGGGACTTGAGCACCTCATATCCACTCAACAAAATTATGACATTGAGAAGGTCCAACAATTCTTTGCTACTCTTGTTCTAGGACCGGAGGAGGACACCAAGATGACTTGGATGACCGGGCCTGTCCAATGCTCCGCCACTTTCTCAGATTTTGGACGGTTTTGGCTATGAGTTCAAAGGGGTTTCCACTCCGGTTGGTCGAAGGATGCATGTTGAAGGGCAATATTATGAGAAGAATGTTCTTCTCCCTCTTTGTGCCAAGGATGGCAAAGTCGCTACCGCTCGTGGTCTCAAGCCCATCTACAACATCTTGATTCGCATGTTTCGTTGGAGCCTTGTACCTCAAGCCGGAGACCAAGGTGCCATCCGTGGGGCCCTTGTCAACCTCATGTATCATGCTCACAAGACCTACCTTGCCGGACCGGATTGTCAAGGTTTTGAAGTTGATGTGATGGATTTTATAAGAATGAGATTCACCTTACTCTCATTGAGAAGAAGACCCCATGTATGCTCCCTATGTCATGAAGCTCATTCTCACCAAGGTTCAACTCGATCCCTCTCGCTTCACTCCACACAAGCTTGGGATCCTTCAAGTGCTTCAAATTCATCTTGCTCCCCAACGCACCTATGAAGAGGTTGAGGAGGAAGAAGCTCCTAGGGCAAGAAGGAAGAATGCCACTCCTCCCTCATGGCACTCCGGTGGCCGTCAAAGGGTTAACAATGAGGTGAAGCATATCACTTGGTGGCAAAGGGCTAAGTTGTGCATGGGTATTGTGCTACACAAGGAAAATCATCAAAACTATGTCACTAACAAGAGGATCTTGTCCAATCAAGCCACGATGATGAAGGATATGCGCAAATTGAGCAATGGTGGCATCACTCCTCCTGCCCCGAAGGTGTTCCACCTTCTCCGCCATCCGAGCGCACTATCCCTCTTGAGGAGTGGAATGAGGATATTTTCCCTTGGGCTGATTTTCAAGATGTGTCCTCCATGCCTTCCTCTTCTCGCAATGCCGGCAAGGCTCCTATCAACTATGAAGAAGAAAGTGACTTTGAAGGTTCTTTTGAGGAAGCAAGTGAGGAAGCTAGTCAAGAAGCAAGTGGAAGTGGCAATGATGATGAAGGTAGCGAAGCCGATGAAGAAGAAGACGACGAGTGATCCCCTTGGGTTCCGTTAGCTTTGCTCTTTTCCCTTTTTGGCGTTTCGATGCCAAAGGGGGAGAAGTAGTTCTACTAGGTTCTCGCGTGGGATTTGCATGGGTGGGTCACAAGCATGCTCTTTTATCATTTCGTTAAAGCTTGTGTCCGTTTTATTCTAAGTTGTTGAACTATTTGGTTTGCTTTATGTTTGTGAGACTATCTTTGTTTGTGAGACTATGTTCTATCTAGTTTGAGACATATGGATATTTCTTTATCAATGGTTGAGATGGTATCTATTATTGTGATATGTATTGTTGTGCATTGGGTATATCAATATGCACAAGGTATGCTTTTTCCCTCTCAATCCATTATTTTGCTATGTCTTTATGTTATATGTTTCATGTTCTTTATATTGTGAGTTGCCTTCTCTCTACATGTTGAGCATTTGTATTCAAATGCAAACTACTTACATGCACACATGTAGGGGGAGCTTCTCAATTCTTTTATGAAACATATCTTTTGGTTTGTGCGTTATTGCAAATCCTAGTGTTGTCATCTAACACCAAAAAGGGGGAGATTGAAAGAACATTTTGTGTATCCCCACATGTTTTGTGTGTTAGGTGACAACCCTAGTATTGATGTATCTAATGTGTTATTAAGTGGTGCAGGAAAAACAAAAGAAACAAACTCATAGCATCAACTTAATGCATAGCAAATTGGTTGGAAACTGTCCAGGCCGGAGTCTCCGGCCTCAGGTGGCTCAGGGGCCGGAGTCTCCGACCCCCAAGTTTTCGAGCAGAAAGAGAGCAAGCGACGGCAGCCTCTGTATAGGGGTCTGGAGTGACCCCGGAGTAACTCCGGAGTCTCTGCCCAGGGAGACCGGAGTCTCCGGTCTAAGTGGACTGCAACGGCTAGAATTTTTGGAGGGGTATAAATACCCCTCCACCTACCTCCAGCCACTCAGCTCGACCAGAATTGAAGTCCACCATTAATTCAAGCTCAAGATTTGCTAGATCTCCCAATCCCTCCACCCAAACTCGTTGATCTTTGGAGGATTGAAGGAGAAGGCCCCGATCTACATCTTCACCAAGCAGTTTTTCATTTCCCCCTCATTCACTTGAGGGACCATTAGCTAGGGTTTCCACGAGGAAAACCTAGCCCCCTATTGTACTCACTTGATTGTCTTTGTGACAGATTGTAGCTGTTTGGGAGCCCCCAATCCATTGTGGGTTGTGCCCCAAATCGTTGTTGTAAAGGCTCCGGACTCCGCCTCGAAGGTTTCCGATAGTTGAAGTGAACCAATCCTTTGTGGTATGGTTCACCGGAGAAGAGGGTGAGGCCTTTGTGGCCGTTGAACCATTGTGTTGGTTCACACCTCTCCAACGAGAGGTACTCCCCTAAAAAGGAGGAACTCGGGAATACATCCGTGTCTCCGCGTGCTTTGACTTCGGTTACCTCTATCCTTGTTTACCGCCTTACTTATATATCGTGCTTACTTGTTAGCTTGTCATATATGTAAATTCACCGTAGTTGCATATCTAGAGAATTTACCTTTTGTGTCAAGCCTAATTTGAAAAAGACTAAAAATTTGGAGTAGCACCTATTCACCCCCCCTCGAGGTGTCATACCGATCCTTTCAGAGACAGCCTTGGCTAACAAGCTCTAGTCTGAAATCTTCGAACTCCTTGAACAAGGCTGGTTGCTCGAGTTGGATTAAGGGATTCACGGCGCAGGTCTTACGACTGAGGGCGTCGGCAACAACGTTGGCTTTTCCGGGATGGTAATGGATTCCGATATCATAATCCTTGATCAGTTCCATCCATCTCCTTTGGCGCAGGTTCAACTCTTTCTAGGTGAAAATATACTTCAAGCTCTTGTGATCTGTATAGATCTCGCAGCGATGACCCACAAGATAGGGACGCCACTTTTTCAGAGCAAGCACTACGGCTGCTAACTCCAGGTTATGGGTTCGGTAATTTTCCTCATGCGGTCACAATTGTCGGGACAGGTAGGACACAACCTTCCCTTCTTGCATCAGGACGGAGCCAAGTCCGAGACGTGAAGCATCACAATACACGTCAAAGCTCTTGGTAACATCTGGCATGATTAGGATTGGGGCTGAGGTTAGTCTCTTCTTCAGGTCTTGGAAAGCGTCTTTGCATTTCTGGGTCCAGTCAAACTTTTTGTCCTTTCGTAACAATTGGGTCATGGGCTTGGCGATGCTGGAAAAATCCCTCAACGAACTTGGGGTAATATCCCGCTAATCCGAGGAAACTGCGGATCTCAGTCGCCCTGGTGGGTGATTCACAGTCTGTGATGGCTTTGATTTTCTCTAGGTCGACAGAAATTCCTCCTGCATACACAACATGTCCGAGAAATGCTACTTCACTAAGCCAAAACTCGCATTTGCTGAGCTTGGCATATAGCTTGTGCTCTCGGAGTGTCTCCATGACTAGACGCAGATGCTCAGCATGCTCTTCTTCGCTCTTGGAGTAAATCATGATGTCGTAATGAAAACTACCACGAACTTGTCGAGGTATTCCATGAAGATCTTGTTCATGAGGTTCATGAAGTAGGCGGGGGCATTGGTCAAGCCGAAGGACATAACGGTATATTCAAATAGACCGTAACGGGTGGTGAAGGCAGTCTTGGGTATGTCTGACTCTCGAATCTTCAACTGGTGATAACTTGTATGAAAATCGATCTTGGAAAAGACTCGGGCTCCGTTCATTTGATCGAACAGATCCTCGATCTTTGGCAGAGGGTACTTGTTCTTGATGGTCACGTCATTTAGTTTACGGTAATCCACACACAGACGTGTGGTACCGTCTCTCGTGTCCATGAATATAATGGGTGATCCCCATGGTGAAACGCTCGGACGAATGAGACCCTTGCTGAGCATATCAGCTAACTGTTTCTTCAACTCCACCACTTCTTCCGGATTCATCCGGTAGGGTCTCTGGGATATAGGAGTTGTTCCAGGGATAAGCTCAATCACGAACCCAATATCTCGGTCAGGTGGCATACCTGGCAATTCGTCCGGAAAGGCATCCGAGAACCTGTGAACAACTCGGATCTCATCTAGGGCTGGTCTGGCTATTCCTTCATGGCAACTTGGTTGGGAAGGACGGTTCTTTGGAAACATATTCCACTTCAACGCCTTGGTCGGTGGTGACGGAGACAGCTTTCTTGGCGCAGTCAATGCGACCCTGGTATTGGGCTAACCAGTTCATACCAAGAATGACATCTATGCCTTGGGTTCCTAGGATAACGAGATTTGCTGGAAAAATTTCTCCTCTTATCTCGATGGGGGTTTCGGAACAACCCGAGTTGGCTTTAGCTGTGGACCCTGGGGTTTGCACTATCATGGGTTTAGGTAGAAGAGTCCCTACTAGTCCTCCCTTTTCCACAAAATCTTTGGTAACGAAGGAGTGGGTGGCACCGGAATCAAACAGTACGGTTGCAGGTATGGAGTTGACAAGGAACGTACCTAGAACAACATCTGGCGCTTCCTGCACTTCTTTAGCATTGATGTGGTTCAGGCGGCCCTTTGCAACAGCAGCATTGTCACGGGGTACAACATTCTTTCCATTGCCAGGGCGGCCTACTCCAGGGTTAGGTGCCGGGGCATTGGGGCGAGCGGCGGGCTTCCTTGGATTGGGACATTCTTTGGAATAGTGGCCCTTAGTGCCGCACTCAAAGCAGACGACATTGGGACTACGATTGATAGCGTTGGGGAAACCTCTGGGACGGTTGTTGTCGTTGGGGCGAGGGTAGTAGTTGGGGCGTGGTGCCGGTGCAGATGCTGGAGGAGGTCTGTAGGCACGCTTCGGTGCTGGTGGATAGTTGCGGGTCTTCTGGCTGCTAGGGCCTTCCTGGGCATTCATCCTCCTCTTGCGGCTCTCAGACATGGACTTGCGCTTGGTCTTCAACTGAATGGACTTGTCCGCAAGGGACTCCAAGTCAGTGAAGTCATGGGTGACGAGAACACACTGCATCTCATCATGAAGCCCATCCATAAAGCGCTATATTTTCTTCTTTTCCATATCGATGTCATCCGTAGCGTGCCGAGACAGATCGGTAAACTCATCCAGATAAGCAACGACATCCTTGCTTCCTTGTCTCAGTTTGCAGAACTCATCCTTCTTCCTCTCGATAAGTCCGCTGGGAATATGCTTCTTGCGGAACTTCTCCTTGAACTCATTCCAGGTAAGGACTTGGTCGGCTTGCTGAAGAGCCTTGGTTGTTTCCCACCAAGCTCGTGCAGGTCCGGCAAGGTAGTGGGTGGCGTAAAGGACCTTTTCATTATCCCCCACTGCAGCCACCTCGAGATCATTCTCGATGGTGCGAAGCCAATCATCGGCCTCGAGGGGGTGAAGTACCTTGGAGTAGGTGGGCGGGTTGGTCTTCTGGAAGTCACTTAAGGTGGATCGCTGATTACCACCCTCTTCGCCATCGCCACTATTGTTATTGTTCTGGTTGGCGTTAGCGGCAATCTGCTGCAGGGCCGTGAAATGAGCTTGGCGCTCCTCTCAGGCAGCTTGGCGATCCTCCATGATAATCGCTAGGAGTTGGGCGACAGTCGGTTCGGGTTGTGGTGGCGGGTTTCGGTTGGAGGTGCCGCTACGAGTGCCCGCCATCCTGAAGTAGACAGGATATAAGAGGCAGGGCAAAAAGGTTTGACTAAGGTGAAAATTAAGTTACGAGGGTTTGATTTATTATTGTTGCTTTGACAAGGATTTTTGCAGAAAACAAGCAAGACAAACATCACATCATCAAGTTCGCAGCATGCTACACATTAAGTTCACCTAATATAATGGTTTTAGGAGATCCATTACACAACATCACGACAGGGGTTGACTTTATCCTACGATAACTCGACGAAGCACTTGTCTACTGTGGTGGGACCTTGGGCTCGGTGCAAGTGAGCAAAATTTAAAGTTTGATGGAATGACAAGTGTGCAATTTTAAGTGCATTTTGGAAAATGCAATACTTAATGACAGTAGAGTTTATAAAAGAGAGGGTTGAGAGATAAGCAATTTTCGGAAATACTCCAATCCCTTGATTTTAGAAATTAAATTTTTGGTAAATCCTATCTAGCGCCCATGCTAAACTAAGGTCTCCTAAAGTTAGGATGGATCTGATACCAGGTCTTTGGGGACCCCGGACTAGCTGTCCGAAATACCTGATTATGCTTAACACAACGATCCCGTGATTAGTCCGTCGTTGCACATAATCCGAACTGAATAAAAAGTTTACATCCATTACAGTACCGAATTCAAAGTCTGGCAAAGACGGTCTTACAGACCAAGTCTTACATAGGTGCCTTCAAGGGCCAAACTAAACATCAAGTCACAAACAAACAAGTTTATGATTTAAACCTTCTGCGCTACTTTAAATATCATGCAAATAATATTAATCTAATCATGGTGAAACTAGTTTAGTTGAACAGAGAATTTAACAAGCTTTCCAAAGATTTTTTTTGAATTATTTGGACTTGCAATTTGTGAGATATCGAATTTTAAACATGGTTACAGATTTAAATAATTTCTTGAATTTGCTAAATCAAAAATGGGCCGGCGAGGAAATCTAGCCCAACTTGGCCTGGCCCATTTAATTTCCCGTGCGGGGAAAAGATCAAACCGCAGATAGCGGGCCCCAGTCGCTAGCGCCTATTAAAACGCGAAGGGGTACGCTCCCGTTGGATTGAGATCCAACGGTCGAGGAAGGGCACGACGGCGGCGACCTAGAACAGGCGGCGCCGCCGTGGCCAGAGATGGTGGTGACGGCGCAGTGGCTCACCTAGGGCTCCAGAAGGTGGTGCAGAAGATGGAGACGGGTGTGGAGAGCTTGGGGAGCGCGATGGTGGTGCTGGCGTGGCTCGAGGAAGTCCAACACGTCGGCGGCGAGCTTGCTGGCTTCCACGGACACGTCCTGGCTCCGGCGAGCTCCTGGCGTCGATCCTTGGCAAGAAAAGGGGCGGAGTGTGAGTGCGGGGTGGCGGTGAGGCACGACAGAAGGGCAAGGAGGGAGAAAAGCGAGAATAGAGCAGTAGTACGGCCTCAAGGCCATCGTCGTCAACCTCGGGTTCGTGTGGGTCGAGGACGGACTCGTCACGGCCGCGAGCTGCGGCAGCACGGGCAGGACAATGCCGCCCTCCTGGCGGTGCGTCAGAGCGTGTAGAGTGGGGAAGAGGGGCAGTGGCGATGCAGAGTGAGTGAATCGAGCCGCGGTTTATATAGCTGGAGGTCCGGCGAGGTGGTAGCTGCGCATGGAGAGGGGTAGGTGTGATTTGGGCACGCCATTGGCGGCTCTGGGCGGTGCGGAGACGGCGTGGCATTGCCGTTAGGGTTCTAGGCGCGAGGCGAGCGTGCGAGTGAGCTGAGCAGAGCTCGGGTGGTAGGTGGCCGTGGACGTCCTCCGTCACGCACGCGAGTGCTTGACGGATTGCTGCCGGCAGCAAGGGGCAGTGGACGTGGCGTGGTCATTGATACGTCTCAAACGTATCTATAATTTCTGATGTTCCATGTTGATATTATACAATTGCTACATGTTTTATATACACTTCATAGCATTTGTATGCATTTTCTAGGACTAACCTATTAACAAGATGCCACAGTGTCAGTTCCTGTTTTCTGTTGTTTTTGTATTCCAGAAAATCACTTAAGGAAATATTCTCGGAATTGGACGAAACAAAAGCCGAAGTCCCTATTTTCCCGACACGTCAACGGAGTCCAAAGCAGAGAAGGAGGAGGGCACCGAGGTGGCCACGCCAGGGCACGGCGCGGGCCCACCCCTGGCCGCGCCGTGGCATGGCGTGGGCCCCTCGGGCGCCTCCAACCATAGTACTTTGGCCTATATATTGCCCCTGACGCGAAAACCCTAAAATAAGAAGTCATATCTCAAGAAAACTCCCGGAGCGCCGCCGCCATCGAAACCTAGTTTCGGGGGACCGAAGTCTCTGTTCCGGCACTCTGCCGGGACGGGGAATTGCCCCCGGAGCCATCTCCATCGACGCCACCGCCTCCATCATCACCGCTGCTGCCTCCCATGATGAGGAGGGAGTAGTTCTTCATCGGGGCTGAGGGCTCATGCCGGTAGCTATGTGGTTTATCTCTCTCTCCCATGGTGTGATCTTTATGTGATCATGAGCTTTGTACACTAGTTGAATTTATAGATGTTTCCCCTTCATTATGTATTGAATATGCTAGTCAAGTTGTTTTATCGTTATGATCTTGAGTCACGTGAGAACACTATATCAAGGTGACAGTGTGGGTGATATGTGTGACTCTATTAATAGATCAGAAGGATATTTATCATGAGTTGTTCTTTTGTTGGTTGTCACTATAAAATTGTGGCGTTTGTTTAGTACTAATTTGGGGCGCTCATAGTGACAGCGCGGGGTGCCCTAGAGAGGGAATACGGACTTGAGGTGTGTTGTTACAGCCCTACGCAGTAGATTGGTGTTCGTTATCCAACGAGAGGATAGTTCGGGGTAGCATAGTGAAGATGTGATATTTATGCATTCAACTATATTATTATTGTTGAGAGTGTCCACTAGTGAAAGTATGATTCCTAGGCCTTGTTTCTAAGCATTGAAACACCGTTTACAACCAGTTCTGCTACATGTTTGCTTGCTGCCATTTTTTATTTCAGATTGCAATTACCAGTTATAATCATCCATATCACTTGTATTTTATTATCTTTTCACCGAGCTAGTGCACCTATACATCTAACAAGTGTATTAGGTGTGTTGGGGACACAAGAGACTTCTTGTATCTTAATTGCAGGGTTGCTTGAGAGGGATATCTTTGACCTCTACCTCCCTGAGTTCGATAAACCTTGGGTGATTCACTTAAGGGAAACTTGCTGCTGTTCTACAAACTTCTGCACTTGGAGCCCAACACTGTCTACAAGAATAGAAGCGTGCGTAGACATCAAGCTATTTTCTGGCGCTGTTGCCGGGGAGGTAAGGTAAAAGGTATTCACATCTTCTGGCTACTAAGCTATTTTCTAGCACTGTAGCTGACGTGTGAGTGCTCGAAGGTATTTTCTTTAGATTCTGCAATTATATCTTTTTGTTTCTTATTTTTATTTCACTAGTTAGGCTTAATGGAAAACAACAACAAAATTAGAGAGCTTTATGATATTTATCTTGAGTTAGGACATGATGTGTTTGAAGAGAAAATTAAAAAACCTATGGAAAATTATTTGCATGATGGTAGCAATGTTATTACTATAAATTCTTTGAACACCATTATTGCTAATGCTATGGAATAATTTAAGCTTGGGGAAGCCGTTGTTGATGAATGTGATATTTTTAGTCCCCCAAGTTTTGAGGAGAATTTTTTCTTTGATGATATTTTGCCTCCAATATATGATGATTATAATCATTGTGATATTTTCAGTCCACCTACTATCGAGGATATAGTTTATGTTGATTATGAAATGCCTCCTATATATGATGTTTACAATGATGAATATGATATTTTCAGTCCATCTACTATTGAGGATACAAATCATTATGATTATTCTATGCCTCCAATTTATGATGATTACAATGATGGATGTGCTAGTTTTACTCCCACTATTACTAATGAAATTGATTATGCTTGTGTGGAGAGTAATGATACTTTTATGCATGTGGATCATGATAATAATGCTTTATGTGATAGCTATATTGTTGAGTTTATTCATGATGCCACTGAAAATTATCTTGAGAGAGGAAAATATGGTTATAGAAATCTTCATGTTACTAAATTTCTTCTCTTTATGATGAAGGTTTTGAGCTTCCTCTTTATTTGCTTTTATTTGCTGGGTACTTTAAGACCCACTGGTCCTTATGAGAGAGGGAGACACGGTTTCATATGTCACAATAATGTTAAGTCTCCTCTCTTTATGTTGAAAGTTTTGAAGTTGCACTTGTTTTGCCTTCCTATGCTAGTCACTTTGTGCTTCATTGATTTATTTTCTTGCAAGATTCCTTCACATAGGAAGTGGGTTAGACTTAAATGTGTTTGATATTTGCTTCTTGATGCTCTCTTATATTCAACTCTTATACATCTGAGAGCATCATCAAAATTATCATGCCTATCTAAAAGGCTTTAAAGAAAAGCGCTTATGGGAGACAGCCCATTGTTTTATTTCTGCAATTTTCTTTTCTTTTTGAGTCAAGGTGCTGTTTACTTCTGTATCAATGCCTTTGTATCTTTATTTTCTTGCATTGTTGTGCCAAGTGAAGCCTCTAATATAAAGATGATGCTTGAATTGGATTTCTGCGCAGGAACAGATTTCTGCTGTTCACCGTTTATTTTCTGTAAAATCACAGAAAAATTGAAAAAAACGGAAACTTTTTGTGCGTGATCCTGAGATATCTTTACTATTAAATGGGAGTTGGTGATGGTGTAACCCGGCAGAAAATTCTGCCTCCCGATTCTGCCCCCCGATTCTGCCTTCCGCTAATAACTGCGCTATCGACCATTCGTGGGCTGGCCCAAATAAAACAACCCGCGGTCCCTTTTCTTTCTCATGTCGTGCGACTCCTCTCATCTCCTTCCCCGCCGCCGTCGCCTCCACACAAGCCACCATAGCCACTCCGCCCCCCAGCACCCAAGCCGCAAGCCCGACTCCCCGAGCCTCTGCGTCGAGGACCACGGCGACGCTCGCTCTCCTGGACCCGGCGAGCGGCAAGAGGACGGCGAATCCAGTCCGATCTCGACCTGCTGCTGCCGCCTGAGCTTCATTGGAGGACGACGGACCGTGCTTCTCATCCCCATCCTCCCATGTACGGGCGCCGCGGCCGCCGCCTCCACAAGATTTATGCATCTGATCTGTTACTGCTGCCGTCACTGTTGAAGGAGCGGAGTATTCGGTCTCAGAAGTTTCAGTCTCGCCGACCCACCTCCACGGCCTCGTCGCCCGAAAGTGGCCGAGTGCCTAGACGTCGCCCACACAAACCTGCTGTCCCCGCTGAACAATCTTCCCCGGCAGACCTGCTCCACTCTGGATCCCTCCCGAGTCCCGCCGAACTAGCTGTGAATAACGTCAATGCTAATCACCGCTCTGACTTCTGACTGCACTTGTGCTGAAAAAATTCAGAGCACATGTGCGAATTAGCAGTGAGGCTTCAGGACCCACGGGTGCTGCTGCTCTCTCTCTTGTACATGAAAAAAAGGTGCTGCTCTCTTGAAGTATTGAAGTGATCACTTATCACCGGTGTGCACACCTAGGTTCGTAGATTCACCTAAAGCACATCTAGGAAAAAAAAAACTGTACAGATATATTCATCTGATTCTCTGCCTAACTTGGAGCTAATTATTTTGCGTGGATCCAGAACAGTTTGGTGCTCATCATCAGCGTAGACAAGATTTTCCTGTTTTAAACATAAGATGCATTGTTTGGGTCTAACCAAGGATGACAAACCTGAGATGTAAGAATGCTACCTTTATTTTAGTTATAAATATACAATTGCAAATGTAGATGGATGTTCATGGATTCAAGATTTCAAGTAAAGGGGCCTTTCTAAGTTGTCAACATATATTTATGAAATAACAGGACTGCCTACTATATGTTACTCCCTCTGTTTTTCTGGAACGAAGGTAGTACTTATTATTAGATTTACTTGGTCAGATATATCATGCAACAAATCTATGGGGAAACCAATTGGTAAATTATTTTTTGGCGAAAAAATGCATATTAAACTCTCAAGGTTTGTTTATTTATAGAAGTGTGATGTGTAGTTGCAAAAGGACTCTTGGTCATTTGATTTGATTGCTGGTGAATTTTAGAGAAGTGATTTGATTTATTTATGATGTTCTTTCCTGGTACATATGTGTTATTGTTGGTTGTAGACATATCATGATTCACACCTGCAACGCACGGCAGTCAAATCAATGTCTGTTGTCCACAGATGGACTGCCAATTACTGGGTGATGCAAGTGTGCAGAGTTAGGATACAAAATTGGAAGCAGCAGACCTTGACAGATTGTTTCTATGGAGTCAAGCTTCCTATGATGAGACCATTGATAGAATCAAGAGTAAGAATGTGTGAAAGAAATATAGTTACCTGTGTTAAGAAGCTATCGTAGCCTCTAATGGACTGGACCTGAGACCTTTTGATTCTTTACTTCCCCAGTTACAGTATAAAGAGATTACTGGCAATATTTATTGTAGGAGTTTGACAATGGAGCCATGAGAATGTACTGATTTATTTGACCATACAAGCATTTCGTCTTGTGCGTCAAGTGGAGCGAGGACGAGAAGAATGGCAACCAGATAATGATTTGACTAAGCAACATTCAAAGCATTAGAAAGACCTGTCGTATCATTCATGTGCGTCAAGCCGCCTGTCGTATCATTCAGATGTTTTGTGCTAGCTTAATGAAATTCAAAGTTTTTTATTAATTAGGTGATCAATCAGTAGAGAAATTGAATGACGTAGCTAAGTGGATGGTGTTTTCTTCTGTAGAGTTGTCAGGAAAGGGATGCTATAACTGGTGATTTTCAACTAGGCAGTTCACTTTGCTATTAGTAAAGAAAAACTTGGATTATTGGTTGTTGAATCTATGCATCATGTCATTAGATTTCTCATTATTTTCTTTTCTATATTCCATCCCTATCTTCGGTGTTCATTGAAAATTAATAAAGAGGAGTTGGAGGAGAAGCAGACGAGGAAGAGGAGGAGCTGAAGATCGTAATATTGGGCAACTTTGAGCTTTGGAAATGAATACCACGATCAATTTAAGCTTTCTAACACCTACGATATTCAAACCCCGAGGCCTGTGTGTTGTTGGAAGATGCTCACCCAACGCACATATTTTGAGTAAAAATAGTACTCTTCCTAATTTGTGACCAATTTCAATTATGACCCGATACACAAGGAGCTACTCAATGGGTCTGGTATACTATTGTAGCAGCTTGATGTACATGGAATTCAAAGCATCATGTGATTTTGTGTGGACTCTGAAAATGGAACATGTGGAATGGTTAATCATTCATATACATTCCTTCAGATGTTTTGTTTTGAGGGGTGCATGTGAAGGTGGAATATTCATGACATGAGACAACAATCAATATTTTTTTACATCCGTAGCAACGCACGGGCATTCATCTAGTGTATGCATATTTTGTTAGTTTAAAGTTTTCTGATCTGAGCAACGTAAGTGCCTCGAAAAAATTCGTCTTTAGGGACTGTTATGTTTTAGGCAGATTTTGTCTTTTATTTTGCATTCTCTCTTTTACTAGTGTTAAGTGGAATTCTTTTTAGGGTGGAAGAGCTTCACATAACATCGGTGACTGTAGCTAATGTTTAAACTAAAAGTCAAATTTTATTTAGATAGAACATGTGAGTTTTTGATGATGCACTAACCCTCTAATGAGAATTACTTTGAGTTTGGTGTGGCGGAAGTTTTCAAGGGTCAAGAGAGAAGGATGATATAATGTGATCAAGAAGAGTGAAGAGCCTAAGCTTGGGGATGCCCCCGTGGGTCACCCAAGCATATTTCAAGAAGACTCAAGCGTCTAAGCTTGGGGATGCCCAAGGCATCCCCTTCTTCATCATCAACTTATCAGGTCATCTCTAGTGAAACTATATTTTAATTCTTTCACATCATATGTGCTTTACTTGGAGCGTCTGTGTGCTTTTATTTTTGCTTTGTTATTTTCTGAATAAACTTGATTGGATCCTAGCACTCTTGTTTGGGAGAGAGACACGCTCCGCTTTTTCATGTGAATACTCGTATTCTTCACTTATACTTGTTGAGTATTCTTGTCTAGCTACTGCTGTCGCAGCAGTGGAACACGGGGTTCCCCTAGTGCTGCCAAAGTGGGTCCACCGCCTGTGGGCCCAGCTCGAAGATGGACAAAACCAAGACTCGACACTCGATTGGCGGGCACCCTGCGAACCAGCCCAGCCTGCCGGGTACAAAGGACCCCGGGATCCCTCACACCCCGGAAGAGAAGGAGGACCCTGAGACCCCGGCAGGGCCAGACTCCCTCTCGGGTATCAAGCTGTACACCAGTCGAAGCCGAGGGTTTCCAACACCCTCCCGAAGATGGTAGAAGAGCCTAGAAGACTTGGGAAGCAAGGCGCACCACCTGCGGTGTGCCAGCTTTCCTCCACCACGCTTTCCCTAAAGGGCGGGGATCTCACCAAACCGGAGGAAGATACTTGGAGGAGAAGAGGCCACGTCGCCACCTCCACCACGGAGAGGAGGAACTTCCCGCCAAGACCCCCTCATGCTCCTCGCGTGACCTGTGTGGCACCCCCTTGCCTATAAAAGGAGGACCAAGTCATGGCGAGGAGGAAAAAAAGGATCAAGACACCAGAAGATAGATGCTAGGCAAGTTCCAAGCAAGAGCAAGGCAAGGCATAGCTAGGGCAGAGAAGATAAGGGAGGTGATCTCCTCCGGGCCAGGATCAGCCCTGTCTTCTTCCTCTCGCCAAAACCCTTCCCGGGTACCTCGCCGGAGACCCCATTGTAGCCACACCATGATTCTTCCATCTATCCAGACATGCAGGAGTAGGGCTGTTAGCCTTCGGGCGGACTGAACCTGGGTAGATCGCTGTGTCCCTTGTTTGCTTGCCATCCACGCAGAGAGAGAGAGAGAGACGGAGAGCTCACCGACGGTACTTCTCCGGGAGACGTCTTCCAGCCTCCTTCGCGCCCCTACCGAATCTACAAAGGGGGTGTCCTTCATCCCCGGTGTCCGTCCTTCGTGACACGACATCTGGCGCGCCAGGTAGGGGGCGCAAGCACTGGATTCGTCTGCATCTCACGCCACGTCAAGTTCTTCATCTTCTTCGTCAAGATCTGCGACGAGTTCTTCATCTTCTTCGTCAAGATCTGCGATGAGTTCTCCGTCCTCTCCGTCAAGATCTGCAACAAGTTCTCCTATGTCGGAGACACTGACTACTTCAAGTTCATCGGTCGGCACCAGAGCTACCTCAAGCCCTTCACCCGCTGCAAGATCTGCCTCGAGCTTCTTCTTGGAGAATAAGCATGACGCGGAAGAGAAAAGGGAATGCCGCAATGGAGTTTTTGCGATATCCTGGCCTGGGTTTTGTTCTTGAAGAGTCTCCTCCTCCACCGGTCGAAGGTCGAACCTCTGGAATCCAGTTCGTCCCATCAGCCGCATATGTCAGCCCCTTTATCAGTCAGGGAAAGCCCAAGGAAAGTACCCCCAACACCGTGATCGACCCGCCTCCGTGGACGCATGGAGGCGAGGAAGGATCTCGTTCGGGCGAGCAAACCCCGATGCCGCTCCCAGAAGATGGCAGTCACATACAGAGCAAAGAAGAAGAGCTTCCATCGACAGGCCTGGATATATACACGCCACAGGAGGTTAGCATCCCTCCCAGGAAAGATGGTAAACCTGGGGTCTGGTGCGTGTACCATAGATCAGATAGGCATAGCTTGGAAGATTGCCGACAATTCAATAACAACATCCAGCTAGGGCAAAGGAATGGAGATTGCTATACTTGCGGGGACCCTGGACATATCTGCCGCGACTGCCCTCTCAAACCAAAGAAGAAAGCCAACTCCGGAGCGCGGTTACCTCAGAAAGGAGTTCCTCAAAGGGGAAGATCTTTTCGGACCTTCTCAAGCGTCTCCACGCAGACTGATGACCTCTCGGATGCTTACCCATCAGTCCCCCTGCAGCCTACGCAGAGCACAGCATCCATCTGGGATCAGACCTTTGCCCCGGGAGACACTCTCGATGGACAATGGGAGCTCCCGGGTCACGTGGTGACCATTCAAGCGGGACCATGTGCACCTCCCCAAAAATACTGGATTTCACGGTGGGAAGCTGCTGAGGAGCGTAAGTCAAGCGACGCTGAAGCCACGAAGCCGGCTTGTCAGTAGGAAATCAAAATAGCAACTCTGGTTTTCTTTTCTTAAAATCTCGGCCAGTGGGAACGTGACAAGTCTATGGACAACCTCATGGTTTTTCTCTGACGTCTTTCGGGAAGCGATCTAAATAGGTCTCTGGACCGGCTCTAGCCAGCAACAAAGGGTCCCCGGACCGGCTCTAGCCAGCAACGAAGGGTCCCCGGACCGGCTCTAGCCAGCAAACAAAGGGTCTCAGGACCGGCTCAGGCCAGCAACTGAAGGTCTCCGGACCGGCGCCCTCGATACGCCAGCCAAGTGAGTCACCCGGATGTCGGATTCCGGGTCCCAAGGGAATAAAGCAAGGGTCTCAGGACCGGCTCAGGCCAATAACTGAACGTCTCCGGACCGGCGCCCCCGATACGCCAGCCAAGTAAGTCACCCGGATGTCGGCTTCCGGGTCCTAAAGGAATAAAGCAAGGGTCCCCGGACAGGCTCTGGCCAGCAAAAGCGTGCCTAAAGGCATACCGGGTCAGACCCGAGGAAGGCTATCTCGGTTCAAGACTCTGTTCCTGCAGAAATGAGCAGACAGAATAGATTTGCGCTTGAAATACAGCGTAGAAGACTCGTCGTGATGGTTGCACATCTAAATACCGAGATAGCCAAAGGATTCTACTAACCAAGCTAAGTGCCTTCGCCTGAGCTGCATTGCTTTTCTTTATGTTTTGGCTAAAGCGAATGCGGGCGTAAACCTGGGGCAGCGCCTTCGCAACCACCGCTGTCCGTTTCCCTCTGGCAGTGGGGTTGTGGGCTGAG
Source organism: Poa pratensis (assembly GCA_947311845.1). Taxonomy (NCBI): domain Eukaryota; kingdom Viridiplantae; phylum Streptophyta; class Magnoliopsida; order Poales; family Poaceae; genus Poa; species Poa pratensis. The sequence continues at coordinate 135,321,065 of CAMZMU010000074.1, read as the reverse complement.
GTCCGTGCGGTCAGGAACGATGGGTCCTTTGGGGGGTCGCGCCCTGTGTCTGTGCTCCAGAACTTCTGGAGGCACACGGCTGGTTAGCACTCCGGCCAAAGGGTCCTCCCCGAAAGCGGCAAGCCTCCACGGGCATAATGAGAACGATGCGACTTAAGGAAAGGATTTTTTACAGTTAAAAGCATACAGTTTCCTAGTAAAGCCCATTGGCGGTACAAAAGCGCAGTTCATGGTCCACGACCCTTGCCTTGTCTATGCGTTTCAGGAGGCACAGCAGCTCAAGAGTCGTCCTCGCGGGAGAAGCGCTTCATGATCTCCTCCACCTTGTCAACAACCTCCGGAAGAAGTTCTTCTCCGGGGGTGGCGTTGTCCCTGTCCTCCAGCAAGGAGATGTTCGGGTGATGGCGCTGGAAAGCTGCCACAAGCTGAGTCACCGCCTGCCGCGCGGCCTTTTCTCCTGCCAGATGAGTAGCTTGGCTTGCGTGCGATTGGATCTCGCAGAGGAGCTCCGCAATGCTCCTAAGGAATGCCGGGTAAACCTTGAAGGTGCTAGAATGACCGCTCGTGATGACGGGAGGACGAGTTGTTACCAGTCCCCCAAGCTCTTGGACTATCTTCTCCGCCCACGCGCTCATGCAGTCATGCTTGGAAGAAGCCCCATAAGGTCGCGCTTGAAGTTTGCGGCTTTAACCTGTTCCTCGTTCACCTCTTCCAACTGCTTCGTCAGCTCTTCGTTACGGGTCCAGGCAATCTACGCCTGGGACTGGGAAGTTGTAGCAGTTTCCCTCGCTTGCACGAGTTGGGCATTTGCTTCTTCGAGCTCTCTTGCTTCCGTCTCTCGAAGGGCCTTGTTGCGTCCCAGATGGCCCTCGCGGTCCGCCACGACCTCTCTCAGTCGTGCAACTTCCTTTTTGAGGGTCTCAGCACGAGCGTTTTCCTGGTCTGTTTCCTTCCTGGCTCTTTCAAAGTCAGCTCGGGCCTGCAGCTGCCTCTGCCTCTCATCTGCAAGACCCTGTTCCAGTCGGGAGACCTCCCTAGCCAGGGCGGAGATCCTGTCACTCTTGACTCTGATTTCCCTCTGAGCCCAGTTGTCCACGTTCGCCATGCCTTGATCCAAGCGATCTTTGCTCTGATCCGCCTCCAGGCGACACAGCTCCATGTTCTCCCAGCACATGGCCTCAGCTTTCTCCTGCTCCAACAGCCGAGTTTCTAGTTCTTTCTCATGCCTGGAGACTCGTTGCTCCCGGGCGTCAAGAAGTTCGTCTTCCACGGCCAGCTTTCTTTCCCTGGAATCAAGGGCTTCCGCCTCAGCCGACAGCTTATGCTCCCAGGACTTCAGACTGTCCTCACGGCGGGATGTGGCGTCCCCCAGTTGACGCAGCTGAGCTTCAGCGAATACCAGAAAGTCGCTGGCACTGGAGAACTCCTTGAAGAACCTGGGACCGGCCTCGCTGCTCCCGGGGCCGTCTTGGGCCGGCTCCTTCCCGGGGTTCCCACCCCGGGGAATGACCTCAGCCCCAGCAGAGCAAGGACCAGAAGGCTCCCGGGGGTCCACGTCACGTTTTTCCTGGGGGCTTCAGGGTTCGGAGTCTCCACTGCGGGGACCGCCCGAGGAGTGGCCCGTGGGCTCACCTGCATCTCGCCAAGCCCAAAGGCTGGGGAAGTTTCCCCAGCACCCTCTGCTGCTTCCGGGTCCCTCCTCGGAGTTGGAGCACGACTCGGAGGCTCAGAAACGCCTCCAGTCTGGACCTCCCCCTCGACATCCTCATTAATGGCATCACCGCCGCGGGCGCGCTTGCTGAAACACTCAGGCGACTGACTCCTGCGCACCACCAAGAAGAAACGTTAGAGTAAAGTCACGGATAAACCTGGAGCCCAAGATCAAGGATCGCGGATGAAAAAGCTTACCGACTTCTCCTTTTTGAACCAAGGAAGCCCCATCTCCTACCCAGCAGGTCCCCAAAGACTCCAGGCAACGGAACAGGCCTCGGCGCACTCTGTTCGCAGGACTCCTCGCTGATCTCCGGGGAAGGAATACTCACTGATTGTGAAACAGAGTCTTTTCCCACCAAAGAGCCAGAGGAGGCCGACTGCTCCGACACGCCGGCGCCAGCAGAAAAATCCACCCCCGTGGAGGGGTTGCGCGAGCTCCTGCTTCCAGCGTGGGCCTCCGGGTGCGAGTCCTCGTCTTCCCCGTCAGAGGCACCAGGGTCTTCCGGGGAAAAGTCCCCATGCGCCAAGTCAGATGCACTCGGACCCGCTCCAATCGGGCCGCGATCCCTGGGCCGTGGTGGGGGCTCTATCTCGGTGGTGCCCTCCAGACCATACTCGTTGCACCGAGGCATGGAGATCACGACCTTGTCAGCATAAGGATCTTCAAACAAAGGCAGAATACCTTCAGGGAGGCTGGATGCCACCCAGGGCAGCAGTGCCCCCACTATCCTCTTCCAGTTGTTCTCCGGAAGATGGAACTTTGGTGCCGGCACGCTACCCCCGGTCCGGTTGATCTCCCACACTGGTTGACTCCTGAACTGCAAAGGAGCGATTCCCCGGCGAAGAAAGTCTGATGCAATCATAGTACAAGTTACCCCTCTTTCTCGAAGAGAAGCGAACCTGTCGACAGCAGGAGCCAGATCCCCGTCCTGGGGGCTCTTCTCCTTGGAGTGCTCCAGATGCTGAGCCGAGGAGCTCGGGACCGCCAGGTGAGCATTGGTCCCATCTGCCTGGACAAGATACCACCCTCTTCTCCACTCTCCGTGGGGATCCGCCGCGAACATCTCCGGGTACTGACGAACCGCGTCATCCCGGAGACGGAAAGTAACTCCTCCAGCAATCCACCTGGACTTGCCTAGGCGAGGAACGAAGAAGTGGCGGAACAGAGCCACCGACGGCCTGACGCCGACCAATGCCTCGCATGCGTAAGCAAAGACGGCAAGAATCAACACCGCATTAGGATGCAAGTGCATCGCCGCCAGGCCATAGGTTTCCAGAATGGCCAAGAAGAACTCCGAAAAGGGCGGGAGAAGACCCATCTTCGAGAAAATATGAAAGGTGGTTACCCTATCGGCTCGCCCTTCTCCGCTCCCGGGGTACGCCGCCACTTCAGCTCCACGAAAGCGCGAAGACAGCATGCTGCGGATACCGTTCATGGCCGCCTCGCCATTGAACCTGCTTGGGCTTTGCAGCGCCTGGGAAACCCTTGACGAGGACAGAGCACCAGCGGGAGGAGCCGCCATGGATCTTCTTGCGGCCTTGGATCGACTCACCTTCGCCACCGCCCGTCGGATCCGCTCGGGAGCCATCGAATCACAGCAAAGGGGATCTAGGGTTGCGGTGGTGGAGGCGAGAAGGGTGGGCGGCGGACTCAGGAAGAGGAAGCAGAAGTTGGAGGCGATGCGGTTTGGGAGGAGAGTGCAGAGTTCTGGAAGCAATGGCGATAGAACCGTCAAATCAAGCCAGCGAAGTTCCCCATGCGTCGCGTCGCGGCCCCATTACTCCGACGGGCGCGGGGATCGAGGAGACGTGCCGACTTCGGCGCTCCCAACCGTTGGATGCACGGCCAAGTCCAAGCGCGCGCGAATCGCAACGATCGGGATGACTCAGTCAAATAGGACTCGGGGGCTTGCCTCTACTTCGACCCGGCGGGCCCCACCGGACAGTCCAAGGAGAAGACCAGGCGCCGGGACCCATTTTGACCTCTTTTTGGTCATGGCCCCGGCAGCCACTGAAGCAAAGCCGCCGGGACCATGCCCGGGGGCTATTGTCGCAGCAGTGGAACACGGGGTTCCCCTAGTGCTGCCAAAGTGGGTCCACCTCCTGTGGGCCCAGCTCGAAGATGGACAAAACCAAGGCTCGACACTCGACTGGCGGGCACCCCGTGAACCAGCCCAGCCGGCCGGGTACAAAGGACCCAGGGATCCCTCACACCCCGGAAGAGAAGGAGGCCCCCGAGAGCCCGAGACCCCGGCAGGGCCGGACTCCCTCTCGGGTATCAAGTTGTACCAGTCGAAGCCGAGGGTTTCCAACACCCTCCCGAAGATGGTAGAAGAGCCTAGAAGACTTGGGAAGCAAGGCGCACCACCTGCGGTGTGCCAGCTTTCCTCCACCATGCTTTCCCCTAAAGGGCGGGGATCTCACCAAACCGGAGGAAGATACTTGGAGGAGAAGAGGCCACGTCGCCACCTCCACCACGGAGAGGGGGAACTTCCCGCCAAGACCCCCTCATGCTCCTCGCGTGACCTGTGTGGCACCCCCTTGCCTATAAAAGGAGGACCAAGTCATGGCGAGGAGGAAAAAAAGGATCAAGACACCAGAAGATAGACGCTAGGCAAGTTCCAAGCAAGACATAGCTAGGAGAGAAGGGAGGTGATCTCCTCCGGGCCAGGATCTGCCCTGTCTTCTTCCTCTCGCCAAAACCCTTCCCGGGTACCTCGCCGGAGACCCCATTGTAGCCACACCATGATTCTTCCATCTATCCAGACATGCAGGAGTAGGGCTGATAGCCTTCGGGCGGCCTGAACCTGGGTAGATCGCTGTGTCCCTTGTTTGCTTGCCATCCACGCAGAGAGAGAGAGAGAGAGAGAGAGAGAGAGACGGAGAGCTCGCCGACGGTACTTCTCCGGGAGACGTCTTTCAGCCTCCTTCGCGCCCCTACCGAATCTACAAAGGGGGTGTCCTTCATCCCCGGTGTCCGTCCTTCGTGACACGACATCTGCCATGCTTTTTAGCTCCTGTTTTTCATGCATCTCTTGTCAGAGTTGTTCGTTCTTTTAGAATTAGTACTCTCCTACTTTCATTATGATTATCTTAAAGAGATCTTTTTGTTGAATAAGTTGATTGGTGTTTGGTTGGAAAAGAAAATGCTGCATGTGGTAGATGGTATAATGGCAAAGACTTGCATATCTTTATAGATCACTGTCTTGGATATTTGATACTTATCAATTGTTTTGAGTTATCAAGTAGATCATGCTTAAGCTTTGTATCTTGTAGTTAAAACCTATTAGTAAAGAACTACCGGAAAGCTTGTTGAAACATGGTTTGTATAATTGGTATCTCTAAGGTCTAGATATTTTCTGGTAAAAGAGTTTGGTTAACAAGGAAAACGGTGTGGGTTCATATAATGCTTACAATATGTTTTCATGTGAGCCTTTTTAAATTAGTTTGATATCCTGTGCTTGCTTCAACCAACCTTGCTAGCCTAAACTCTGTACTGAGAGGGAATGCTTCTCGTGCATCCAAAACCTTTACCCAAAATTCATGCCATTTGTGTCCACCATACCTACCTATATGTGGTATTGCTCTGCCACTCCAAGTAAATATTTCATGTGCTACCTTTAAACTGTTCAAAACTTATTACTCCTTATTTTGTGTCACTGTTTATTAGCTCATGAGGAAGTTATGTGGAGTTTATCTATCAACCTTGTCATTTACTTTTGACAGACTTTCACAACCGGACTAGTGGCATATACATCCGCTTATCCATTAATTCTGCAAAAAGAGCTGGCAAATGGGGTGCCCAGTCCCAATTAATTACAACTTTAACCGTTTAATTCTCTTCACATTTTTGCCCTGATCTAATCAGTTAAGCAATGAAAAGGCACTCATCCATGGTATGTGATTATTGGTAGGCACCCGAGTATTCGGTTAGCCGTTGTTTGTGTAAGCAAAGGTTGGGAGGAGTGCCATAATATGATGTGTAAACAAAAGAGAAAAGAGGGATGATCTACCTTCGGGTAGAAATAACGTCCTTCATGGGAGCCGCTCTTGAAAGTCTGGTTGACAAGGGGTAGAGTGCCCACTACCAATCGTTGACAACGACATACATAGCTCAAAACTTATATTTTTACTCTCTATATGATTTTTCAAAAACTTAAAAAGCTCTAGCACATGACTTAATCCCTGCTTCCCTCTGCGAAGGGCCTTTCTTTTACTTTTATGTTGAGTCAGTTTTCCTACTCCTTTCTGTCTTAGAAGCAAACACTAGTGTCAAACTTGGTACAACAATTTTCATATGCGGGTATATTGTGCTTATTATATTGCTTTGTGTTGACAATATCCATGAGATATATATGTTGAAAGTTGAAAGCAACTGCTGAAACTTAAATCTTCCTTTGTATTGGTCCAAAACCTTTTACTTGAAACTATTGCTTTATGAGTTAACACTTATGCAATGTATGTTGATACTTGTCTAGAAAGTAATATTTATGAAAAGTTTTTGCTTACATGATATAGTTGTTTACTCATTACCTATTTGATAGCAAATATAGACCATTGACATGGATCACTTCATTCATAACATATGCCTTACAGTACTATTTGATCAAAGATTATAATGGTAGCATGTCACCTCAGAAATTATTTTGTTTTTATCGTTTTACCTACTCGAGGACGAGTAGAACTAAGCTTGGGGATGCTTGATACGTCTCAAACGTATCTATAATTTCTGATGTTCCATGTTGATATAATACCAATTGCTACATGTTTTATATACACTTCATATCATTTTTATGCATTTTCTGGGACTAACCTATTAACAAGATGCCACAGTGCCAGTTCATGTTTCTGCTGTTTTTGTATTCCAGAAAATCACTTAAGGAAATATTCTCGGAATTGGACGAAACAAAAGCCGAAGTCCCTATTATTTACGACACGTCAACGGAGTCCAAAGAAGAGAAGGAGGAGGGCACCGAGGTGGCCACGCCAGGGCACGACGTGGGCCCACCCTCGGGTGCCTCCAACCATCGTACTTTGGCCTATATATTGCCCCCCGACGCGAAAACCCTAAAATAAGAAGTCATATCTCAAGAAAACTCCCAGAGTGCCGCCATCGAAACCTAGTTTCAGGGGACAGAAGTCTCTGTTCCGGCACTCTGACGGGACAGGGAATTGCCCCCGGAGCCATCTCCATCGACGCCACCGCCTCCATGATGCATGTAAAATGCATACATGAACTTTGCACTACATTACTTATATTCCAATCATATTCGCATCATATAAGGGTTATATCAATGTTTTATAATGATTTTTCGAATATTTCATATTTTTCCTATTTTTATGGAATTAACCATGCGCAGGCAGAAAACCCTATTTCCTATATTTTAATGTTTCAGGGACCCAAACGACGTCCAAATGACCTGGAAATTTACGAGCATCCGTTTTTGGAAGGAAGAAGACTTGGGAGCGAAGGAAGCAAACAAGCGGAGGCCCGAGGCCCAAAAGAGGGTGGCCCACGCGGCCAAGGAATCTGGCCACGTGGGACCCACCATCTGGAGCCTCGAGGCTCCGCTGCCGTCGATCTTTTCTCCACCGACCTCGTCTTGACCTAAAACGGACTATAAAAATAGTCTCCCGACGTTCTCTGGAAAGAGCGCCGCTGAAACACAGAAACACGAAAACAGAGACCTGGAGCTGCAGATTGGAGGGAGAAAACTCCGGCGGGGCGCTGCCGGCGTGGTCTCCATCTTCTCCAACGACTTCTCCACCGTCTCCATGATGAAGAGGGAGTAGTCCACTCCTGGACTATGGGTTTGTGGAAGTAACTTATGTATCTCTCCTCTCTTTGAGCTTCACTAATTAGTACCGTATGAGCTGCTGAACATAATTACGGTCATCTATGTAATACCTATGTGGTGGATCTTTTTATGAGTTAATATATGTTTGAGATTGCAATATTTTTGTTTCAGTTATGAAAGTAGATGCATATTATGTACCCCGTTCCTATTTACTTGTTTTGATCAAGCATGTTTATGAGAGCGTGTGTGGGGTGATGTGTGCATTAGTTGGAGTAACGGGGGGTGGCTAGTGCGATCCACTTGGGTATGTTTACCTTACTTTGTTGCCTCACTAGGATAAAGAAAAATACCATGTTACCGGAGTTGTGGGTGACCATGCCACTTCTCCATGACTAGATCTAGCATGTTCTTATTTTAACTTCATGTCATGATACTTAAAGTTATACTCTGAGTTATCTTAATTACTGAGGTGTTATGATTTAGTTCGCATCTTGGTGGAGTATAAGTGAGACTAATAAATAAAAGGTCTCTATGTTAGGACGTGATGCCCATATAACTAGTAACTTGTCACTAAAATTTTGTGTTGCAATCTCATATGCCAACTCTAGTGTTCCATTGTCTACCACTTTATTAAAGAGAGAGTGCATTTGTGAAACCATGAACCCCGGTCCATTTTTAATCATAAGAAACACCTTTCCAACAACTTTTATCCATTTTCCAGTTTCTGCCATTTAAAAATCCGAAAATACAAAAACACTTTTACATCTTGCATACATCATATAAAACCCAAAAATATCATATATCATTGTTATCACCATCCTTGCATATTTATTTACCACCATTGCATATTTATTTCTTCTTTGCATTGCATATTATCTTGATATTATTCTCACACCTTGTGTTTGACAACCACTAGGTGGTGTTGGGGACCAAAACATTTACTTTGTTTTGTAGGTAACCAAGAGAAGGTTAGGAAGATAAATCTTTCACTACTGATTCCCCGAGAGTTCGATATTAAACCCTCGAGTCACCCCTCGTGGGGAAAACACGTCTTCCACTTACTACACACTCTGCACTTGGAGTCTCAACCTAACCCATTTACTTTTCACGCAGGTAACTACGTGAAGGGCCATCAAGACTGTTTTCTGGCGCCGTTGCCAGGGAATCATTGCTGTAAAGGTTTATCCAAGGATATCACAACAAAGTCAACTTCATCACCAACTTGTGTTAACACCTAAGCTTGGGGAGGTTGCACCTACGTGAGCATCATCTTATCCATCTTTACCTTCAAAGCAATTTATTTTGTTTTGTCATTGTCTTGCATATCATATTTCGGTTTGCATATATGTTATTTTCAGTTTTGCATAAAAAATTAAAAAACACATAAAAACTTTGCCAAAATGAATTCTAGTGTTGAAATGAACAATTTTGGTCAATACTATGGAGAGTCATTAATGGATGCTTGGTATAGAATTAAGGGCATTAGTAAAAATGGTGTCAACAAATATACCCCTGCTACTTTGATAAAGAACTTTCATAATGGTCTAGATGGCTGGTCAAAATGTTTTCTAGATTCATTGACTAGTGGAAGATTTGCTTCTGGAAATCCCTCACATGCTAATAACTTAATGGAAAATTTATTTGGGAACTCTATAGAAACAAAAGATGAAACTGGGATCAAACAATTAAAAATTTCTATGGATAGGTCAACATTATGTCTACAAACTTATATGGAAGATTATCCTACTAAAAATGAGATGCATTTATTTATCCTTCATACCAAATCTAAGATGAAGAAGACAAATAACACTCTTTCTGGAATCTCTTTAAAGATGGAAACAATTATGAACTATGCCAAGTCTAAAAAGAAGTTGACTAGGGAATTGAATGAAAGAATATCTTCTATGTTGGAACCTTTAGATAAGGATATTAAGAATTATGTTGAAGAGGAAGATGATCTCCCAATAGCTTTGAATGTTGCTTTAAAGAAAAGAAATGAGAATCAAGTTTGGGTTAAAAAGGAAAAGAAAGTTGAGGAAGTTAAAATGCTTAGTGAAGTCAAGGATCCATTGCTCGACTTAGATAATTGTAGCTTGCATGAATTAATATCTATCCTACAAAAATTTGCAAGTGATCCTTCCATCAACACTAACAAAAACAGCAGCAGCAAAAAATACGTTTTGCTGCTGCTGTTTTTCTGGACACATTTTGTCCCATTTTGTTTGATGCATGCTTTGAACTTTGAACTTGAATCTTTTTTATCCAATTGAGTTTATGAGTAGGCATACAACATTATACACTTTATGGACACTCATATGAATTTTTGTTCAATGATTATATGCATCAAGAAATCTATTTGTTTATCGCTACTAATGCATCCCACAGAAAAGAAATGGGAGAAACGGTGTTTTGAAGTTTTTCATAGGGATTAGAGCAGATGCACCAAGAGCTATCCAAGGATCGTGAAGACCATAAGCTTGGGGATGTGAAGACAACTCCACTGGACATACGCACTCTCGGTTTGCACACGTCTAACTTCTGTTTTTCGATCGAAACACTTTATCGCATAAACTTGGAGCGTCTTTTTGTTTGTTTTGGTTTGATTTTTTTATTTTTGTGAGACCACCACACTATCATTTATATATGAAAAATATACTGGAAATATGGGTTGAATTATGTTGGATGCTATTATAAGATTGGGAAAAGGGATGTTTGAGTTGATTTTAAAAGATACATACAGTTGCATGATTCATGAGCTTGTTAATGAGTAATACTTTGCAAGTGTTTTATCAAGAGCTATCTTTTATTCATGTTTTGATGCTGAATGTTATTTTTCTTTGTTTAACATGGATTAGTTAGTTCTATGGACACTCATGCATGCATTTAGATGGTCAACTTTCTCCCTCTTGCTAGCCCAAAAATTCCAACAAGTAAAAACTTGTTTCCAACACCTTCAACCAAAGTTATTCCAGTGAGTCCACCATATCTACGTATTAGCTTTATGCTATTCCGAGTATGTTTATCATGATATTTGTGTTATCATGATATTTTTATGTTTATCTATGTTGGAACCTTTAAATATATGTTATTTTCATTTTTGCATAAAAAATTAAAAAACACATAAAACTTTGCCAAAATGAATTCTAGTGTTGAAATGAACAATTTTGGTCAATACTATGGAGAGTCATTAATGGATGCTTGGTATAGAATTAAGGGCATTAGTAAAAATGGTGTCAACAAATATACCCCTGCTACTTTGATAAAGAACTTTTATAATGGTCTAGATGGCAGGTCAAAATGTTTTCTAGATCATTGACTAGTGGAAGATTTGCTTCTGGAAATCCCTCACATGCTAATAACTTAATGGAAAATTTATTTGGGAATTCTATAGAAACAAAAGATGAAACTAGGATCAAACAACTAAAAATTTCTATGGATAGGTCAACATTATGTCTACAAACTTATATGGACGATTATCCTACTAAAAATGAGATGCATTCATTTATCCTTCATACCAAATCTAGATGAAGAAGACAAATAACACTCTTTCTGGAATCTCTTTAAAATGGAAACAATATTGAACTATGCCAAGTCTAAAAAAATTGACTAGGGAATTGAATGAAAGAATATCTTCTATGTTGGAACCTTTAGATAAGGATATTAAGAATTATGTTGAAGAGGAGATGATCTCCAATAGCCTTGAATGCTGCTTTAAAGAAAAGAAATGAGAATCTTTGTTGGAAGAAGTTGAGGAAGTTAAAATGCTTAGTGAAGTCAAGGATCCATTGCTTGACTTAGAGAATTGTAGCTTGCATGAATTAATATCTATCTTACAAAAATTTGCAAGTGATCCTTCCATCAACACTAACCAAGCTGGTTTTGGTTCTTATATTGCTAATCATGTCTTGAAAGAAAAGATTGCTAGGTACAACCAAGAGGCTATGATACCACCTAAGCTTGGGGATATTGGATTCCCAAAGTACTAGTAACCATTGGAAAAGAGACACACCATGCTATACTTGATCTAGGATCTAGTGTCTCTGTTTTATCTAAAGAACTATATGAAGTGCTTGAATTGAAAAATCTTGAAAAATGCTCTATTGAACTTGCACTTGCTGATGATTCCATTAAACATGCTTTAGGAAAAGTAAGTGATGTTATGGTAGAGTTACATATGACTTTTGTGCCTGTTGATTTTCTAATCATGGATATGGGGAATAAAACCTCTAGTCCTATTATTCTTGGAAGACCTTTTCTTCGTACCACAGGTGCTATCATTGATTCAAAAGAAGGGAATGTGAAGTTTCAGTTTCCACACAAGAAGTGCATGGAACACTTCCCAAGGAAGAGGGACACCAAATTCAAGCTCCCTCATGAGCTTCGTCCAATAAACAACAAGTAAGAAGCCTAGCTATATGGCTATAAAGAAAGCGCTTTACGGGAGGCAACCCGGTTGTTTTATTTGTGATTTTCTTTGTGTCCTCTTGCTGTAACAAGAGACTTAGTTTTAGTTTAGTTTCTGGAATTTTTAATAAAGTGCCAAGTTTTACTCATTTTGGTTTGAAAAGTTGCTTATAGCGTTCGGAGATTTTATTCCTGCACGAATCTGTGCACGGTATGATTTTTAATTCTTATTCTGTAACTCCGAATGAGCTCATATTTGAACTGTAGTTGCAACTTTTCATCCTCTGTATGCATGAATTTTTCGGAATTTTTCGAGAAAGTTTGTAGGTAGAAAAATACGTTTTGCTGCTGCTGTTTTTCTGGACAGATTCTGTCCCATTTTGTTTGATGCATGCTTTGAACTTTTAACTTGAATTTTTTGATCCAATTGAGTTTATGAGTAGGCATACAACATTATACACTTTCTGGACATTCATATGAATTTTTGTTCAAGGATTATATGCAGCAAGAAATCTATTTGTTTATCACTACTAATGCACCCCACAGAAAAGAAATGGGAGAAACGGTGTTTTGAAGTTTTTTCACAGGGATTAGAGGAGATGCACCAAGAGCTATCCAAGGATGGTGAAGACCATAAGCTTGGGGATGTGAAGACAACCCCACTGGACCTACACACTCTCGGTTTGCACACGTCTAACTTCTGTTTTTCGATCGAAACACTTTATCGCATAAACTTGGAGCGTCTTTTTGTTTGTTTTGGTTTGATTTTTATTTTGTGAGACCACCACACTATCATTTATATATGAGAGAGCTACTGGAAATATGGGTTGAATTATGTTGGATGCTATTATAAGATTGGGAAAAGGGATGTTTGAGTTGATTTTAAAAGATACATATAGTTGCATGATTCATGAGCTTGTTAATGAGTAATAATTTGCAAGTTTTTATCAAGAGCTATCTTTTATTCATGTTTTGATGCTGAATGTTATTTTACTTGTTTAACATGGATTAGTTAGTTCTATGGACACTCATGCATGCATTTAGATGGTCAACTTTCTCCCTCTTGCTAGCCCAAAAATTCCAACAAGCAAAAACTTGTTTCCAACACCTTCAACCAAAGTTATTCCAGTGAGTCCACCATATCTACCTATTAGCTTTATGCTATTCCGAGTATGTTTATCATGATATTTGTGTTATCTATACCTCTGAATGAAAATGCTTATGTTGTTGATTGTTGGGAAAAGTTGGTTATATAGCTCTCACGAACTTGATGCACACTTTATTTTATTGCATAATAAAACATGACCCATTGTGATTAAAATTATGATGTTGTGGCTTGACAAATGTCTTGGGTTGGAGTTAGCTCATATGTGCTGTCACATGGCAAGCTTTCAACATGCTTCATTCATTTAGTTGATATCATGTACTTTTGTTTATGGATGCTTATCATGGGTGAAATAAATGTGGAAATGAAGAGTTTAAATGAGTTTGTATAAATGGTTAGAGAGACGCCTGGGCCGCTAATCTAAGCCATGCATCATTCATGGTGGAAATTTACTTACATGCTATGGTGAACCTTCTGTGATACACCTTACAATAAAAAGCTATTCCAATGGTAAATAAAAAGGGTGTTGAGATTGTTCATTTTGTTTGTTTGTCTTGTCATTTTGATATGGGCTTGTTCCATATCCTGGGACAAGAGGTACCCCAGTTGACGCTCTTAATGATACTATTATTACTTACAATGATATTTAACTTGAACTTGCTTTGTTTCCCAAGTTGAGTAACACATGGAGTAGGTACTTGTATTCAAGGGGCATGAGACATCCAACCTTACTTTGTCAAGCACACTACTCATATTTGCTTTCACTTTAAACTTAATCATTCAAGATGCTATGATAGGGGAATGAGAGCTTGACACCAAGGATTACCACATTGCAATCAACACTTAAGTAGAGAGTTGGAAGTTAGATGAAACTTATGCATGCTTTACCTCTACTCACATATATATCTTTCCAAAGTGTCCACCTTTTATATTCAGATTTTCATCAATACTCTATGACCATTGTAGGATGTTCTTACTTATCATTATGCATACATGTGGTCCATAGTACTTTCTTTCATGTTACACTTTGTGAATTATCATTGAACATCCTTGCATTGAATACTTGATATCACTTCATAAACTATCTTGCATATTGCTACTCCTTTTAAGAATGAATCATTTGACTCTATGTAGCAATAGTAATCATCTTTGATATCCATTGTTAGTATTAAATTGCAAAGTCCATGTTAGTTTTATCACCTTCATACTCGAGGACGAGTATAGGTTAAGCTTGGGGATGTTGATGCATGTAAAATGCATACATGAACTTTGCACTATATTGATGCATGTAAAATGCATACATGAACTTTGCACTATATTACTTGTATTCCAATCATATTTGCATCATATAAGGGTTATATCAATGTTTTATAATGATTTTTGGGAATATTATATTTATTTCCTATTTTTATGGAATTAATCCTGCGCAGGCAGAAACCCCTATTTCTATATTTTAATGTTTCAGGGAACCAAACAACGTCCAAATGACCTGCAAATTTATGAGCGTCAATTTTTGGAAGGAAGAAGACTTGGGAGCGAAGGAAGCAAACAAGCGGAGACCCGAGGGCCAAGATAGGTGGCCCCACGCGGCCAGGTACATGGGCCGCGTGGGACCCCTCCTTTTTGGGCCTCGGAGCTCCGTTGCCGTTGATCTTTTCGCCCACGACTCCGTCTTGACCTAAAAACGCCTATATAAAGAGTCCCCCGACGTTCTCTGGAGAGAGCGCCGCCGAAATACAGAAACACCGAAACAGAGACCTGGAGCTGCAAATTGGAGGGGGAAAACTCCGGCTAGACGCTGCCGGCGTGGTCTCCATCTTCTCCAACGACTTCTCCACCGTCTCCATGATGAAGAGGGAGTAGTCCACCTCTGTACTATGTTCCATTGTCTACCACTTTGTTAAAGAGAGAGTGCATTTGTGAAACCATAAATCCCGGTCCATTTTTAATCATAAGAAACACCTTTCCAACAACTTTTATCCATTTTCCATTTTATGCCATTTAAAAATCCGAAAATACAAAAACACTTTTACATCTTGCATACATCATATAAAACCCAAAATATCATATATCATTGTTATCACCATCCTTGCATATTTATTTACCACCATTGCATATTTATTTCTTGTTTGCATTTCATATTATCGTGATATTATTCTCACACCTTGTGCTTGACAACCACTAGGTGAGGTTGAGAACCAAAACATTTACTTTGTTTTGTAGGTAACCAAGAGAAGGATAGTAAGATAAATCTTTCACTACTGATTCCCCGAGAGTTCGATATGAAACCCTCGAGTCACCCCTCGTGGGGAAAACACGTCTTCCACTTACTACACACTCTGCACTTGGAGTCTCAACCTAACCCATTTACTTTTCACGCAGGTAACTACGTGAAGGGGCATCACTCCATCATCGCCACTCCTGCCTCACATGATGATGAGGGAGTAGTTTTTCATCACGGCTGAGGGCTCATGCCGATAGCTATGTGGTTTATCTCTCTCTCCCATGGTGTGATCTTTATGTGATCATGAGCTTTGTACTCTGGTTGAATTTATAGATGTTTCCCCTTCATTATGTATTGAATATGCTAGTCAAGTTGTTTTATCGTTATGATCTTGAGTCACGTGAGAATACTATATCAAGGTGACAGTGTGGGTGATGCGTGTGACTCTATTAATAGATCAGAAGGATATTTATCATGAGTTATTCTTTTGTTGGTTGTCACTGTAAAATTGTGGCGTTTGTTTAGTACTAATTTGGGGCGCTCATAGTGACAGCGCGGGGTGCCCTAGAGAGGGAATACGGACTTGAGGCGTGCTGTTACAGCCCTACGCAGTAGATTGGTGTTCCTTATCCAACGAGAGGATAGTTCGGGGTAGCATAGTGAAGATGTGATATTTATGCATTCAACTATATTATTATTGTTGAGAGTGTCCACTAGTGAAAGTATGATCCCTAGGTCTTCTTTCTAAGCATTGAAACACCGTTTACAACCAGTTCTGCTACATGTTTGCTTGCTGCCATTTTTTATTTCAGATTGCAATTACCACTTATAATCATCCATATCACTTGTATTTTAATATCTCTTCGTCGAGCTAGTGCACCTATATATCTGACAAGTGTATTAGGTGTGTTGGGGACACAAGAGACTTCTTGTATCTTAATTGCAGGGTTGCTTGAGAGGGATATCTTTGACCTCTACCTCCCTGAGTTTGATAAACCTTGGGTGATTCACTTAAGGGAAACTTGTTGCTGTTCTACAAACCTCTGCACTTGGAGGCCCAACACTGTCTACAAGAATAGAAGCGTGCATAGACATCAGTCATGTCCCTGGGGTCGGGGCGAGGTGCAGGGATTTCCACGTCGAGCAGAGCTTGCTGGGGTGGCGTGGATGTCGTGGCGCCATGGACGGCCATGAGTGTGGTGTGCATGGATTGGGCAGAGGAGAGTGATAGGTGTGGCTGGTGTTCTACGGGCTGTCGTGGCCGAGTTTCGTGCACAAAGCGCACTGGTGAGTGAGGGGTGAGCTTGGAGTGAGATGTGAGATGTGAGAGGTGTGAGTGAAGTTTGCTCAAATCCAACTCGAATTCGAGTGAAACATGGTTTCTGCCCCTAAGGTGTTCGACAAAATGTCCAAGCCAAATCCAAATTCAAAATTTGGTGAATCATTTTCATATTTTGATTCATAAGTATTTATCATTGTTTGTGGTTATGTTTTGATAATTAATTTGTAAGTATTAGTTGGTGTGTTAAGTGATTGAAAGAAATAAAGAGAGATATAAGAATTTGAAATAGGTTTTTGAAAATATGAATTTGAGAGGGAAAAGTTATAAGAGTAAAATGGGAGTTGTTACAATACCACTCCTCTGATTTTTAGAGAAGAAAATAATATTTCTTTGTAGATTGGCTTGTTGATTTTAACTTTGCTTTTGTGTTCCAAGATTTTTAATCAAACAAGCAATACAATTAAACAAGAAAACAATCAACACAAGACAATCAAGCAAAAGTTTTTGTTGGATCACATTTTTCACTCATGGAACATGGTTTTACTTGTTACATGAAATTGGGATGATTTCTCCCTCCGATAAAGTGCCGAGAAGAGCTTAAGAACCCTCTGAGCTAGGGTTGACGACGGCGGCAGCGACGAGACTTTTCGTGGAATAATGCTCGGGTGTCTAGGGTTTTCAGGACAAGAGGAATAAATAGGCGAAAGGGCGGCGACAGAGGGCACCCGGGGGGCCCTCCACCCCTGGCGCGGCAAGAGGTGGGGCCGCGCTGAGCCAGAGGTGGGGCCACGCCGAGCCCTAGCGTGGAGGCCTCCTTGCTCCTCTTCGTCTCCCCTTTGGACTCCGTGGTCGTGTCGGTGAAAAACTGGGGCACGTTGATTTTCGTCCAATTCCGAAAATATTTGCTTAACATGTTTTCTGAAAAGGAAAAACTGCAGAATAATAGGAACTGACACTGTAGCATCTTGTTAATTGGTTAGTCCCAGAAAATGCACAAAATGCTATGAAGTATATATAAAACATGTAGCAATTGGTATAATATCAATATGGAATATCAAAAATTATAGATATGTTTGATATGTATCAGTCCACGCGGTACAACGTCAGTGTATGACATTTTTGGTGGGAGACGACTGGCCACACGGTGGACAACGTCGTTGAGACCGCCCTTGCGGGAGGTGGGAGCACCATCCCCTCGCTAACATGCTGCCACCGTGCGCCCCTACTTCTCCTTGACGATATTGGCGTCCCATTTAGAATGCCGCGCCCCGTCAACGACTACTTGATTTTCGGTTAATTCTTCATGGTTTAAAATGTGGTCCATAAAATATAACCCACTGGCATGTTTGCTTGCCACAAAAAACAAAAACAATATACTAACTACTGGCCCGATAAAAAATACACCAAAAAATCTAGTCACTTATCCTATTATCCAGATGTGCGTGGTTACAATTTTCCCACGGTGAAGCTCGGTGATCTGAAAACGAGACCTCCACACTTTTTAAAGGATACGTGCAAGCGGACGCATCAGTTTCAAGAAGGAGAGGACAAGCGGCCTTTACAACGCGTTTAGACACATGCGCCAAAAAACGCCAATCCACCAACAAAAAAGAAAGAGGATCACTCGCCAACCCTCCACCTGTCTACAGGGCCTAAACTACCCCTAAACATCCTCGCTGCCCGCCAGTGGTCAGCCTCGGCCTCCACCATATTAACGACAGTCTGAACTGAAGGCATGTGACCTTCGAAGACCACACCGTTCCTATGTCTCCACAAGGTCCAGCAAATCAAGTTGATCGCCGTCCACAAGTCTTTCTCATCTCGACCTCCCGGGGCCTTGGCTGGTAGCCAAACCACAAGACGATCGTCGTGGGCAGGGACCCAGTCCGCCCTACCCCACCTGCTCAGGAAGGAGTGCCAAACCTCTCTGGAGAGGACACACCCGAGGAGGAGGTGGTCTATGTCTTCTCCCACTTGGTCGCACATGGGCAGGCGATCGGTCTAGGCAGCCCTCTCCGCCCCAAGCGGTCTGCAGTCCAACATCTGTTCTTCAATGCCAGCCATAGGAAGAACTTGCACTTGTTGGGCGCTCGGGAGCACCAGACCTGTTGCGCACCCGCCAGCCCAATCTTGCCCTCAAAGAGGGCTCTGTAACCCGATCGCGCTGAGTACTTGTGATTGCCCTCCCAGTTCCACCTGAATTCATCTGCGACCCCATCAGTCAGAGGGAAATCTGCCACACTGTCCGCTAAGGACAGCAACTCGCGTAACTCACGCGCATCCAGGTCTGGCGGAACATCATCTAGCCATCCAGCTACGAGCCCCTCTCTAACTCGGCGGGAGCAGAGCGCGCCCCTGGCACTTTCATGAAGAGGTGTGGGGCCACGTCCTTTACACGCCCACCGGGCAGCCATCTGTCTGTCCAGAAAAAGGTGGAGGATCCATCGCCCACAACTGACGTGGTGGCTGTCTCAAACAGCTGTCGTACCAGGCGGGGGACTCGGATATCGAACTCACTCCATGGTTTGGAGCCGTCCGTCCTGCTAAGCCAAAGCCATCTAGCCCTGAGAGCGCGGTTCATAAACTGCAAGTTGGGAATTCCAAGACCCCCCAGATGCTTGGGCATGCAAACCCTCTCCCACGCCACCCGACAGTGACCTCCACGGGCGTCCTTGCGCCCTGCCCAGAGAAAGCTACGAATGATTTTCTCAATCGCCACCAGGGTCTCCACTGACAGGTCGAGAGACATCATAGCGAAGATAGATACCGCAGAGAGAGTAGTCTTCACAATCTCAAGACGCCCTCCACGGTTAAGCAACCCGGCACGCCACCTAGGGAGGTGATTGGCCACCTAGGGAGGTGATTGGCCTCCATGACATCCGCTTTTATGATCCCCCAACATGCCACATAGAACCTGTTTGAGAACCCGTCCGGCCCCGGGCATTTGTCAAGTGGCATGCTCCTAATGGCGTTCCACACCTCCTCCTCAGAGAAGGCCACCTCCAAGTGGGAGAGGTCCACCGTGGGTAGCTGCAGGTAGTCTAGGTCAAAGGAGAAGGGCCGGTCTACCTCCGTCCCGAGGAGGCCGTCAAAGAACTCATCCACGGCCTCAGCCTTATCCACATGCTCGGTCTTCCTGACCCCGTCGACCATAAGGTGGCCAATGAAGTTCTGACGCCGTCTATGGCTCGCATGCATGTGAAAAAACCTCGTGCAGGCATCGCCCCCTCGCAGCCAAAGCACCCCCGCTCTTTGTCTCGCCATGGAGCGCTCAAGAGAAGCCAAGCCAAGTAGCTTCCCTTTTAGGGCTTTCCTGAGCGCCCTTTCTGTTGGCGAGAGAGGCCGGGTCTCCATGGCCACGTCGAGACGTAGAATTATCTCATTGGCGAGCAAGATCTGCATCTTAATGTTACCAATGAACGTGCTGCTCCACCTCGCCAGACTCTTGGCCATCGCTCTAATCTTGAGATCCAACCTCTTGAAGGGGTTGATCTCTTGCTCCACAGAAGACCAGGTGTCCTGAACCACATCCAGGAAACCTTCTGCCTTCGTCCAAAAGGACTGAAACTGGAATCTACGCCCCATCTGCAAGTCTGGGGCTAAGCTCAGTACCAAAGGGCAGTGGTCAGAAGGACCGGAGGAGTTCGCCGAGAGAAAGGAGTCCGAAAAACGCTCCTCCCAGTCCACGGTCGAGAAGACCCTGTCCAGCTTCTCCATAGTTGGTTGCTGACGCTCATTGGACCAGGTGAATCTCCGCCCATTGAGGTAAACCTCCTTCAGTTCCAACAGTGACAAAGTACGCCGGAACCTGCCCATCATCGAGTGGTGAAGGACGCCCTGGTTTTTGTCCTCCGGGTCAATGAAGAGAAAATCTCCTGCAAACCATCCACGACCCTGCATGGAGGTCCCGTATGTCGCGAAGCTCCTGAAGGAAGGCACGCTTCGCACCCACCCCTGAGGCCATACACCCCGGTGAACCACCACGCTTGGTCACTACCGATCGAGATGCTAGCCGTCAGCGCATTAGCAGACATGTGAGGGTTAGTGACCGTGACATATTCGGACTGCCATGCCAGCAAGATGCCGCCACGTGAACCCACCGCCGGCAGGAACATGAACCCGTCAAAGGCCACCCCGAGACATTCTCGGACGATCTGAGCCGTGATGATCTCCATCTTTGTCTCTTGTAGACAAACTATCTTGGCGCCAGTAGCGGCCATAGCCTGGAAATCACAGCTCTACGTGCTGAAGAGTTTAATCCACGCGCATTCCAAATGGCAATCACAAGATCTATACCCAACATCGTTCTGGAAAATAAAAACACAGGGTACAAGAGGCTAAAACACAGGGTACAAGATCCACGCCTAAACAAGGCACTCCACTGGTAAGTCCTCGGACAACGGCAACGCCTCAGGCAACCACCCGAACAAGCTCAGGATCACATCGATGTGGCTCTGCGGCAGCGGCTGGCTGAAGAGGTCCAGGTACGCGTTCAACGCCTCATCACCGATGGTCTCGCCTTCTCTCGCAATCTGCAGGCGTGTGATCAACTCTCTCTGTTGACGCTTCACCGGGGTACCAGCTGCAAACTTTCCACGGTGCCTGGCACTACGTCGCACCGACCCGAGTGGATCCTCTTCGCACGGCTGCGCTTCACCGGCTTGTGCAGTATTGGCGCCACGGCCTTGGTACAACTCTTGCGAAACTCCACCAGCCCCAGGGACTCGGAACCAACAGTCGAGGCTGGCCCAACAGCCAGGTCCAGCGCCTGGGCCTTCTCCACATCTTGGGCCTGCATCTTATCCACGCCTCCTGTCGAGAGGCTGACCGAGAAGTATCGAGCACCGAGATAGGATACTCACACGGCTGGTGACTATCCACACTGCCAGGGAAGTACACCATCGATGCATGGTTACCAACTTCTCAAGTTAGTCTCTCCCCTTTTGAATTGCTTGTCCACAGTTTGGTTGCTTTCTGGGCGCAAAACAAAACTGTCACTGCTCGCCATTGACTCGAGTCACCTCTCCGTTAATCCGTAGAGCGACTCATGATGGTGACTTGACTCGCTGAGATTCTTCTATAGGTCAATCGGACAAGGATGGGATCTTTTTTTTTTTCGTCAGCTACAGATTGGCTACGGACCCAAACTGTGAACAACGACTACATGCGCTCAGCCATTCATTTCTACTGTTGTTTCTTTTTCGCGAGGGATTTTTCACTCTCATGCAGGTGAACTACCTTTTGTTATGAAAGTGTTAGCTTTGCATCTATTTCGAGACACTCGCTTCTATGCATAGTTTGCACATCTACAATTGGACACGACACAAGAAGCAACCACGAGATGGCCCTTCTCCCTTGGGCCGAAACTGGTCCTCTTGCTTGTTTTGTCTGATGGTCACTCACGCGGCACCAAAGACCAGAACAGAAATTCCTATATATCGCCCATTAGCGGCGCGTAGGCTCTAACAAGAGCGACCTAGTGGGCCGGCCCATACTGGTTGTTTGTTGTTTGTCTTGTTTTTCTTCTTTATATTCTCTTCTGTTTTTTTGTTTCTTTCCTATTCTTTTTTTCTTTTCTGTTCTCGTTTATTCTTTTTCTTTTCCTTTTTTTATTTTCGTTTTCTTATTATTTTTCTATCTATAATTTATTTTTTAACATGTTCTAAATTTAAAATGGTTCTAATTTTCAAAATGGTTTCAAAGGTTCCAGTTTTGAATATGGTTTCAAATTTGAAAATGGTTTCAATTATGAGAATAGTTCAATTTTGAAAATGGTTCCAGAGTTGAAAATGGTTCCAAATTTAAAATTATTCTAAATTTTTCCAAATTTAAAATTATTCTAAATTTGAATATTTTCTAATTTCTAAATGGTTCCGAATTTTAAAATGGCTTCAATTTTTGAAATGTTTCAGGTTTTAAAAATTGATCATTTCCAAAAAAAAAACAAAATGAAACGTTCTGTGCGCGAAGCAATTGGGCCGGCCCATGTATATGGCGCGAAGCGAACCATGTAGGTGCATGGGTTGTATTGATGTGATTTAATCAATAAAGTGCTGAACTCTCAAAAAAAAAAAAAAAGGAGCACCTGACCAGAACCATAATCATCGTTCACTTTACCATTTCATTGGCCCAACTAAGAAAAGGCTACCCTTTAGGCAGTGCGGGGCCATTTTCTACTTGTAGCCTAGAGCGAATCTTATGGGAGCATCCCTCACCCACCCGGTTCGTATGGGGCTGGCACATTTTCACGGTTTCGCTTCTTGCCGTTAGGTTCCGCGTAGCGTTTTCTAATCCACGTCGGAGAAGAGAACTTGCCTGTGGCAAGATGGTTAGTTGGGTGGTTGTACCCCTAGCCCACCAGAGTTCAAACCCCAGGTTTGACGCTGGTGTTTCTCATTTAAGGCGGAATATTCTTCAGTGGGAGGCGACGTTCCCGTCGACAGCGAGGCGCCCGTGGTGACTTCGTCAATCTCAAGACTCGACCCGCCGACTCAGTCTCTCGGAGGTGCTCATAGGGGTAGGGTGTGCGTGCGTGCGTTCATGGGGTGAGTGTGTGCGCGTGTATATGAGCGCTTGCGTTGTACTGTGTTTCGAAAAAAAAAAAAAAAAAAAAAAAAAAAAAAAAAAATCCACGTCGGAGAACTGAATCATGACGAATCAATATAGATTCCTATGTCTTACCGGTTCAATGAGGCTACACAATTAAGTTGAATCATGACAAATCAGTATAGATTTCTATGTCTTACCGGTTCAATGGGATCATTGAATTATGACGAATCATATGGATCACACAATTAAGTGGCTTTCTCCCCTCGAGAATCAGTATAGATTTTGAAAATGTGTGCTCCAGGAGTATTTTGCCACTTAATTGTGTGAAGGAGCCCTATCTCAACATAGATGAAATAAATTTCTCGAAGGAGTAGCTTGAACATAGATGAAAGATTTTTTTTTGTTGCCTTATTTACGTCTAGTGTATTTTAGGTGATGAGAGGGATTATCCCGGATCCCGGAAAATTCTCACTACTCTGTTTACTTCTAGTGTATTTTAAGAGATGGGAGGGGATAATCCCCAAATATCCCCTACCAATCACCTCATTTTTGTCTAACATAAAAACTCTAGTCCATCCTAGTTTATTTTAGGGGAAGAGTATTTGTGAGAATTGGGTGTTCACCAAATTCCCTCGCATCCCCACTTTTTCCATCCTAAAAAACACTTGGAGTTAGGAAACAACCTTTAGTCCTTTGCCAGGACCTTTCGAGACTCAATCTAGCGAGTGCTCGTGGATAATGTCTTAGCGCGTGAAGCAGTCTTGCCGTGTGTACAAACTAATGGGTCGGATGGCTTAAAACATGACCGAGGTACACACGAGGCACGAGCGAATAGCGACCACATAAAAATGCATGACGCATAGACCGCGAGCCGCATGAGAGCAAGGACACCACGCCATTAGAATGGTCTATCGATTCCTTTGTCCTTACTCTTTCACAAGAAGTATCCGTGTGCATGCGTGTCTGCACCTGATAAACCTAGCCGATAGGAGCACTGTAATTTATTATTTGCTGTGTGAGCAATTGTGTTTGGTGAGAAGACTCTGATTAATCCAAGCCAGAACCAGCAGCGCAAGGTCTTTTCTCCTCGTCGCCTCGGCATATGGATGAGTACAAACTGGCCAACATCCGTGTTATCCGGCCCACGGAAACCATTGCTTCCATTCTTCTGATCAATGGACGCAACCCAACGCCGGCCATGCACCTGTCCTACGCCAGGGGTTGAGGTGGGCTCGTCTCCGCGATTGGTTCAGGCTGCGTGGCCCCGCTCGCCTTGTGAGCTTGTCCTGTCTAGTCACTCGTCTAGAGATACTTTCATGGGCAATGCCAATGAGGGGGGAAACTAACGAGAGAGACGGGATCATGCAATATACTCGCTCGGATCCAAATAAATAAATAGTCGGAGGTTATACTTACAACTTGTACTGCGTACATTATTTCCTAACGACTTGTAATGTGAGTTTGTATTTAAGAACACCTAAGAATTGCCTTCAATTTTTTTGGTGGCAATTTAGGAACTGTGCCTATAATTCTTTTTAAGGCACTTGTTAAAAGTACCTATAACTGCTTTTAAAGGCAATGTTGGAAAGTGCCTAGAATTATTTTTGAGTCGAATGTGACTCAGAAAAATATTTCTAGACATTTATCAGTAGTGCTTTCAATTATAATCTAAGGCACTTTTCAAAGTGTCTCAACAATTGTATTTTTAAAGGCACATTCTAAAAATGCCCCCAAAAAGCATTTTTTATACGCAGTTTCTAGCGGCTCAAACGATTTTTTCCATACCATGTTTGATACAAAACTTTTAAAATGGTGTAGAAATTGTTTAAGGCCACTTTCATTATCTTAGGGCAATGTTTTGTGCCTCTAATAATCTAAATTTATGTATTGCGTAGCCAGGAATGCTTATGAATCTTGTTAATTAAGTAGTTAGAACCACAAAATATTCCATTCTCTAGTATACTTTACATGGACCATGATATTGGGGGAAGTCCTTATACGGAACCTGTAAATAACGTGTCGTCAGGTTGCGCTAGTCTATTTTCTTCATAAAAAATCATACCGCGTCGGAAATAATTGGTGAGTATTTTTTAGCCTTAAAATCAGAACCTATTGTCCAATCTACTCTAGAGATACATGAAATAAACCTAGATATTATGGTGAACACTTTTTTAAATAAATGTCCATTACATAAAAGCACAAACTGTGCCGGGGAATTGAATCTAGACCTTCCATCAACTTACATCAAATGGTACAGACTCATTGTCTCTCCCCCTGAAATTTATGAGTCCTTCCATCGATCAGCTTCCATCCCAAAACAACTACTATACTAATCGCGAAATGTCACCCTAAGAAATCTCCCATTATTATATGTGCCCTAATATCACACACAATCTTCTACTATGTGGCAAAAGATCGTGCCCATGAAACGATCGCGTCCGTGGTCCTCGGCCAAGTCGCCCTCACCGGCCATCGTGTCTTCCTGGCCGCAATCGAGAATCGTCATGGCCTCCGTATCATATTTCAACACTTCGTGGTCACGGGAATTATTGGTGCGAAATGCGAATAGGCTATTCCGAATAGCCCAATAACTGTAGATAAACTTTATTTCTAGGTTTAAGGTAAGTTTTAAAATTGGCTTTGGATGTGAAGGAGGTTACGACACATTTCACTTGTCCGAACTGCCAAC
The DNA here is from genome assembly GCA_947311845.1 of Poa pratensis. NCBI lineage: Eukaryota > Viridiplantae > Streptophyta > Magnoliopsida > Poales > Poaceae > Poa > Poa pratensis. Next base: position 135,295,301 of record CAMZMU010000074.1, on the reverse strand, counting down.
TGGTCAGCGTGTAGATTTTGTTCTCTCCAAAAATCAACAACTAGATTTTGAAAATGTGTGCTCCCGTATTCTAAAGACTAAATGTCCAGACAAGTATGTATTTTGCCAATACTATCTTTGTTCTTAAATATGAAAGTTTGGGAGTTGCCTAGAACGATATGCGTGCCTTCGAGAATTATAATTCCGAACCAATTATACATTTTCAAATTGCTAAGATGAGTAACATATCCACATACATAGATAGTAAGAATTTCCTTCAGTTCTTTAGGAAACCATTTCCATGCATTAGCAAGAATGAAAAACATGTGGCAAATTTAGATGCGAAATCACGCGTTAGCGTGTGGAGCAGCCGTGCCGTGTATATGTACCAAATTAATGGGTGGGACGTCGGATGGCTTAAAAAAGGATCGAGCTACACAGGGGCCTCACGAGGAGCGAGACCACTTAAGATGACTCCAACCGGGCGACGCAAACGGACGCGCGTTTGGTCCGCGTTTGGTCCGTTTGCGTCGCCAAAAGGACCCATGTCCGGCCCACGTCGCCCCTTTCCGGCCACTGCCCCCAACGGGCCGACGCATTGAGTCGCCCGGCCAGGGTTTTTGATCATTTTGATCATTTTCGGGCACGATCGTTTCCACGCCCCCAAAACATTACAAGTTGCGGCCATCGGCCATGTCCCCAGGTGTGCCCAAAATATTACAAATTTCGGCCACCGGCCATGTTTTTTCCGGCCATGTTGGCCATAGTTCAACACAAATATGTAGAAGGGACCGATAATAGATCAAACCTGATCCATGTACTGCTTTGCTTCTTCTCGTAGTAGGCCTTCTTCCTAGGGGTGAAGGTGGAGATGTCCATTTCCATGATCCTGGCCTCCTCGCGCGTAGGGCGAGTTCAAGGTCTTTGGCCTTGAGCTCCACCTTCCCTGGCCTTCACGTCGGCCTCCTTGGTCCTTGCCTCGGCCTCCTTGCCCCTGATCTCGACCTCCGCCGCCCGGGTCCTTTCCTCATGGCCGCGGCGGCGGCATCGAGCTCGTTGAAGACCGGCTCATTATCGATGTTGATCACATCGGGGCCGTCGGTAGAGTCTCATCATCCTGGCATTGTAATCGTCGCCGTCGTACTGGGTGTTGTCGCAGACCATGTCCTGGAGGACGTCCTCCCCGTAGTAGGGTCATCGTCCTCCTCGTAGTACCTGGGGTCACCCCGATGGCGTGGGCACAGTGCCGAACAGGTTACGCGCGGGGGCGACCACTGGCGGGGCAGCTGCACGCGCCTCCGCAGTCTGCGGCGCGGGCGACTGTGCGACCAACGGTTGTCGCAGGCGGGTTGAGAACGAGGGCAGGTACCTCGCCCGATTGTCGTGGTGGGATCACGGCAGATGCCATGGGTATGGCTTAGTTGGGGCCGAACGGTCGTTGGGGGAATCCGGGGAGGGTTTATGCACTCAAGACGTGCACAAGCAAGAACATGCAAGAAACCACAAGAACATGAACAAGAAACCAAGAAAGCCAAGAACACAAAAGACACCACGATGTACCCAGGTTCGGGGCCTTCGTGAGGAAGTAAAACCCCTACTCCTGCCTTGCCTCTCTCAATATATCAGTGTGGTTCTCATACAAGGTGCTCCTCGAGCTGTATGTTGCTACCAAAGTGAGAGCTCGAGGTAGAAGGTGAAACTACGAAGGGGGAAATGAGCTAGGGTTTTGCCTCTCTCCTCTCTGGAGGTAGAGATGCCGCATATATACACAGGCCGAAGTACATTTTTACCCCTGCCTACAACTGACAATGGCATGGCCAAAAGGTAGAAGACAAGCCTCTGCCTCCTGCCAGCCCAACGGCCGGACTGTCAGGCCAGCCAGGCCTAGCTTTCCTCTTCGGTCATACTTCAGTAGCCTGCCGAGGTCTAGCCTGTAGACCTTTCCCGAAATGCCAGTCAGCTCCTAGGCCCCCGAGCTTCCGGGAATCCCGTGGACGGACCTCGCCGTCCTCTGAAGCCTCGGGCTACGAGCTCTGCGGCACCCGTGACCTCTCTGACATGCCTCGATCCTTGCTGCCAACCTCGGATAACACTCCTGATCATATACCTCGGTAGAGAATATCTTATTCCTGTGGTAGCTAGCTGACTGCCCCGAGGTTGATACCTCGGAGGATATACCTCGGAAAGTATACCTCGGACGTACACCTTACGTCGGATGACGCCTCCTGCGTCCTTGCTCAATCGTTCCCTCGGACAGCTTACTGCCTTAACCTTACATGTCTTTACCTCATCATTACCCTACCCGGGGGTAACCCCCCGACAGTAGTCCCCGAAGCTGATGTGGTCTCGCAGCCTCGGATGAAAGGCCGCATCAGGTTCAACCCGAAACCACATGCGCTACAATGTTTTGCAGGTTACCGAACCAATACCCGAGAAATCCATCGGTCTGTTCCTCGGGCCATGCTGCTTTTCCGAAGTATCCGCCGAGATCTCGGACGTCAACCCCTCGATTTCTGCATCCTTACTGACTTCGGTCAGAGAACACTGTTCACGTGTCCCATCCGTCACTTCCTGGTCCACGATAGTCAAAGCACTCGAGTGCTTTCCACCACGCGGCCCACGTCAGCGGAGGTTTCCCGCTTGCGCCGCTTCGCGCTCCAGTAACCGCGCCGCACGACGGTTTGCCTCCTGCAACCGATCCTGTGGCCTGCTCGCCCACCGCTATCTTCGTGCCACGTGGGCCATTGTGCACAAACGATCCCACTCGCCGCTCCGATAACCGCGCGGTAGTGCGCAGTTACCGCCCGCGGTTATAAATACGGGCCCAGGGCAGTGCTTCCCTCTTCTTCCTCATTCACTCGCCGTCTCGCCTCCATCGCACCAGCGCCGCCGCTTCCGGTTGAGAAGAAACGCGTTCCAGCCGCCGCCGACGAGCAGCTCCTTCGTCGCCGCTGCGACCGCGTCACCGGCGCCGCCCTTCAGCACCTCGTTTTCACGGTATGTACTCCCTTTCTTGATACCCTAGGCATTGCCCTAGGTTTCTTCCTCTTCGCGCTTTGGTTCTTCATATGTTCTTGAATAAAATTCTATTTACCTCCTCCGGTAGATCTTACTCGCATACTTTTTTGGGTAGAAATGAGTTTCATACCTCGGACAGACGTTCGCCTAGCATATATGTGCCTCTATGTACATTAGATAGCCGTCCAACTCCTCCTGAGTTAGCCAGATATAGCCTTAGATTCCAGATTTACTTTTTCCTTTGCTAAACTTCTGTGCATTCTCTGCAGATTGATTCTGCCGAGATGTCTCCTCCTGAGACTTCGGAACAAACCGAGGTTCCAGACCTCGAACTGGAGGTCGGAGAACGAGCCGGCTGGGAAGGTTCGGATGTAACTCCGGACGAAATCCAGTGGCTCAGGGCGACTCGGCGGATTCCCGCCGGGGTAGAATGTCGCCTGCCAGAGGGCGAACTCGAGCCTCAAGTCAAGGAAGGGGAACGGGTGGTCTTCGTCGCGCACTTCCAGCGCGGCTTCGGACTGCCCGTTAGTGATTTCTTCCGGAGCTTCCTCGACAAGTTCGGACTCCAGGTTCATCACCTCCCCGCCAACGCATCACCACTCTCTCCTGCATCGTTTCCTTCTCTGAGGGATACCTCGGCCTCAAAGCCACGGTAGACCTCTTTTCTCGCTACTTCCAACTCAAGCGGCAAGTGATCCCGGATCCAAAGAACAAGGATCTGCCCAAGCAATTAACCGCCTGCGGAGCTGCCACCATAGCTCCTCGCCGAAACTCCATCTTCCCACGTATCACTACTCCGGACACCGTTCGCAAGTGGCTCCGGACGTGGTTTTACGTGAAGAACTCCGGCGAAGAGGACCTCCTCAACCTGCCGGCGTTTAACCTCAGCCCTCCTACAGAACAGCTCAACTGGGACTACACTCCCCCTCACAGCGGCGAACTCAAGTCCATCCATGGTACATTGCGAAATGGCAGGACCCGGAGGACCCCGGAAACGACGGGAAAGTCCTGACGGCTGATGACCTGGCCTGCACATTCGTGAAGCGCAGGGTCTCCCCTCTCCAGGCGAGGTCTCACAAGATCTGCCACATGAGCGGTCTTTATGACCCCACCCGCCATACGCACGTTGCACTGGACAACGCCGCGGTAGCTCGGCGAGTCCGAGCTATCACCAAGTCCAAGATCCCTGACGCTTGGACATGGGGAAGGAACCCCACTACCGGACCAAGCCAGCGAAACAGGTACGCTATTCCGACGTTTTCTTCGTACTCCTTTACCACCGAGGTCTTGCTACCGACGTTCATCTTGACAATTTTCTTCCTAACTCCTTTTCATATGTCTGCCATACAGCTGTTCTCCCGCCAGACCGCCGAGGATGGAGTCCATCCTGCGGACCACTTCGGCAAGGATCTCCCTGTCGAGGACCCACCATCCAACGTGGACCCTGACACGAGGATTATATGCCCATTGCCTCGGCCCGCATCACCACCGCGGGTAAGCCTCAAGCACAAGCTTCAGTTCAAGAGATTTCGGATGACGAGGAGGGGTTTTCGTCATGGAACCAATAAACGCGGTACCTATCTCCTGCCTTCCTCACCTTCCGAACTTTACTCCAGCAACCAGCCGGAAACGCGCTGGTGCCGCAACTTCGGCCGCCGAACCATCCGCCACTGGAGCCTCCGGACCCACTGAGGCTCCGGTCAAGAGACGTCGGCTGAAGAAGTCCGGAAATCCTCCTCATGCCCGAGGGGGCAAGAGGTTTCCTACCTCGGATGGGTAATGCTTTGCTTCTATAGCCAACAATGTTTGTTGCTTAAACATATTACTCGGTATTAACACTTACCATCTTCTTCGTTGCAGTGACCCCATAGACGTGGATCAGGAGGTATCCTCCATGACTGCACCCGTTGGTGCCTCTGAAGCCACGACCACCCCGACGAACTCTCGCCCCGGATCTCCTCCACCGAGGTCTGGCCCGGCCTTGGGGAAATCTGCCCCCACCCGAGGTCAGACTTCTCCGCGTCCTCAAACGGATGCGGGGACCAATCGCGCCAGAACTCCGGCTACCGCCTTGCCGGAGCCTCGACTCTCCCCCCGCAGCCAGACTGCCCGCAACCAACAGCAGCAACAGCAGAAGCATCAGCAGAAGCAACAGCAGAAGCAACAGCCCAAGCAACAGCCCCAAAAACCAGTTCGCCAGACTACCTTGCCGTTGGAGAAGGGCAAGGAGAAAGAGAAAGAGACGGTGAAGTCTAAGGTCACCCCCAAACCAACATCTGGGTCTGGCACCCTGACTATCTCTTCTCCTTCAAGGATGCAACCGAGGTCTCCTCCCCCGGTGACACGCCGAATTCCTCCATTCGCCGCACCCGTTGATGAGACTGCCCCTCCGGCCGAAGAATATGCTCGGAGGGCATCTCTTATATTGGATAACCGGCCTGCTTCAAGCTCCGAGGCTGCTTTGGCCTTGGAGGCCTCGGTTAGGGGCATCGAGCAGGGCGGACCGTGGGGATTTCCTCCTCTGCGCACTGACAGTGACCAGAGCCTCGGCTCCTTGGAACACTACAATGCAGACTGGAATTCTGCAGACGAGGTCTCCTCGGCCTCCTAGCTGCTCCGGTGGCTGAGCATCCTGCGGGAAACAGCGCCTGCGGCCGAAGCGTAATGATCTACAAACTGCTGCCCTGCGTGCTGCTCAAAACATCGACGTAAGTCCTATTCTCTTTACTTTCATGCAGTATCTCATCTAATATCCACCATTCCCAGTCCCCGAGATTCGAGGTAAACTATTGACGCTCCGCCGGAGTTAAAATTGTTTGGCTTGAATCTCAACTTTCATTTTCATCCGACGTATCCAAACCATTTTACTTACTTTAGCATGCACCTCGGGTACGAGTCCCCGAGACTCCTGTCGAGGCATACCCCGGCAACATTTTCCCAATGATTTGACTCCGAGTCCCCGAGACTCTTGTCGAGGTATAGCCTTTCTAACCGAGCTATGTTTTTCTTCCTTGCAGAATACTATGAACGTCCGCACGGATATCTTTCATACCCTCTTGTTTGACCACAAGAAACTCCACGACGAGCACAAGGCCGTCCTTGCAGAAAAGAACTCTTTGGACGAGAAGCTACAACAAGAGAAAGCCGAAGTAGCTCGTCTGGTAAAGGAGCTCAAGCGCATCACTGAGCTGCGGACGTCTGAAAAAGAGCAGCTGCAGGCGGAAAAGGCCAGTGTTGTCGAAACAGAGAAGAAACTTCGGGAGGATGCCGCCAAGGATCACCAGGAAGCGCTCCAGTTAGCCGAGACCCGCGCCACCTCGGCCACAGAGGCTTTGGAAGCTCTGCAAGCGCAGGTCAACCAGTTTCTCCCGACGCTGCAAACTATCAACCGCGAGATGGACGGTAAGTTTCTTGCCCCCTTAGCTTTGCTTTTCCTCAACAATACCGGCTCTTTGCCGAACTATCTCTTTCATTATTAACATGCTATCCTTCTGCAGAGCATTTCACCTACACCCAAGTCTCGGCCCGCAGTATCACTGCTCGGCACAGGGAGAGGCGTAAGAGACGAACCCCGTCTGGACCGTTGAGGACCACATCGTGGCCATCAAGGCTCGGATCAATCCCTTGAAAACCATTGGGTCGGAACTTCTTGATGCAGGTGCTGCTTTCCGAGCCTTATGGCCTCTTGCCGACGCTCCCAAATCTACGCCCGAGCTCGCCGCCCAGCTTCGCGACACCGAAAGAAGATTGCGAGAGTGGCGCTCATCTTCAGCTCGCGCTGGAGCTGATGCCGCTCTCAGGTTTATCATGACTTGGTGCGAGAAGATCGACCTCGAGAAGATGAACACTCTCCGGCGAGGCTCCTTGGTCGTCCGACCCGATCCTTGTCGCGCGCCGCCAAAAGATGGCCAACTACTTTGCTGGATATGCCACCACGAAGAACTTGAGCGAAGGAGACACCTACTCCGACGCCGAGGATTACGAGCCAGAAGACGAGGAATACGAAACAGAATCCGACGTCGAGGCCGAGCAAGGTGACGGCGGTGAAACCCGCGAAGCAGAAACCGAGGCTTCTCCACAACCTGGTGCCGAGGTTACTGCCGACGTTGCCAGCACTTCCCAGGCTACCTCGGCTCCGGACGAAATCCCTGCTACATCGGCTGCTGCCGACGTAATTCCTGATGCCTCGACCTGAACTTATGCTTGGCCAAAAAACTTCATTAAATCCCCGGTATGCCGGGACGCAGATGTAATCAAACTTAAGTAGTTCCTTTGCTACCTCTATTACTATCATGCTCATTCGAACCATGCTTTTCTAAGCTTTATGTCGAATCCTTTTGAATGATTGCTCGAGTTTACTTTCGTGTTTACTATATTTGGCATTCTTTGCTCTTGTCTGCCATTCTGGCGTTCGACAGTCGAGTCACAAGATTGTTGTTCATAGCATACAGTACTTGGTAAATTCCGAGGTATGTTTCAAAGTCATCCGACATAAAAAAGAAGTAAAAACAGGGGTTAGTAAACGAATATGCCGAACTGTCTTTTTGGACCGAGTCCCCGAGTTCATTTTCATGTTTCCCATGTTCTTTCGTCTTTGCTCTTGACTGCCATGCTGGCGTTCGTCAGTCGAGTCACAAGATTAGTTACATAGCATACAGTACTTGAAGTTTGAGACGAGGTTCAAAATAGTTCGGCATACGAACGAAGAAAGAGTACAAACAAAAAGAAACATGCAATCATAAGAGCGAGGCAGTCCCCGAGCTCACTCTCGAGGTGCCGAAGTTTTTATTTAAAGATCAGCCGAGGTACATACATTACTTCCTTCAACAGTAGAAGGGTCGGAGTAGAGCTACATTCCATGGACGCTGAAGCTCCGCATCGGGTCTATCCAGCCCATCTCCCCTTGGCTCCTGTGCATCTATAAGATACGAATCATTGTGCAAAGCTCGGCTCACAATGTATGGTCCCTCCCATGGAGGTGACAACTTGTGCCGACCTTTGCTGCGCTGAACAAGCCTCAGCACTAGATCTCCTTCATTAAACTTTCGGGGTTTTACATGCCGACTTTGATAACGTCGGAGACCCTGCTGATATATTGCTGACCGAGATAAGGCCAATTCTCTTGCTTCCTCGAGCAATCTACAGCATCTTCCCGAGCTTCTTTAGCCTCGGCTTCTGTGTACATTGCCACTCTGGGCGCATCATATTCAATGTCGGTTGGCAGCATTGCCTCGGCCCCATAGACCATGAAAAATGGCGTATAGCCAGTTGATCTGTTCGGTGTGGTCCTTAGACCCCACAGAACTGCTGGTATCTCATCGATCCAACACCCCGGTGTTTTCAACAGTGGTTCTACCAACCGAGCTTTGATTCCGGCCAATACCAATGCATTTGACCTCTCTACTTGCCCATTAGCCTGTGGGTGAGCCACCGAGGCTACGTCAAGTCGAATTCCCTTACTCATGCAGAACCGAGCAAACTCTCCGACAGCAAAGTTCGTGCCGTTGTCTGTAATATACTATGAGGATATCCGTATCTCAGGATTATTTCCTTCAAAAAGGTCACCGCCGTATGACCATCCACTTTTCGGATTGGCTTCACCTCGATCCACTTAGTGAATTTGTCCACCATCACCAGTATGTGAGTCATATTGCCTCGGGCTGGCTTGAATTCTCCCACCATGTCCAGACACCAAACTGCAAAGGGCCACGTGATAGGAATGGTCTTGAGCGCCGAAGCTGGCATGTGCTGCTGCTTGGCGAACCTTTGGCACCCTTCACATTTCCGAACTATATCTTCTGCATCGGCATTGGCGGTGGGCCAATAGAACCCGCCGGAACACCTTGGCCACCAGAGCTCTTGTGCTGCAATGATGTCCACATTCTCCTTGGTGGATTTCTAAAAGCATCTCCTTGCCTTCAGCTGGTTCGACACACCTCTGCAACACCTCGGTCACACTTCTCTTGTATAGCTCCTTGTTGATGATGGTGTATCCCTTAGCTCTCCTCTGGATTCTCCTTGCCTCGGTTGTATCACTTGGCAAACTTCCATCGGCTATGAAGTTCATGATCTGCTCCGCCCATTCCGGCACTGGATGCAGAGGAAAAAGCCTCTCATCTATCTCCATTGGTTCGGTCGCCATGATCTCCTTCATGATTTCCTCCACCATTGCTCGGCCAGTCCCCGAGTGTTGGTGCGAAGTCCCCGGGTCAGACCCGAAGTTCCCATCATCTATCTCCATAGGAAAAGCTCCATCAGTCCTCGGATACTGCGAAGCAGTCCCCGAGTCCGGCCAAACGCATCCGACGTCTACCTCCATAGGAATAGGCTCAGACTCCGAACTTGGCGGTAAGAAAATTGACTCGGAGTCAGGCGAGGGCTTGATTGAAGGAGTTCTCAAATGGTTCAGCGCTATCCCCGGTGGCACCGGTTCTTTGGATGAACCGAGCTTGGACAATACGTCGGCGGCTTCATTCTCCCCCCGAGGTATGTGCTTGTACTCACATCCTTCGAAGAACCCAGACACCTTTTGCACATGAAACCGATACAACTCCATGTTCGCATCCAACGCATCCCAAGTGCCGGTGGATTGATGCACCACCAAAGCTGAATCGCCGAAGCATTCTATACGCCGGACACCTATCTCCTTTGCCACCTTGAGCCCATGGATCAGGGCCTCATACTCCGCCACGTTGTTCGACGCCGAGAAATGGATTTGCAGCACATACTTCAACTGGTCTTGCTTCGGCGAGGTTAGGACTACGCCGGCACCTAATCCGACCTTGGTCTTGGACCCATCAAAGTGCATCTTCCAATAATTATAGTCCGGCAAGGGCGGCTCATATTGCATCTCGGCCCAATCGCATAAAAAGTCCGGCAGCCTGGACTTGATTGCATCTCGCCTTTCATAATGCGGAGTGTATGGAGATACCTCGATCGCCCATTTGGCAACTCGCCCAGTTGCGTCCTTGCATCCGATGATCTCCGAGATTGGAGCATCACATACCACCGTCATGGGATGCTCTTGGAAGTAATGCTTCAGTTTCTTAACCGCCAGGTATACTCCGTACGTCATCTTCTGGTAGTGGGGGTAGTTTTGCTTCGACGTGGATATCACCTCACTCAGGTAGTAGATTGGTCTCTGCACCGATTTGCCTCCTTCGTCTCGCTCCACCACCACTGCAACACTTACGACGTTTT
>CAMZMU010000074.1:135027760-135213132 GCA_947311845.1 Poa pratensis | reverse complement strand
AAACAGTTATTAGTCACTTGAACAGGGACATCCTCACAAATGCCAACAGGAACCAGTAGTAGATTTATCAGCCATTTGCAAAGATATATCAGTTGGTATCATTTATCCAAATAAAGTCTCTTATAAAGAGAGAAAGGCATAACACTAACTCCTGCTCCCAAATCACATAAGCAGTTCTAACATAATTATTTTGATGGAACAAGGAATGGTTGGTATACCTGGATCTCCAAGCTTCTTTGGAACCTTGCCATTGAAAGAATAATTAGCAAGCATAGTAGAAATTTCCTCATTGGGAATTTTCCTTTTGTTAGAAACAATATCTTTCATATACTTTGAATAAGGAGGCAATTTAATAGCATCAGTCAAAGGAATTTGCAAGAACAAAGGTTTCATCCAATCACAAAATTTATTATAGTGTTCTTCTTCCTTTGATTTCAATTTCTTAACAGGAAAAGGCATTTGCTTTTGAACCCAAGGTTCTCTTTCATTACCATGTTTCTTAGTAGTGAAGTCTTCCTTAGTGTACTTTTTATTTTTAGCATGCTTTTCAGGTTTCTTCAATTTCTTCTTTATCAGAAGCATCATTCTTATCATTATCATTGTTATGTTCATTACCACTTTCAGTTTCAGCATCAGAAATAGATATACTATTAGGATCATTAACAGGTTCAGAGGATTCTACAACAGTTTTATGTTTCTTTTCTTTTTCTTAGAAGGAGCACTAGTTTCTTTAATTCGTTGAGAATCTTGTTCAACTCTTTTGGGATGCCCCTCAGGATATAAAGGATCCTGAGTGGAAACACCACCTCTAGTTGTCACTTCATAAGCATGCTTCTCTTTTTCTTTAGAAGTTAATTACATGTCTTTTTGCACTTTAGTGAGTTGATCAATTTGAGTTTGAACCATATGAAAATGTTTAATAAGCATTTTAACATCATTAGAAGTTCTTTCAACAATATCATGCAAACTATCAATAGCACGAGAATTCTCCATTAGATGATTCTCCACTCTCATATTAAAGTTACTTTGCTTTTCAATATAATTATCAAACTCATCTAAGCATTGATCAGGAGGTTTAGAATAGGGAATATCTCCTTCATTAAAGCGTTGGAGAGAGTGTACCTCAATTGTAGAAGAATGGGGAATTGGCTTACATAGTTCTTCTATGGGTGGTAGATTCTTCACATCTTCAGATTTAATACCCTTCTCTATAAGAGATTTCTTGGCTTCCCTCATTGTTTCATCATTCAATTCAATCATACCCCTCTTCTTTGATATTGGTGTTGGGGTCGGCTCAGGTGTAGTCCAATCATCATGATTTTGGCTTATTTTAGCCATTAATTCCTCAGCTTCATCTGGGGTTCTTTTCCTGAAAACACAACCAGCACAACTATCCAAATATTCCCTAGATTCAGGGGTTAGTCCACTATAAAATATATCAAGAAGTTCATTTTTTCCAATTCATGCCCAGGCCGAGCCCTAATTAAAGAACAAAACCTTGCCCAGGCTTCAGGCAGTTTCTCTCCTCATCTTGATCAAAGTTAATATTCTAAGTAAAGCAGCATGTTGAGCACTAGCAGGGAAATATTTCTGAAAGAAGACATTAAGCAAACCAGTAGGACTATCAATAGAATCAGGAGGCAGATTATTATACCAAGTTTTAGCTTCATCCTTTAATGAGAAAGGAAAAATTTAGCAACAAAGTAGCCACGTTTCTTGATATCATCAGAAAACAAACTACTCAAAGTAGAGAGCTCATTCATGTGTTCTACACACTTTCATTTTCAGTACCACGAAAAGGTTCTTTCTCAACAATGGATATATGTGATAAATCAAGAGAGAAATCATAATCCTTATCTTTAATGTTTATAGGAGATGTGGCAAACTTAGGATCAGGAGACAGTTTATATCTAACAGCATGTTTTGCAAGAAGACTTTTAATGCCACTTGCACCAGTAGTAGCATGACATGCATCAATAAAATCATCATCAAGTTCCACATAAGTTTCATCAAGATCATCACTAGAATGCTCTATAGACTCAGGTGAACCAACAGGTGTAAAAGGATTTTCAATTTGTGTTTCAGCATTTTCAATTTGTTTAGACTTAGCAATAGCAGCATCTAAAAGAGGACCTAATTGAACACTCTCATCAAGCACAGTAGAAGCATCATCAAAATTATCAGAAGTATTTTCAGATTCAGCAGAAGTACCAACACGTGAAGCTTGTGGTGGTGTAATAAGTTGACTCATAACAGTAGGTGAGTCAAGAGCAGCAGAGGTACTCAGAGTCGTACCTTTTCTTGTAGTGGAAGGCAATATACGGACCTTCTCATCACGAGCTTTACCCATGATGAATAAATTGCAGCGAACAATATCACTTTCAGGTGAGCTTATAAATAAAGCTATGCTCCCCGGCAACGGCGCCAGAAAATAGTCTTGATGACCCACAAGTATAGGGGATCGCAACAGTCTTCGAGGGAAGTAAAACCCAAATTTATTGATTCGACACAAGGGGAGCCAAAGAATATTTATAAGCCTTAACAGATGAATTGTCAGTTCAGCTGCACCTGGAAATAGACTTGCTCGACACAGATTATCAGTAGCAACAGTTTTATAGCAGTAGCAGTAGTGAAATATAGCAGCAGTGTAATAAAGACAGCAGTAGTGATTGCAGTAAACAGCAGGATTAAAATACTGTAGGCATAGGGATGGATGAACGGGCGCTGCATGGATAGATAATTCATGTAATAATCAAGACAAGGCATTTGCAGGTAAATAATAATAAAGCATCCAAGTACTAAGTAACCATAGGCATGTGTTCCGTATATAGTCGTACGTGCTCGCAATGAGAAACTTGCACAACATCTTCTGTCCTACCAGCCCGTTTGCAGCGGGGCCTCAAGGGAATCTACTGGTAATTAAGGTACTCCTTTTAATAAAGTACCGGAGCAAAGCATTAACACTCCGTGAACACATGTGATCCTCACATCACAGCCATCCCCTCCGGTTGTCCCAATTGCTGTCACTTTGGGGCCTCGGGTTCCGGACAATAATATGTGTATACAACTTGCAGATATGATCTAAAACAATGATTATCCTCATGATACAATAACATGTTCAGATCTGAAATCATGGCACTCGGGCCCTAAGTGACAAGCATTAAGCATAACAAGTTGCAACAATGACATAAAGTACTAACAACGGATACTAGGCACCATGCCCTAACAATCTTATAGCTATTACATGAACGATCTCATCCAATCCCTTCCATCCCCTTCAGCCTACAGCGGGAATTACTCACACATGGATGGGGGAGTCATGGATGGTTGATGGAGAGGCGTCGGTGATGATGATGGCGATGATCTCCTCCAATTCCCCGTCCCGGCGGAGTGCCAGAACGGAGTTTCTGGTCCCGAAATAGGGTTTTCGATGGCGGCGGAGCTCTGGAGTGTTTCTGGAAATATGGTCGACCCCCTCGCGTTTTTAGGTCAAGGGGATTAGTAGTCCAGAGGGGGGCCGAGGGGTGGCCGAGTCGGCCTCACCAGTGGTGGCGCGGCCCAGGGCCCACCGCGCCGCCACGTGGTGAGGGCGGCTCGCTGCCCCCCTCGTCTCGTCTTCTGGCTCCGTGGGTCTTTTGGTGAAATAGGGGCTTCGCGATAATTTCCACGGATTTTCCCGAAAGTTGACTTTCTGCACAAAAACAAGACACCAGTGCAATTCTGCTGAAAACACGTTAGTCCGCGTTAGTTGTATTCAAATTACACAAATTAGAGGTGAAACAACAGCAAAAGTGTTCGGGAAAGTAGATACGTTTTGGACGTATCAGCATCTTCTACAGCCGAATCAAAACCAAACGACTTGTCGATTATCTAATAATCAAAACATACAAATGATCAGTAATGATTCATATCCTCATATTAGTGGGCATACTAACTGAACTTCAGATAAAGTTTCTGCACACGTTAAGAGACTAATAAGTAATAACCAGCAAGTATGTTGATAGGTTACAGGGAAAATGGTTGGAAGGTGGAGGACTGATGAACAAAGGAAGATGTCGATTCATCAGCAACTATTGCACATACAAACATAAATAGAGCTCCGACTTTCACCGACGTACTCAGTTTATATTACTGAATGGCCACATTGTTTATGTCAATAAATTTACTTAGGACAGTCATAATGCAATATATATATAACGCCTCTGAATTAGTCGAGAAAATACGACAACTGCAGGCCGAAGTCTTCATCACCACATTAGCTTCAAAGCCAAGCTAAAAAATCAAATAGAGAACCCTTGAACCTAAAAAAAAGGTATCATAACCTTTAGGAGATGTATTGTAACATTTCAGAAAAAAATGATTAGCATCTGGAGGGTGGGGTAGAAAATGCTTAGTTTACCATACTTTTGTTGGATTAATGCCAAATTGTAATCACACAAAATAAGCCTACAGTATGAGAGACGTATCTCATAATTTACTATCATATGTCGTAGCTCTACAAAAGGCACCAAGAAATCCTCTCAGCATGTCCAAAATGAAGCAACCTCCGTAAACCATGAAGCAACTTCCGTAACTTCAATCAAACATACCATGAACAAGAGAGAATAATTAATGTACTCAAACTGATATACACTAAATCACAGGCCTGTGCACGAAAAACTAACTGGCTTATGCACAAGTAAACATTATTCATTTGTTATCCACTGGAGCATAAAATTAAAGGAAGTGTAATTCTTATATAGCACTCCATTAAGGGAGATACTTCAGGTTTTTCTCACTAGAAATCTCCTAGCTCAAGGTTTAGCCCATTAATCAATATGCAATTTCTCTTAGACAGAAACAATATTACATATTCAAAAGTCAGTCCAATCACCCTCAACAATCCTTCAGCTAGAAAGGCAGTAAAAAACAGTGGTATGAACAATACAAGTATACAACTAAAAATGTAGAACAAGAATGCTTCTAGAGCTAATAACTCTAGAATACCTGGATATCAATATCTGAATCTTGGCCTAGCTCCATATAAATTCTCACCACATATGAGAGCATGCGAACTGCAGTGGAAAACACAACAAATCTGAATCTTGGCATAGCTCCAACATATATACACAAGACGGAAGAAGAAACCATGATAGGACCAGGAAGCACAGCACGGTGAGGCTAAATCCTAGCAAATGACCTCAGATCTGTAGAATGACAAAGGGCATATAAGAAAAAAAAATACATAGCAAAATGCCACTTTACAACTGCCACCATAACCTGCTACAAAGAAACTTGCTGGCCATCACAAATAATGGCACTCCAAAAATAACACCATGCTTTGTTAAAAAAGGCATTTACCATAATCTGCTACAAAGAAACTTGCTAGCTATCACCACAATGCTCTGCTAAAAAAAGGCAGTCAATAATGATGCAAGTGAGACTTGATAAGTCACCTAGACTACCTTGACAACCACAAAACAGTAAGCCAATAATGTAGGCAGCATGACTCTGTAAACCAAGCGACACTCATGCTAACCCTAATACCACAAACTCCACATTGTCAATAACCATTTCCAGTGAATGGAGTTTTTTGGCAGGAAATGGATGACGTGTTGGGTATTTGCATTATAAATCAGAATAGTAAGAATAATAAGCCAATACATATTAAGTTCAATGGCGGAGCTACAGCCAAGCCAGGAGGGGCCGCCCCCCCCCCCCCCCCCAAGCCCATGGGCTTTCAAGAAGGAACGACCGCTAAATGGGCCATTTGCCCCCCCCCCCCCCCCCCAGATTTGGGAAAAAATAAGCCTATGAAGGCTATTTTAGCCTGTTTGCCCCCTCATACAAATGGGCCAAGCTCCGCCACTGATTAAGTTAGTAAATTTTGTATATAAGGAACTCCCAGAAAAACGCTATCAAAGTTCTCTGGATAACTGATTTTCATCAAAGCCTAAAAGCATATAGTTTTGACTTTTGAGTTCACGCCACCAGTAGCACATTATGTATCAATTCTATGGACCGAAATTTCAAGCTAACAATACAGAACATAAATTAAATTAGGGGGCAAGGGATAGGAACAAGAAGCTCTTGCAAAGAGGAGCAGACAGAAGCACGGCGCGATGCTGGCTACCGGCGACTCCCTTCTTGATGCTCTCACAAGTTATATATGAAGGAGGTAGACCTGGAAAGAGTTATTCTGATGATGGTTCAAGAAATCGCTGCAGTACACACAAGCGTTAGTATTGCACAACGCGCCAGATGCTGAGCGCAATCTTCACTGTGGCAGCCAAGATAGCTAACATCCTTTCCCATCTGAAACCCAAAAAACCACAAACAAAGCTAATAAGTTTTAGTCAAATGGCATCATGCACACAGACGCACAAGGTTGCAGTGCCAAGACCACATCATCTTACCGTAAAGATACTCGTAGAGAGTCCCATTTTGGAGGGTACCCAAAGATAAGCATTCTTGAGAACGGATCAGACTCTTGCAGTATCAAACCATCTTCGCAACGTAATCCAGTATGGCTATTTCTACCACCTGAAGGATCGAAAATACCAGATGTGATCAAAGAGCAGTGTCAAATATCATGTAAAATCTTAGTATCTATTTAAGCTGAAGAGTAATATGTCTACTTCTGGAAGTAAAGCTAAATATAATCTTATGCTTATCATAGTAGCAGACCATGTCGCAGTATCGGTAGCAGAAGCCGGAACATAATCTGATGGTCATCATAGCAGCAGAACATATAATTGCTTTGACTAAAAATCCATGTGAATAAAACATCAATTCGTGTTAACCTATACAAAACGGAAAACTAACTTATAAAGAAAGCAGAAGTTAATCAAACGAATGAAAGAAAAAAGGTTCACACATCATAACTGCAAACACAAGTATTCTACTATATATTCAAGAACATGCAACTAAAGTTTGATTGTCATTTCATTAATACTGGAAGAGAGTAACTACAAAATTATTACAAGCCACCTCGGTAAGAAAAGAGGGCATCATATTGCATTTAAATAATGAGCTCTTTATTAACTCGGTATACACAAATGGCATGACTTAAATTACCTAACCATGTGGGTTTCCCAACGGAGAATTCTCAGGAATAAATTCAGCAAGCTGAGAAGGATCCTCAAAAGGATCATCCAGGATATATGCGTGTTTAATCCTGCACATAATCAAATTAGAAAACAATGAGTAGACCGAAACAAAGAAAGCAAATACATGCTGCAAAAGAAAACAGTCCTGACTGGTATGTGCCCGAAAGGAGCACATGCAAACCAAGTCACGATTTGCAGATCAAAATTGGCAGCTCCGATTTTGGATATATTGTCTCAAAAAATAAAGTGGGGGAGAAACATAACATAAACTTCACAAAATCTTGGCATCAACCCAAATGGAGACAAAAGAAATTAAGCATACATAATTTAAGAAGGCTGCCAAACTTGTCGCTCTCAAGAGCATCAAACCAAACTGCACCTTTCTTTGGCAGATATGTTCTAACTATGCAGTTTACCAAATGCATGAAACAATACTCTACCTTATGCCCTTAAATGGCCTCCTTTTTCATCAACATATGCTTCATTCATCATTTGTAGTGTGTAAAATCCGTCACCTCTAGCAACTATCCCAATGACCTGCAATGTACATATTAAAGAGATGAACTCACTGAAGATAAAGCAATTACCAACCTCCCATGCATCAGGGGAAAATGGTGGAAAAGTTACTACCTATAGTGTGCTTATCGTCAAGGTAGTGGATGTCACCCCGAAAGGTGAAGTAGCTAAAAACACAAACAAATATTTCGAAGGTTATCTCCTAGCAGTAAAAGAAAAGAAGCAGGTGTGGAAAGACATCGCCCACTGCAAATAAATTATCATCCATACAAATCTTCTTTTGATGCCAACTAAACAAATTGAAATGAAAAGCTACGTTGAAGTACATAGATGATAGCAGACAGTCAAATTATCCTTACAATACTGAAACACATATAGCTCATATCAAATCGATGGATATAACATATGTTGTGATGAAACAATCTGATTAACGAAAGTGAAGCAAAATTTCTGCTATCTGAAAAATTAATTGCAACCGAGCACATACCTGCCTGTAGCAAACGGGGACATGGATCGCCAGCTTCCTCATGGATTCTAGGGAAGTATTCCGCCACCACCTCCTGCTCGTCCTCCTCCTCCTATGCCCTGCTGGCTGCTGTGTCGTTGAAGAACAGGAGGAGAGAGAGGAGCCCCAGATCTTGGTCGGTATAGTAGCGAGAGAGGACGAGGCGTGCGGGGGCGACTGAGGGAGAGGAGGGGAGATGTGGACCGCCTCGAGCAGGTCCCCTCGTCCAGCAGCCGCTGTGCTCGCCGCCACCATCTCCTAGGCAGACAGCTGGGCACGGAGGCGAGCAGGTCGGTGGAGCGAGGCGAGCTCTGGTGGCCGGCGGCGGCGCGTTCTGGCGAGCGCGGCCATGGCGTCCATCTCCTCAATCGCCGCCGCCATGACCCTTCTCCTCCCGTGACCCCTGCCATGGCGTCCATCTCCTCCTTCGCCGCAGCCATGCCTCTTCTCCTCCCGCGACCCCTGCCGTCCTACTCGCCGCCAGGTCGCCGGCCGTCCGAGCCAGCGAGGCTGCTCCGCTCGGTGGAGCTTGTAGCCGCCGGATGGGGAGTAAGGAAGACGCGCGCCGTCCTCCACGAGAGATGCCCATGTAATCACCCCTCGGCAGCCGTCGGAGCACGCTCGAGGGCAGACGGCCAGAGATGGCGTACGACGAGGTGAGAGGATGACGGGGCGGGGAGACAGAGGAGGAGCAGGCCCGTGGCGGCGGCGCGGGGCGAGGAGGAGGACACACGCGAGGAGGACGCGACTGGATTGGGCGCGGGGACGGGAGGGGATTGGTGGCTAGGGTTCACCTCCCATGCGAGATTGCCCTATCACGGCGCGAAGAGGCGAGCGTGCGGGAGTGAGAAGTCGCGATAGTAAAATGCGCAAAAAGGAGGGCGACGCGGCGGACGTGGTGCGGGTGGGCGTCTCGCGCTTGCTGGCCCACACTTCATGGACATGGGGTGTCCGGCAGCGAGTGAAAAACAAAAAAAAACCATCCGATGGCCAGGGTGAAAAGGGCGGTTACTGTGCGCAGGTGAACCAAGGGCTCAGATAGTCTGCCTTCGCCGAATTCATCAGAGGAAGGAGGAGCTGGGTAGTGTAGTGTCGTTTATAGGTTTAATACCCAGTTCATACGGTCATACCTCTCGTCGATTTTTTATATCTCGTTGGTGGGGTACATAATACAAAGGACATGGAGCAAATAGAAAATTACACGACAGTCCTCAAGTTTTACAAGAAACACCCTAGAAAGCGCGAAAGAGACACAATCAGGTCCTTCGACTACACCACCGTAACTTGGACTCGAACGCCGGCCATCCCTACAGCAACCGGGGATGATACCACTTGGGGCAGTAAGGACGCGAAAAGCCAGCGTGAATCCTTTGCAGGGTCTCCCAAGTCCCAACATGAGGTAGAAGAAGCGTCATCGGCACCGCCGCCTGGAGAGGCTGCCGCTTCAGCCAATAATTACGGTGGCAACGCAAGTCCATCGTTGATGATCTCTCATTTGCAACTCGGACCTTTGCCACCTTCTAGAAGAAGGAGTCAACGCGCCACTCTGCTTCATCCCCTCGCCATCAAGCCCGACCGGTAGAAGCTTCTTTGCACCTTGACAACACACATAAAGATGGCCTGACACCACAACCTTATTGAGTGAAACGGCGGCCATCTCCATCGCTCCCAACTTCCACCTCTAGAGCAGCAAAGCCATGAAAAGATCCGGTACCCATTCTAGGGAGTCTTTCTTCTAGAAGATAGTCACACCTCACCAGATGCGCTTCCCCAGCACCATGCTGGAAAAGGCCTCGGAGCAACATGGCAAGCACAATGGACAAGGACCCGCGAGCTTATTCGGGTGGCTCCGGCCAGATCCCGCCCACCACCCACCACCCGCCATCGAGGCCCTCCATAGACCCTGACCCTAGAGGGAAGAACGACACCTTCCCTCGCTGCTCATCAGCAACAAGAGCAAGCCAAGACTCGGCATGAAACCATTCACTTCGTGGGAACCTCTAAACTAACCCTATCTACAAGGATTTGATTAAAAAGTTTATAGTTTTCTTGATTTTCACATGTTTGAATGCAATGCAGATATCTATAGGTTACCCTTTTCATTGGTCTAAACTACGGGGTCCGACAGCTGTCAACCCATGTGAAAATTCGTGGAACTATCCCGAATGTTTCAAGCTCTGTCTAGACATGAGATTTCAGATTAGGAAGTCGGATTTGAGAAAACTGGAGAACTGTTTCAAATGTTCCAACCTCCTCAAAGCGAGATTTTGAATTTGAAAGCCTACTTTAAAATGCTGGAGGACACCAAACATATCCTAAATAAGGGATTGTCTAACCATTATCTGGCTGAAATTAGAATTGGCCATCAGTCACTTTTTTCCCAGTACCTCATTACGCTCAGCTTACATGCTCAATATTTTTTCAACTGAGTCAAACAAAAAACCCATTTCAGTCCGTTTTTTTCCAGGTCATAAGTCAGATTTTTTTTGTTTCGCCACTCCTCGTTTCTTTATTCTCGCTTCCATTTCTCAATTACTACCAATGTGAGTACGACTGATGATCGAGGAAGTACGACTGATGATGTGACTGATGGTGAATTTCATTTTCAGCTAACATAATATTAGAATGAGTGCAAATAAAACAATTATAGTGGAAAACTCCGGACCAGAAGCCGATCAACGGCCAAACAATCCCCGATTTCTTTTGGGAACGGACCAACACACCTGATTTATGGGAAACGTTTCTTCTGCTTTTACCTTTATCCCCTCTTTCTCGGTTCTTATTTTAACTCGGCCGCCTCCGCTCTCTCTTCTCCTGCTGTGTTCTTCTCCTCCCCCTCTTCGCTTTCAATTCCCACGACCACCCGGAGAGTGGGAGGAGAAGACGAGCCGAATGAATTGGAGTTAAGTTCGCCGTGATCCCGCCGAAGAGGGCTGCTCCGCTGTCCGGGAATCTCCTGATCTGGTAATTTCTTTAGCTTTTTTTTTCCTGCTTTGCTCCTTTCATGGGATCCTCTGTTAGGGTTGGGACTTGGGAAGCTAGGAGTTTCTTGCGCGGAAGTTCGGACTCCATCTATTCTCAGCGATGTTAGTGGTACCTGCCGAGATCATAGTGGTGTAATTTCTGTGGGCATTTACATGCTCCGGTTCGTGTCGTTGCTGCGACTTGCGAGAGAGAGCCAGGTCTCAGGAGACTCGGGAGCTGGAGGGTTCTTGATTTTAGCTCTTGGAATTCACTTTGTGATGTAATTCGATCAAAAGGCTTTGGAACTTGGTTTCCTATTGCTGCTGCTTAATTGACATCGTGCGTGGCTCCCCAATTTGGTCATCTTAGTTAGCAGTTTGCTTCCTTATATGGTTGCCAAGGAGTAAGGACATGTGAATTAGTCTATGCGGCCCAACATTTGATGTTCTGGATAAAAGGTCACAGTTTTCCAAGGGTCAATATATGAATTTCTCTAAAATAAGAGAAATAACTTGTTCGGTACATCGATAGATATCTGTACGGAACGCTAGTGTGGATATGTTCGTGCTGAAGTTGAGCTTCTTCGTATGCTTATCAAATTGGTAGGTGTTGAATTGAGCATAAGACAGCCAGCCAAATGCTACAGTTTTTTTTTTCCGTCCTGGCAACCTGAACATCCAACTTTAAAGGCTCCTTTGATTCATAGGATAGGAAAAATGTAGGAATATCAAACCTATAGGATTGGGATGGCATGTCTAAGTGAATACTATGGGAAGAGGGATTCTCTTTGATTGTGGCAAAGGAATTTTCCGAGGTTGGACCTCATGCTTTTTCCTATAGGATTTACACGACAAGATTCCTATAGGATGTGATCATATGAATCAAACAAATTCTATAGGAAAATTTCCTATAGGAACTAATCCTTCAAAAATCCTATGCCATTGGCCCCTTAGGTTTTTGCTAATCCTAAAGGTGCAGATACCAGATAGTATATGGTTTTTAGTGTGCTTCTTGAATTAATTTGTATGATCATGTCCTCGCAATAAGTGCCTATGTTATGCTTCTTGACTTAATAAATTATACACTTTGCAGGCCAATCCAGTATAGGCATAGGGAAGGAAAGTAGAACACTGGTCAGATAATATGACGTCAGTAGGTCTGGTAAATTCTTCATCAGCTTTCGAGGAAACAAGTACTAGTGGAGCCAATGATCGACTACCAGAGGAGATGACCGAGATGAACATAAGAGATGATAAAGTAACTTTGTGCTAGAAGCGTGATATTACTCTTTCCTTATAATACCTCTTCTTAATCTCTTGTATGTAAACATTGTCAGGAAGTTGAAGTTGTGGTGATGAATGGTAGTGGGATGGACACTGGTCATATTATCGTCATAGCTGTCGGTGGAAGAAATGGGCAGCCAAAGCAGGTAACGGAACAACCATAAGTAGCATCGGTAATCCCTAGTGATTTATGTGTCATGGCTTCATGTAGCAAGGGTGGAGCCAAATCTGCTTTCAGCATGATAGAAAACTTCTGTCATGTCATGTGTCACTAATCTTTAACATTATTAACCCACATGAAGGATTTCTGCAAACTCATATTACTGAATCTTTATATTTAATTGCAGAATCTTAGCTACATGACTGAGCGTGTGGTAGGGCAGGGTTCATTTGGAGTTGTCTTTCAGGTAGGAAAACGAAATAAATTTAGTTTTCATTTATGTATATAAATTTACGTGTTATCTTCTATGATGTTGTCATGTAATATCCTTTTGTTTGAAATATAACTGCCATTTGGTTTGTTCAAATTATCTTTTACAGGCAAAGTGTCTAGAAACTGGCGTGAGAATAGCTATAAAGAAAGTTCTTCAAGATGCGAGGTATAAGAACCGTGAGCTGCAAACAATGCAACTTCTTGATCATCCAAATGTTGTATGCTTAAAGCATTACTTTTGCTCAACGACTGAGAAAGAGGAGCAATACCTTAATTTGGTGCTTGAATACGTGCCTGAAACTGTTCATCGTGTTATTAAGCATTACAATAAGATGAATCAACGCATGCCGGTGCTATATGTT
The DNA here is from genome assembly GCA_947311845.1 of Poa pratensis. Lineage (NCBI taxonomy): Eukaryota > Viridiplantae > Streptophyta > Magnoliopsida > Poales > Poaceae > Poa > Poa pratensis. The sequence continues at coordinate 135,199,981 of CAMZMU010000074.1, read as the reverse complement.
AAACTTTATATGTATCAGGTAAATGTTATGTGTACCTCTTGGCATTTTCTTTTTCCAGATACTGTTATTAAGTGAAACTCTATGTAAATTTCATTTCGTTCAATTATATTTGCAGATATGTAGAGCTTTGGCATACCTTCATAACTGCATAGGAGTATGCCACAGAGACATAAAGCCTCAAAATATTCTGGTCTGTGTTTTGGTTGACATTTGTCTGATGTTTACACAAACCTTCCAATTTTCTATTAGACATTCTAACCAAATGACATGATTTGATATCAGTCCATTCTTGTGACAGGTGAACCCACATACTCATCAACTGAAGTTATGCGACTTTGGCAGCGCAAAAGTTTTGGTACAATTCAGAAGTTCTGATATTACCGAACTTCATATGAAACATCACATATGTTGTCTGTGTCTTCTAAAGTTCTAATTACATCGTCTAATGCTGATAGGTAAAAGGGGAACCAAATATTTCGTACATCTGCTCTAGATACTACAGAGCCCCAGAGCTCATATTTGGTGCTACAGAGTACACAACAGCTATTGACGTGTGGTCAGCTGGTTGCGTTTTTGCTGAGCTCCTTCTAGGGCAGGTAAGAGATCAATAAAGTTCTAATGATTTATCATCCACCTTCTTGTTGCAACTTTCATAATTATTTGTTTCCGGGTAGCCTGTTTTCCCCGGGGACAGTGGTGTCGATCAGCTTGTTGAAATTATCAAGGTAATAGCAACTAACTTAAATTAGAGATCTGGCACATAGTATTCTCCCTTTTTCCAGCTAACCCAGGCAGGTGACTTGTCTTTCTTTCAGGTTTTGGGTACTCCGACACGGGAAGAAATAAAACGTATGAACCCGAACTACACTGAGTTTAAGTTCCCAAATATCAAAGCTCATCCATGGCACAAGGTAGATGCCTCCATATCTTCAAATTCCCCTTTCTTACTTTCAAAGTTATCGTCCTACATCTATTATATACTAAAAGCAAAATGAGATAGTTTTTCGAGCCACCATATTAAACCACATCATCTTAATTAATTTTAGTAGTTAGATCTAAAATATGTGGTTAGGATTTAATGAATTATTAGTGGTTACGTAACATGTTTGACACGATAAGTTGTCCGTGTTATAAACCACCTAGCTGGAACGATATCTAAAAAAAAACGTAGCATGTTTGACACGATAAGCTGTTCGTTTAAAAAACCAGCTAACTGGAACGATATGTAAGAAAAAACACACGTATGTTCCGCAAGCTACGTACCTTTGTTTTTTTAACAGACCTACATTCGAGTTTCTGGAACGTAATAGATAGAAGAAAAAAAACTCTAAAGGTGGGGATAAAGTGTACGAGCTGCAAAAAATATGCAATCCACTAATAACAATTTTGACGGTTCAGATATAATATGTAATACTTTACAACACATATTTGTGCACACAACGCCTTTGCGTGACAGCATAGTGCACACATAATGCATGTGGATTTTAGAAGAAAAAAAGGGTTGATTGGATGTTACCTGTAACTTGGACTTCTTAATTATCTGATCGCTCATGTAAAGTAAGGTTGGGTGTGCCGATTGTGCCAAACCAAAAAAGGCTAGGCCTATTGTGTCAGATTGCTTCTCCCAATTAAAACTCCTACGTCACGTAAAAAAAAGAGGAATGTGAAAAAAAAGAGGAAAACTAATGGTACATACTATTACTACGGGTACACCGACCGAAAATAAGTTGGTGCACATGGGTAGCACATTGGTACCAGCGCACCCGATATTAAAAAGGTAACTTAGAAAAGTTTAACAATCCTGAAACTTTCAGTCGGGCAAACATTATTAAGTGTTGTACCCGTAGAAAAAATCGCGAGATAGTAACTTTAATTTTACAATGGTTCTGAAGATTTGCCAAAAAAGACACTATATACATGCTATATTCATCATCTATTTGTATTATTTGTCATGATTTTTATGAGAATCATTTCCTGGCCAAACATTTTGTGTCATTTTTTAGCCCAAAAAAGAATAGGATCTTTTTTACCTTTCCTAGAATTTTTTTTACGTGTATCAGTTGCGCCGGTGCCTAGAGTCATTAGTCCACGTATGAATACTGCCACCATATACACACGCATACGTAGTTTCCTAATGACTAGAGTTGTGGAGTTGCAATATTGGCGAAGACACCACTATCAATGACAATGTCGTCTAGGTTCAAATATTTTAACCTATTTTTTATTACCCTCTCCATAGGACATATAACATTTCATTCTGTTCATCTGAAACTCTCATGCACATGTAATTATTTATCCATGTGATATGATTACGTGACGACATGGAAAACATAGTTTCGGCATTCTAAACAATTGTCAATCTTACCGCCTGCCCTTCACCACCGAATTCTTTCCAGCCGTCCATCAGTATCATATATTATCGTATGCCATACTACCGCAATAATCCATCATCGGTGTATTGAATTGCATATGTAAACCCCTTTTGATATCCATTATCCATATAGTTATTTGTAAACTGTTTTTTAAGATACCTAATTTAGTGCCTCCATGTTTCATTTTATTTATATAAAAATATGTGTAGGTTGTATCCAGCAATAGAATTTCCTAAACCCTCTCACTCGCTCTCATTGTGGGTTTGTACTTTTTGAAAATGTTTTCTCCTCTAATTTCAAGTTTAAGATGTAGTAGAGTACTATATGAATAGTCTGAAAATCAAATCATGAAAAACATTCTTCTCAAGGCTGCACATCTTAGTGTCATGAGACAAAGTTTCAAAGTTCTACATCAACATAAGAAACAAACAATCTTCACGGATTTCAGTTTAATTAGAAAAACATGGGCCCTGATTCTCTATTTTGTTAACTTTAAACATCTAGACCATATGGGCACATCATATTGATTAAATGGTGAACAAAAAATAAACAGTTTTTTCTCAAATTAATTATTATATGATAAAATCATAGTGAAACTTGCAAAATAGAGATATACAAGACATTCCTACAAAACCGACAAGCTTCCGGTTGTCGATTTTTTGGGATCTTTTTTATCTTATTTGTAGACCCTAGCTAATACATATTCATAAGTATCACCACCAATACATTATCTAGAGAAAATATTTAAGAACACTAATATTAAAAAAGAGGCATACCACAAAGTAGGGGTTCGATCGGATGCGGACATTAGGACCAACAACGATCACAAAAAATACGATTGCGGCGCATACAAACTGAAAAAAAACATGAAGAGGAGTTGTGATGAGATGCTAGAGACATAGGGTTAATATAGTTCTGACCTGGAAGCCTGATGAATCTCAAATTTTTCATATGTTCCTTATTATCAAGGATGTTGACATGTTAATTAGAGATATAAGCTCCCTTATAGCCATCCAAGCACACATTTGTTCTCTAATACATCTACATTTTGAATCCTTATTTCAAAACATAGAAGAGTGTATGAATGATGAATCTTGAGTATTTTGTTATGTTTGTACACCCCAAATGATTTCTCTGAACAACTATATGTATACAAAATCAACCAATCGATCATCATAATTGTAATGGAATGTAGCACAATTGATAGATATTAATTACTGCATCCAAGGAAAATAAGTTCGATAAAAGATCACGGAAACGTCATCTAGACGTTGACTTGCCTACCCTTATTGTTATTTCAGCCATAACAGAAAGACTTCTGTAACTCTATATATAATACCAACATTAACCTCACCTATTGATCAGACACCATATAACTTCGTAATTTTGTTTACTAATTTAATATGAAGCATAGATTACAAATATATGTGTTTATAAAAATGGCACAATATTCTGTAGTTCGGAAATTAAAGATATTGCCGGCATATGTGATATATTATTTACCATATCATTCATGTTGGTGTGAGAGCCATACTATTTCTTCTCACATAATTTGATATCCATACAACACAATTTATTTCTTATGAACTTTCAACATACTAAAGAAGATGAACTCACAACTCTTATTGTTATTTCCAAAATATGTAGACTTTTGTAACTATATGTAATACTGAATATTACCTCGCCTACTACATCATATAAATATAGTTTGTTTGATAATCTAATGCTCCACACACAAATGAAACATAGGTGGTTTAGGGAAATGACATAATAATCATTGGCCTAGAAATTACTGTTGTTAGAGATACTATGTACCTATATTTCATATCTAAGTTTGTGGTAGTGGTGGTAGAGTCGTATGAGTTCTTAGGAGATAATATGATATCAAATTAAAATATAATTATATTACCTGGAGCCTTTCATACTAAAGATGATGCCCTCGCATTTGCGAGGGCCACCTTGCTAGTTTGTTTTAATGTTGAAATATAAATGTGCATGTTTCACCAGATCTTCAATAAAAGAATGCCATCTGAAGCTGTAGATCTTGTTTCTAGGCTTCTGCAGTACTCACCAAACCTCCGGTTAACTGCGGTATGTATTAATGAGCTTTTGGCGGTCACTCTTTTATACTTATTATAGTCCACTGACTACATCTTTTGGGTTTTTAATCTCTCCAGTTGGAGGCGTTAGTCCATCCATTCTTTCATGAACTACGAGATTCAAACACCCGCTTACCAAATGGCCGCCCCCTTCCCCCTCTCTTCAATTTCAAGACTCGCGGTAAGTTTAGATGGATAATAATACACTTGCACCAATCATAATGTCTGGTCACTAGACTCTAATTCATCAGATGCTAAACTTGAACAGAGTTGAAGGGAGTACAGACGGAGTTTCTTTTAAAGTTGATACCCCACCATGCGAAGAAGCAATGTGCTTCTTAGGACCGTCAGCAAGCATTTGAAATCCACTGTGAAACCGCATAACAGCATAGCCTGCAGTATTATTGGATAGGCAATGAGGTTTTCGTCTAAGATATCACAGGTCTTATTTTTGTTATACAACTGCGTGAGCGCTGCTTCTACCACGTTCTGCAAAGCAAGATAAAGACTTGTATATTTTTCTGCCCTGTCCTGGAGAACTTGGTCCTCTGCCAATTTTTCATAATCAAGCAGACAAATGGCACATATGTGTGCTGCAACCGCATACATATTTCGTTACTGTTAAGATGTTACATAATTATATTCGTTCCTTTTTTGATATGAGTACTCGTTTGCTAAATCTCGATCTTCAATTTGTCAGAGCTGCTAAATTGACGCACCTTAATTATTTGAACTGATCAGGATTTTATAAGTGCTACCTTAATGTTCTTTAACTAAATGAAGCCGATGACAGTTGGGTGCCTGAATGACCTGAGTACCATCTCGATCATCAGGTTTGTTGCATACGTGTTCCTTTGATCATTGTATAACTGATAAATATATAGATAGATATGAGGAGTCCTAGTTCCAAAAGAAATTGTCCAATTACTGAGTTGTACATGTGTGATGGGATGTACTGAGGTGCAAAAAGAGAAAAACAAATCCCCAGTACACAGCTTTTGCTCTGGCACTTTTTTTTTTTGATTTTTCCATACTTGTATTCAAACAGAAAATAAGACAGTACACCACCATAAACAAGCAAAGAAAAAAGGAGAATACAGAAGACACTGCTGTGTCACGCCGTCTTCAACCTCGAGATCCACCAACGCGCGCAACCTCCGCCGCCGGAGACGACAGAAGAAGCGACCGCCCGGAGACCTTGCCCATGGAACAGAAGAGCTCCATGCTCGAAGGCATTGAAGAGCCGCAGCAGCCACCAGCTCCGACGAGCTGGATCTGAAGACGGAGGTCGTCCATCGGCCGGGGACCTGCCCCGAGCATCTTCCGCCCCCGATCTGTGGCCAGCGCCACAGATCAACCGCCTGCACACCACCTTCCTCCACAGCAGCCTCTCCGCACCTCCACCTCCGGCACCACCACTCGCAGTACCCGGGGACGAATGAGGCCAGCGGATCCGCAGATCCCCGGCCTCCAGAAGTCGCGCGCGCCACGTCGAAGACCCGAAGAGCTCCGCCGCCGGTGAAGGAGCACGCCGACACCAAACTCCTCGCCGACACCGTCGCCAACACCACAACGCCGCCGGGAGGATCCCTACCAAACCCTACACTATGTACAAGCCGAGATCCGGGGTTCCCCCATCCTCCGCCGCCGGAGCGGCCGGCGGAGGAAGAGGGAACCCGCGGTTCACCGGCGAGCGAGGTGGGTTGACGAGGAGGAGCCCAAAAATCGCCTTTTACACTGTAGCAGTGAGGGGAACGGCGGAAGAGCGAGTCTGCTCTGGCACTTGTTGCTGCATGGAATAGTGTGGTTTTGGTAGGAGATCTCGTCCTCTAGGCTTTAGATCCAACTCAACTCCCCTAGAACACAAGCTTAGAACCGGAAATTTAAAAACAAGCCATCCTGATCTAACGTGTGCGATTTAAACGCCACTGATGATGCACGGCTAGAACAAGGAGTTCAAGCAACCACACCTGGAGACCGGATCTTCACCAGAATGGTCGCCGCCGGCACCATTGTTGAAGGCTCTCGTTTAATTGCAAAAATAAATAAATAAATACCAGCATTCTCTCGTCTCTAGGAGTAACAGTATATTGGCATGCCAGTAATATGCTAGTGTTCTGCTGCATGCTGTATCTGCATATGTACCACAACCCTGAGTGGCACCATGCCACACTATATCATGGTAATGCAAAATAGTGTATTACTTGGCCAAATTAATGGACCACCCCAGCACCACACCAAATCTTGTGGCCACCATCGAATTACCACACTCAATTATTTCTGTTTGGCTAGCGCATGGACGCACAAGCCGCAACGTGAAGAGAATCGATGGACACCGCCCCTTGGGGTTAATCCACTTGGAAAAGCGGCACCCCCACCTGTCTTCTCCTACACTCCCTCTCCGACCCCAGTAGTGGTGGCCTTATCACGATGTAGTAATATAATCATAATATACATGCTGTAGCTCTCACTCCATCTCCATCTCGCAGCAGCAATCTATGACCACAAAGGAGAAAGGAGGGATCGACCAATCCCATGGCGAGATTCATCTCCGTCTGGACCATTCTCCTCAACATCGATCGAATTACAGTAACTAGAGAAGAAGCAAGATCTGGGCCGATCCATCCAATGCATGCCTTGAAAGCGATCCATGGTCACGGTAGGGACATACATTTGCATTGCACCAAGGAAAGTGGAAGAAGAGCAACATCAACATCAACCCAGAGCGAAAGCATCAGCTAGCATGCATCTTGTTCCATGACTTGCATCCATCACGCATGCATGTGCATGCCTCTTGTGGACTCATTGCTACGGCTGGCTGGCTAACAAAGCGAGGAGAATAAGTTAGTCTAAAGCTCTTTGCATGCTCTGCTGCGACTTCTCGAAATAGAAATCGTCGTCTCGGTGACGTCACTCCACTTACCTTTGCCGTGCTCTTGCACCGCCGGCCGGCCGGTGCACGCACGCGCTACAGCGGCCGATCCCGGGCGGCCGGTCGCCGCCATTAGGAAAGTGGGCAGGGGTGGCCAAGAGCGGACACTTAACAGGCCTCTGATGAGGCTTCCACTACCGCCCTCCCACCACCTCCCTTCTTCCTCCGGCGCGCGCACGCCCGCCCGTGCACGCACCACCACACCACACGACCACGCTTAGTAAACCCTTCGCTATAAATCCGCGCACTCGCGCTCTCCAACCCAACTACTACTCCAGCATAGCAGCATCCAAGCTACTAGTGGCTAGATCCCCGGGACAGCGGCCATTGCACTTGCGTCTAGGCTGGCCTTCTCTTCTGAGCGTCTACATTTTAGCAGGCTCTCATCCAAGAGTAGCTCATCATTTGGGTCAGCTTGACAAGCAAGAAGTTCATCAGCCTCCAACTGTTTGCTATAATGGAGGTCGTCACCGCTAGGACCGCCATTGCTCTGCTTCTCGCGCTCGTGGTCGCCACGAGCTTCCTTTGCGACGGCGTCCATAGCCGCCACCACCACCACACCAAGCGGCCGAAGCACAACACTGCGCGTCCGCCGTCTCAGGCACCGGGGCCGAGGCGGGCACCTTCACCAAGGCATGCATCTCCACCTGCGCCGCCGGCCAAAGCGCCGTCGGCCCGTCCAATGCCTGTGGCGCCCGCGCTGGCACCGGCGGACGACGACAACGACGTCTACGACCTCGTGAAGGATTTCGGCGCGGCCGGGGACGGCGTGACCGATGACACCGACGCGATAAAGACCGCGTGGGACACGGCGTGCCAGGCCGACGGCGAAGGCGTCATCGTTGCGGCCGCCGGGCACTCGTTCCTGGTGCACACCACCACCTTCACCGGGCCATGCCAGGGCAGCGTCACGCTGCAGGTAAATTACAAACACACCACACAGGAAATTCGTTCGTTCGAATTGCGCGGGAACATTGCTAAATTTCGAACTAATGTGTTTGCAGATCGATGGCACGATCGTCGCACCGAGCGACCCTGAGACGTGGCCGGGGAACAACAAGCGCAACTGGCTCGTGTTCTACAAGGCCCACGGCGTGTCGCTGAGCGGCGCCGGGCTCATCGACGGCAAGGGACAGAAGTGGTGGGATCTCCCCTGCAAGCCTCACAAGGTAAGAAACAGCAACAACCGATATACATCATCGGGCTTAGCTACGAGCTCAGTGCAGCAGAGTCGCAGCATCCATTTCAGATTCTAAGTTGCTCTGTTTATCTTCTTTTGCCAGGGAGGAAACACAAAAGGACCTTGTGACAGCCCAGTGGTGAGTAGCCTAACCCAACGACCTAATTTTAACCGTATTAACCGCCAGAGAGTACTACCTGTCCTGTAGTAGTACAGTATAACTGACGTTGATAGATCTCCAGGCGCTGCGGTTCTTCGAGAGCAACAACGTGACAGTGCAAGGACTGAAGGTGCAGAACAGCCCGGAGTTCCACTTCCGGTTCGACAGCTGCCGCGGCGTGCACGTCAACGGCCTGTCCATCAGCTCCCCGCCCTGAGCCCCAACACCGACGGTATCCACGTCGAGAACACCCAGGATGTCCTCATCGCCAACACCGTCGTCTCCAACGGCGACGACTGCGTCTCCATCGGCGCCGGCACCCTCAACGTCCACATCGAGAACGTCACCTGCGGCCCCGGACACGGCATCAGCATCGGGAGCCTGGGGAAGCAAGGTTCGCGGGCGTGCGTGTCCAACATCACGGTGCGGAACGCGGTGATCCGGCACTCGGACAACGGCGTGAGGATCAAGACATGGCAGGGAGGATCCGGGTCGGTGTCGGCGGTGACCTTCGAGAACGTGCGCATGGACGCCGTGCGCAACCCCATCATCATCGACCAGTACTACTGCCTCACCAAGAGCTGCGAGAACGCCACCACGGCGGTCTTCGTCTCCGACATCACCTATGCGGGCATCCGGGGCACATACGATGTGCGCGGCCCGCCCATCCACTTCGGCTGCAGCGACGCCGTGCCATGCACCAACATCACCCTCTCCGGCGTCGAGCTGCTGCCTGCTTCCGGCGACACCATAGACCAACCCTTCTGCTGGAACGTCTACGGTAACGCCACCACGCCCACCGTGCCTCCGGTGGCGTGCCTCATGGAGGGCGTGCCTGGGAACGTGGAGGACAACAGCAGTTTGAAGTGTTACTGATGCTCCACATCCGGCCGCCACAAGTCCCTTAGAGATAATTCCCAAAAAAAAAAAAGTCCCTTAGAGATCAATACAGCAGAGAATATATATAGAATATTATATTAGTGCAGAAAAAGTAGCCTAATCAAAGCATTTTCTTAAAGGATAAATTATTATGTATATATAGAAGGATGGAAACTTGTAATTGTATAAGAGAATCACTGAGATGATTTGTGTGAGAATCACTGGAATATACACGTAGAGCCATACATATAGCAGTCAGATTATGTTTACTAGCAAAATGTCCGTGCGTTGCAACGGGCGACGAATGTGAAAATAGGAATCATCGGATTGTCTAAGCAAATACCTTCTTCCTATTGAGTTTGTGTACAAGGAACATGATCGAGGAATGGACAAGCAATGTAAGGCCGTAAAATTTGAGTGCATTATATGTGGTAACATGCATGTCTTTTATAGCACATATTTCGACATTACATGAGAATCACCTGTAGCTTTCTTCATGGTTGATTGGGGCGTTTTTCAACAAAACTCCAGCATAGCAGCATCCAAGCTACTAGTGGCTAGATCCCCGGGACAGCGGCCATTGCACTTGCGTCTAGGCTGGCCTTCTCTTCTGAGCGTCTACATTTTAGCAGGCTCTCATCCAAGAGTAGCTCATCATTTGGGTCAGCTTGACAAGCAAGAAGTTCATCAGCCTCCAACTGTTTGCTATAATGGAGGTCGTCACCGCTAGGACCGCCATTGCTCTGCTTCTCGCGCTCGTGGTCGCCACGAGCTTCCTTTGCGACGGCGTCCATAGCCGCCACCACCACCACACCAAGCGGCCGAAGCACAACACTGCGCGTCCGCCGTCTCAGGCACCGGGGCCGAGGCGGGCACCTTCACCAAGGCATGCATCTCCACCTGCGCCGCCGGCCAAAGCGCCGTCGGCCCGTCCAATGCCTGTGGCGCCCGCGCTGGCACCGGCGGACGACGACAACGACGTCTACGACCTCGTGAAGGATTTCGGCGCGGCCGGGGACGGCGTGACCGATGACACCGACGCGATAAAGACCGCGTGGGACACGGCGTGCCAGGCCGACGGCGAAGGCGTCATCGTTGCGGCCGCCGGGCACTCGTTCCTGGTGCACACCACCACCTTCACCGGGCCATGCCAGGGCAGCGTCACGCTGCAGGTAAATTACAAACACACCACACAGGAAATTCGTTCGTTCGAATTGCGCGGGAACATTGCTAAATTTCGAACTAATGTGTTTGCAGATCGATGGCACGATCGTCGCACCGAGCGACCCTGAGACGTGGCCGGGGAACAACAAGCGCAACTGGCTCGTGTTCTACAAGGCCCACGGCGTGTCGCTGAGCGGCGCCGGGCTCATCGACGGCAAGGGACAGAAGTGGTGGGATCTCCCCTGCAAGCCTCACAAGGTAAGAAACAGCAACAACCGATATACATCATCGGGCTTAGCTACGAGCTCAGTGCAGCAGAGTCGCAGCATCCATTTCAGATTCTAAGTTGCTCTGTTTATCTTCTTTTGCCAGGGAGGAAACACAAAAGGACCTTGTGACAGCCCAGTGGTGAGTAGCCTAACCCAACGACCTAATTTTAACCGTATTAACCGCCAGAGAGTACTACCTGTCCTGTAGTAGTACAGTATAACTGACGTTGATAGATCTCCAGGCGCTGCGGTTCTTCGAGAGCAACAACGTGACAGTGCAAGGACTGAAGGTGCAGAACAGCCCGGAGTTCCACTTCCGGTTCGACAGCTGCCGCGGCGTGCACGTCAACGGCCTGTCCATCAGCTCCCCTGCCCTGAGCCCCAACACCGACGGTATCCACGTCGAGAACACCCAGGATGTCCTCATCGCCAACACCGTCGTCTCCAACGGCGACGACTGCGTCTCCATCGGCGCCGGCACCCTCAACGTCCACATCGAGAACGTCACCTGCGGCCCCGGACACGGCATCAGCATCGGGAGCCTGGGGAAGCAAGGTTCGCGGGCGTGCGTGTCCAACATCACGGTGCGGAACGCGGTGATCCGGCACTCGGACAACGGCGTGAGGATCAAGACATGGCAGGGAGGATCCGGGTCGGTGTCGGCGGTGACCTTCGAGAACGTGCGCATGGACGCCGTGCGCAACCCCATCATCATCGACCAGTACTACTGCCTCACCAAGAGCTGCGAGAACGCCACCACGGCGGTCTTCGTCTCCGACATCACCTATGCGGGCATCCGGGGCACATACGATGTGCGCGGCCCGCCCATCCACTTCGGCTGCAGCGACGCCGTGCCATGCACCAACATCACCCTCTCCGGCGTCGAGCTGCTGCCTGCTTCCGGCGACACCATAGACCAACCCTTCTGCTGGAACGTCTACGGTAACGCCACCACGCCCACCGTGCCTCCGGTGGCGTGCCTCATGGAGGGCGTGCCTGGGAACGTGGAGGACAACAGCAGTTTGAAGTGTTACTGATGCTCCACATCCGGCCGCCACAAGTCCCTTAGAGATAATTCCCAAAAAAAAAAAAGTCCCTTAGAGATCAATACAGCAGAGAATATATATAGAATATTATATTAGTGCAGAAAAAGTAGCCTAATCAAAGCATTTTCTTAAAGGATAAATTATTATGTATATATAGAAGGATGGAAACTTGTAATTGTATAAGAGAATCACTGAGATGATTTGTGTGAGAATCACTGGAATATACACGTAGAGCCATACATATAGCAGTCAGATTATGTTTACTAGCAAAATGTCCGTGCGTTGCAACGGGCGACGAATGTGAAAATAGGAATCATCGGATTGTCTAAGCAAATACCTTCTTCCTATTGAGTTTGTGTACAAGGAACATGATCGAGGAATGGACAAGCAATGTAAGGCCGTAAAATTTGAGTGCATTATATGTGGTAACATGCATGTCTTTTATAGCACATATTTCGACATTACATGAGAATCACCTGTAGCTTTCTTCATGGTTGATTGGGGCGTTTTTCAACAAAACTCTTACACAATGACAGCGACAGATTCTTTCCAAAGGTACTATGCAGGTTAGTCCTCAATTTCGTCTGAGTGATAGCACCACGGAGTCCATTGCCGCTAAGATGTGTGACTCAAGTTCTGTCTTCCAACTTCCGAATCCAGTATGAGTAATCTTTCATTTTCCTAGACACCACTATGTAGCTTGCTGACCCAAATACCAAGTGTTAAACAGAATCAGAACATGAGGCTACAACACAACACATACAATAAAAGAAAACAAGTTCTAATCTGAACGTCATTATACGAACACATGCTTAGGCCAGGAATTGATTGTGCACTTCAAGCTCTCCTCCCACATCTTCCTCAATCTGGTTAACGAGGAGATGAGGTCCATGTTAATCCATGCTCCAGTTCTAAAGCCCCTAGGACATGGTCACAATCCTGACAGCCTGTGAACCTAAGGCAGCCCGTGCGCGCGGCCGCACGCCTGAAGCAGGTATTCACTCCAAGCAACACTGGTTCACGCCCACGCCCACCCGATCCGTTGACGGCGAACACCACGGCGCACCACCACCTCTCCTCTTATTCCTCCTCACCATCTCCACGAGCGCCCTTCCGCCGGACGGCTAAAACGACGGAGCGACATGGGTGGCGCGCCTCCTCCTCTGCTCAGCCAGGAATGGCTCTCTGTTTTTTCCCGGCGTGGGGACGTCGCCCGGCCACTTCCCTTCTCTGATTCCCTGGGCGCCGCTGCTGCCCCTGAATGATTTATCCAAGTCGGCGGAGCATGTCGAAATTCCAGGGAGATATTCGTCTGCCCAACCTCCGTGTCGACGACAATGGCAGAGTAGCTAGGGCACCTGCGGACAGATCGTCGGCCGAGGAGACTATGAAGCCCTCGTGGCCCGCAACAAATAGAGTTGCAGAGCACTCTCGGTTCTCTGGAGTCCAGAGCCGTCTGCTTCTCAGCGGAGAAGACCAGGAGATCGACGGCGGAGCGCATGTCCAGCCACCCGGGTCGCCGCCATTGTTGGCTTTGCTACCCGAGGAAAGATCACGTTGCGACGTTGTTTCTGGAATCGCTAAAACAGGGGGGCTTATACTCCGTCGGCGTCGCAGGGGATCGCGGCAGCGAGCTTTCACGGCTGACGGTGGCGACGACCTTCAGTCAAGGCGAAGGCGGCCGTGGGAGGGGAGCTCGTGGGGATCGCGGGAGGAGGATTAGTTTGTTTTCTTTTGTTGCGTTGCGGGGATGGCGGGACGGTGTTTGACCCGGTTTGCAGCAGCGGTTTAGCGTACCATGGTCTTTCCCGGTCGTGCCACGCTGTTTTTTTTACCGATCGTGGTTTTTCTTGACGCGACGTACCTGATCGTGTACGCGGTCCGAATTCAGCAATCTAAATCTAGGCTTTGACGTACCATCATCACCACGCTTATTCATATTATATAGTAGAGATTGAACAGTATTGTGCCAGTGATGCTGCCAAATAATGGCGAAAAGGCTAATTTCGGTTTGCGAAATATAGTTGAGAAATTTGGAGGATTTCAATCCTAAGAAATTTTTCCTCCCTTTGGATCATAAGATGAGCCTACAAAATTCTTATGTAATCCGTCCCTATGCCCCTAGTTTCACAAGAATCTCAACATGAGATCAAGCCTCATTTAAATTTTTCTTTGTAAAGTTCACTGTACTCTCGCCCAATCTCTCTAATCTCTTTCATCATTTCTCCAAAATTCGTGTCTTCACCATTCAAAGATATCTGTTGCAAAATTCTCGTGTTTCAGGAATATATACATGATCATGTCTATGCTTACTTCTGAACAAGTTTCTATTGATCCTATTTATATTCCATTAACTTCTTTGGTAGAACAACATAAGGATCATGTTGATGATAATTTTTATTGCACACAATAATTTATAATAACAATGCTTATAAGAACAATTTTGGTAAGGCCATATCCTCCTAATGTTGCAAACTGTTATGATAATTATTATGGAAATTCATATAATAATAGAAGTATAACTACTAATCTTGTAAGTGTAATTAAATATTTCATTGCTACACAAAAAGTTGTCCATAGTACAGTAGGGAAAAAGCTTGATAGATTTGCTAAGAAAGTTGATAAACTTGCTCATGATGCTGAAATGCTTAAAATAAGAGTTATGGCTCTAAGAGATGAAATGCCTGACTCTCTATAAGTCTATAAAAGTTACTCTCGATAACACTGATACGAGGATTTCTATGTTGAAAGCTAGATGGGAAACAAATTATATAGACGCAGAAATTTATTTTGCTCAGGGTAATGCTAAAATTTATGTTGTTCATGTAATGAAAATATTAAAACTTTGAGTATAATGTGCATTTTATGGAACAAATGCTTGCTAATGATAAGAAAATGGTATTGGAGAGGTCTCAACTTTAAATAGAAGATTGTAGCAACTTAATAACTTCAGTAAGAGTGCAGTCATCATAATCATAATCTTTGTAATCAACAACAGTGGGAACAACACTATTTCAAATTTTAACCTCTTCAAACCCACTTCAGCAGTCCTATTATAATAAGATTGATCACTTTCCAAAATTTTGGGAGCACCTCAAGGATGGGGGAGGTCCTGGACCAGGTCATCTGCCTCCTGAGGACCAAATACGTGCTTGAAAAGCCTAAGGCCCATGCACCGATTTAGCATATGCATCATTTCTCTTGATATTTTCCAACCGTTTCTTCTAGTACTTAGTTAGCGAATCACCATCTTCCATGACCGAGCCCTCTGCCTGATTCATGTCTCCCAGATCCTGATCATTCCCGCATTCGAATATGACGACCAACTTGGACGCATGCTTCTGCTCTATCTCGATCGCAAAGCACATCAAACCAGCGTTGCTATAACTTGGTAAGATCACTGTCCACGACAACGCACTTGTTCTTGAATTGGTAAGCGACCCCCATTAGGCTCCGTTTGTTTCGAGAATTTTTGTGGGGATTATCCCGGTCAAGCCCTAAATCCCCACGTATCTCCAAAGTAACGTTTGTTTCTAGTGTATTTGATAGGTTTTATCCCTACTTTTCCACAGAATTTCCCAAACTGTATTTTCTTCAATACTCAAAACACTACCCTCCCTAGTGGATTGGGGATTGGAGAATTGTGGGGATTGGGTGAAGGCAGGGGTTTCACCCAATCCATGTCAGGATTATCCCCATTAATCCCCATAAAAACTCTAAACACAAACAAAGCCTTAACTGTCTAGTGACGTATTTTTCTTACTACTCTTAGAGCTGCTGGCATGATTGTAGTAAACATGGTAAAAAATATATGTATCTTGGGAGTGACACACCTTTTTCCCACTCATATGCCTAACAAGTACTTTATCAATAACGAAGAATTGCATCATGATGCGTAGGGAGAGGATGTGGATGTCAATCTCGAAATTGGGATGACATAAGATATTGGTGTGGAAACTAGTGAACCCGAAGTTCAGGTGCAGCCATGAGGAACATACGCCACATAGGAGGACATTACGAGCTCGGAGGCTCCAAAAACAATATGAGCAACCTCGCCAATGCTCTCTGAGACTCTACAAAATTGTAAAAATTGTTAAAGACTAAGCTCGGCGAAGATCCTATCGATGGATTCCAAGCATGAATCCTAGTGCCACGAGTTTATTTGAGTTCTTCTCAGGGTGGCGAGCACGGTGTCGTACAGTGGGGGCAACAACGACACTCAATAGAGGTGGCTGCCACGTGTCACGTACACTCGCGGCAGCCGATAAAAGCAATGGTGTGAGAAACAAGAAGAAAGAAGAAAGATGGCACTTGTGAGCGGGGTCGGATGTGGTCTTGCGGCGGGGAACTATTTTCGCACATGCGGTGAGTATCCACGGGCTTCAGCACAACAGCTAGGTTTTTCTCCCTTTTTCCGCTTCTTTTCTATTATGTTTTGTTTTTAAGCTATTTGTTCTAGATTTATTTGGAGTTCTAAACTATCTCTAAAATTCATGAAAATATTCATGTGTGCATAAGAAATGATTTCACACATGAATACCATTTTCTGCTATTTTCACATAATCATTTATACATTAAAATCTCATGTGTTTATACAGGGTTTAGTATTTGAGGTTTTTTGTGTAATAATTATCTTATGGGTTGTAAAAAGTTATAGAAAATTGTTGGAGCCTCAGTTATATAAATAGTGAAAATCTCTTTAATTTGGTACTTGTGAATAAAGGTAATATGTCAAATTAAGTATGAAGTGAATTTTAATGAAAGATGCACTAGTAGGAAAAGATTATAGGTAAAGTCATACTAGCAGGGTGCCCTGCTGGGGCCAAGCCACTGCTACTTTCTGGTAGCGTGGCCTACTGCCGCGCGCTACCAGTAAGCAATATCGGTAGCGTGTCGCTCAACACTGCACGCTATTCGTAAGTGTCCCCCGGCGTACACTCGGACAGAAAGTAGTGGTAGCGTGTGAGCTTGTCGTGCACATGCTACCAGTATGAACTTACTGGTAGCGTGTCTTGGGATTGGACACGCTAACACTACTTTGCGTCGTGGCCCGCAAGAGGACTTGCGGTGTACGACTCCAATGTGGTAATAGATCAAATTAAGTATGAAGCGAATTTTAATGAAAGATGCATGTCTTGCTCTTCTTTCTCCACGACAATGTGCGTGTGTGCATCTTACTAGGTGTTTCTAAATCAACATGGAGGACATCATTTAGCATTTCGAGTGCGTAAACTTGTTGATGACAAACTTCGTTTTGTTGTTTCAGATAGCTTAGCAGGCTTCCCTTTGATTTCTTCGGACTCTGCACTACATTCCCATACACAAAGCACATACACAAAGCACACCATCAGAAAGTTAGAACACAAATTGGATAGGGCAGTGGGATCTCAGACATTGTAAAGGTAAGAGAAAAATTCATCTACGATCATTCAACTTACGCGTGGTCTCACTTTGGTCATTGACCTTCAGAATATCCGAAATACGGTCACTAAAGTTGCTTAAGTGGCTTAATATGGTCACTGGTATGATTTGGCATACGTATTTTGATTAGCTGGCATACGGTTGACCGATTTAACTGGCACATGGCAAACCTGCCCACTTCGGTACTATTCAACTGAACGGAGAGATCAAAAGACAGATAGATAGTTCGATGAACCATCCACCAAACGATCCGGTCAATCGGCAGATAAATTCATCATCTTTCACGCTAAAATCTATACATTAATCTGAACCAGAACGGGAAGAAACACTATGAATAGAGGCACAACACACGCATACGCACACATGCAACAACTTCAGTCTAAACAAACACCGAACCGAACCACTAAAACCAGTAGAAAAAAAATCAAATTTTACCCGACGCAACGCGCCAGGTGAGACGCCTAAGCTAGCTATGAGTGCTACGTCGTCGGCGAATCAGTCAAAGCGATGGCCGCGCGAGGAGACGGAGAAGAGGGCGCGGTCCTACCAGCAGAGGAAGAAGACGGACGCGGATTTTCTAATGGCACCACGCCCTACCGGTGTGGTTTCAGCCATATATCCATATGCAATGATTCGGAATCCGTGCCAGCGTATTCTGCTTTTTATTTTAGTATACAAGTAGGCAAATATGTAGTTGTATCTCGTACCTATTAAATGGCGCCCAACTGTCCACCTACCTTTTCACTCTATGACATGTGGGTACAATTCGTTTATGTCCCACACGATAAGTGAGTGATGGGTACATCTCTAGTGTAAACTACCAATTTTCTGTCCACCCACCCATTCTATTTAGTTTTATTCTCAATATTTCATGGGTCATATTTGATTTCCTGGCGACGAGATATTCAAAACAAGATCAATATTGGACACATTTAAAAAAAATTGAAGGTGAAATTATATGGAAACTAAAATGAATTTCAATAAAAATAATTTATCACATTTGACTTGTTTCATCGATATCACATATGTTCGAGTATAATATTGGTTTCATGCAAATTTCATTACTGTTTTTGTGACACCATATATATTTCATCAAGATTTCGCATATATAAAGAGTTTTTTGTCATGTTTTAAACATACCTTATACAAATCTATTGAAATTGTATTTTTTTTCAAAATTTATCTGAATTTTTTGGGTATAATGAAATATTGCGCAAATATATGCGCAGTCTACGTGGAATGTTTTTGAAACAACTGGAATTTCGGTGGCAAATGTTGAGATTTCTGAACTTTTTCATAAAAATAACACATCACTGAAAATAATAAGAATTTAACTAGAAACCTGAACTTTTGAATTACAGTAATATATGAAATATGATCAAATTTCAGTAATGTATCTAATATATGTCATATTTGTTTGAAAAACTTTACATGTGTGCCCTTTTTTGAAATATTTGTGGTACCACAAGAAACCGTAACGAAAAATGAATGAAATCACTATTATACACAAACATATGAACATATGGCATATGAAAATGAAAAAGTTAGATATGTTAAATTAATTTTATTGAAATTTCATTTTAGTTTCAATATAATTTCACATTCGAATTTTGAACATTTTCAAAATGTATCCAATAATTGAAGATCTCGTTGCTAGGAACTCAAATATCAAAACACATAAAAATCGGACACTCAGTTTAAAAGATATGGCCGATGCAATTTTAGGAATGAAACTAAAATGATGGGTGAGTGGAAAAGAATGGGCAAGAATCTCACGGCAGAAGAATGGGATGTGAGGAGTTGCTGCTCCAGACACAACCACATGGGTGGGCCCCACATAAATGCAGAAAATCATTATACATGGACGGATACGAGACTTGGTAGAGCAAACGCACCAATCACTGCGTTTTTTGTGTGGTGGATGCTTGACCGGTAGGGCGCAGCCTTGTTAAAAAACACTTTTCGGGCAGAAGACGCCCTTCTCGTCGTGCACCTTGAAGCCGTCCCACCCGAGCCCCTGCGTCGCCACGCATGTAGCAGCGCGTAGTAGCTTGGCGGGACGCGGCCGAACCTTGCGCCCTCCATCCGCGCCGCCACCGTTCGTGTCGCTCCCGCCTCCCTGAACTCGTCGCCGTCGTAGGCCGCTCGACGTGGGAGCGCTCCACGGACCCGCGCGACGCACCCTCCTCTAGGCAGCCGAACAGCGTCGCGTAGTAGTTCAGTGCCTCCACGAACCGCTCCCTCAGGGCCCAAGGACTCTGGGCTACCGCGACGTCTCTCCTTGTCTCCAGCAATGGCGGCGGTGGCGAGGAGGCGATGTAGCTGGAGAATGGAGCCTGGAGGTGATGGCCAACGCCTCGCCAGTCTGGACGCGCGGAGGCACTCGACGTCGAGGGCGTCGAGGCGGGTGACCACGGGGTTGAACTGGAACGGCACGTCAAGGCGTTCTGCTTCTTTCGTGAGCACCATGGCCGTCTGGCACAGCAGGTACTTGTGCTCGTGCACGGATGAGGCGGAAGTGCTGCGAGCCCTCGGTGCGCGTGGCGAGGAGGTGGAGCAGCTCGAACATGGACGATCTTCTCGGACTCCATGGCCTCCAGCACGACCTGGTTGGTGGCGGCGCCGACGAGGCGGAGGAACGGGCATAGGTCGAGGAAGGCACGGCGCGCGACGGCGACGTCGGCCGGAGTGGGCGCCGCACGTGGCTGGAGCAGCGCCCTGCATAGGCATGGCCACGACCGGAGCGCCTGTGGGGCAGAGGAATTAGTCAAATACTTGCCACGTAGGTAAGTTAATTAATGCCACGTGACGGTCAAATCGGTCAACTGTATGCCATGTAAGAAAAATACAATTAGTGACCGTATTGAGCCACTTAAGCAACTTCAGTGACCATATTTCGGGTATTCTGAAGATCAGTGACCAAAGTGAGACCACGCCTCGAGTTCAGTGATCGTACATGATTTTTTCTGGAAAGGTAATAATAGATAAGTGACACATATCAAAAGGTCCCATTAACAAAGGTATCATGGAATGTGCGGGGAAACATAAAACAAAAGGCAAAGAAACACTTTCACGGCCTGCTTGCATGCTTAATAACTCTCTGTCCTGATAAAGCCATCGACAAAACAGAGTGACATAATAGTGTGTGACGACTCTAGACGACTTAAAAAGTGCGCATAAAAAGTGAACTAACCACATTTAAAAAGTAGCTTGTTTTTGCGGCCATTAAAGATTTAAAGGTTCTGGTAAAAGATTAGGTTTAATGTTTAGTAAGTTTTCCTGGTCGTGGAGATGGGCACAAAACACCCAAGAACTACCTGCCAGTTAACAAGTTCGTTTGCAGCAAAAGGTCGTAAAGTGATTGTTAGTGTTCTTGTGGGCGCATGACCTAAAGGAGATCGAGGGAGGTGGAGACAAGGTACTAGGTTAGTCGTCTCAATCGAGTCTTGCAATGTCTAGGGGCAAATTAGAGGAAGAAGCTGCAGCTTGCATGCCATGATTGGGTTCATAACTGGACTTGTTTGGTTGGAAAGCAAGCTAGATATGCAGGGTACTACTATTACGGGTATGCACTACTGCCGGCCTTCGTTTATGGTTGCGAAAAAGTGGGAAGGGAGGCGTTGAGTAAATGTTGGAGATGACAAAGAGCTAGAGTATAAAATATGACACATTAATATTGTACTTAATTGGAGGATAAAGATGATTAGAAAAAAGGGAACCTGCTCCTAAACTTATAGCGGCTGTAGCCAGAGTTGTACCTCGTTTTGTTAAAGAATAAGGTGGGTCACATATTAATAACAACAGATACAAATATATCTAACTATATATATGGGGGTTGGTCTATGCCAATGCAAGTTTCTTGGCGTGTTTTCATAGGCATTTTGATGATGTGGCATAATATTTAATGAAGAGAGAGGATGAGATTATATCTTAACTAGTTAATGAAGCTGCATTTTAGTGTCGTGTTGGAAACTTTATTCCTGACTTTTTTTCTCCTAAACCAAGAAATTAAAGTACTCATCGCCCTGACACTCAAATATTTCGTTTTTGGAATACTGTGTTTATAAAAACGGAGCGACCAAACGGAGAGGCAGGGTGTATTCACATAGAAAATTATTACCCCGGTTTTCGGTTTTGCCTCTCAAAAGATGTCAATATTCCAGTCGGTTATTTCTTGGCTGCCTGCTTTTTATAAAACCGTCGGAGGAGTGTGTCTTTGCTATCGGTTGGTTTTTAACTTCCAAAATAACTGTAATACTAAGTTTTAGTGCATAAGACTATACTGCAGTGCTCGGTAATCCATGAGTTGCGGCATATAACAGAGGGCAAAGAAAAAGAAACCCTGAGGTGCAGGCAATCTCGGAGCGCCACCTGAAATGCATGTCCATTGATGGATCGAGGCCGTCACGCTCGCTGCGCATGCACCCGGCCGGTTCTTAGTGGTCTTGCGCCAATTGCACTCCGCATGTTCTCTCCGGCCGCCAATTGTCATAGCGGCGTGATCGGGCATAGTGCGCGCGCGCGCTGGGTATGGAATGAAGTCAATCGACTGCCCGGCCGAGTCCAAAAAGTGGAGAAGGCATGCATGCCGTCGCTTGCATGAAGGCCTCCAAGTAGCCCACCCACGGCTGCCTGCCTCCCAAATCCCAATAGATTATCTAAATTTCTACTACCCCTTTGAGACCTTCGCAGCTTCGCACCCGCGCGCATGGAGGGTGGCATGGCAATATGGCATGCGCGGGACGCCCAGTTGCAGTGTTGCCTTCACTTACCATTGCTTTCCGTCTCTTGATCAAGTAGCCGGACCGGCTTTGCACATGATTTCTGTATTGGCCGATACATATTAGACACCCATACGGTTTACCGAACGGTCGGTATTTGTGGGTGGAACTCAAGGATGCATAGGTAAGAAGGGCACGCTGACAAGATAAGGTGGCAGCAAACCAGCATCCCCACCTAAAATCTGACAAAACAAGGAAACAATCTATTTCTGCAGAAATCAATATGGAATGCAGTTTGTCTCCTTCCTCTAAGCACGATGTTTACAAGACTGGCAGCAGGCATCTACCAAGAACCATCAGAGCTTCATTACTGGAAAAATGGAAAGATATACTCAGATCACGAACAGCATGTAATAGGCTGTGATCAGGACCATATCCCAGCTACATATATAGCTCTTTTGCCACTGGAAGCAAGCAAGCAATTTCACCAATGATTGTGAATGGAGGGACCATATGCATGTCAGCATGTGAGTGGGGATTCGTCCTGGACATAATCTAGGCGAGGAGGAGAAGTAGCATAAAACAGTTCGATTTGTTGCGAGCGAGTCTTCAGCATGTTCTTGTGTGGAGTTGATGAATCCGATGGGTCTAATCAGTAGTATTTTTCTGATGAGTATTCTTGTTGTCAGAAAGTGGTTACGCATGCTAGTTCGGAGCATCGGATGCAACTTGCAGGAAACGATGTAAGTACAAGGGTGGCCATTACCTCGTCGCGTGGCCTCAGGTTTGTCAGACGAAACACTTGGGAGGCCTTGGCCTCAACATCTTCGCCTGCTCGCTCAATGCCTGCCCTCTGTCCCCGATGGCTCCGGTTCCAGAAAACTGATCTTAACCTTTGGCAGGCTTAGATTTCATCGTATTCATGGGCATCGGATTTCTATTTTCCATGTCTCAACATTTCAGTAGGGAAGGGCACCCGGGTTGCTTTCTACCAAGATTAACACTCAGACCTTCGCTCAACTTTATTCGGAAAGATCAAGAAAACGCTCGTTATAGGTGGACCTATCGCTGCTCCGCGTGGCGATGAACTGCAAGCGCTCGCTCGCCGGCTCGCCCATAGCAGCACCGGGCCCAGCTTCCGCCTCAGTAGAAGCCCAAGAGCACAGCTTGTACTTTCTGGCCCAATCTGCATGCTATGTTTTTCTTTGGATTTATTCAATATTGCATACACGTATTAAATTTGTAACAAAAAACGCGTACAAGCTTGTCCTCAAATCACACGCCAGATTTTGCGTGTTTTTTCAGAACTGTTGGTGCAAATTTGTGGTACCCTCTATTTTTCGATGTAGCATACGTGTTTCAAATTGTAACAAACGTGCATGCCTTTTATTGCGGATCACACGCCAGATGTTGCAAGATTTTCTGTACGTGTTTGCTATGTGTTTCCTCGGGGTTTTTTTGGAATAATGTTTACGTGGTTTTCTAAAAAATTGCTACAAACAATCTTTTTATCATTTGCGATTGTTGTTGAAATATTTTGTGATTTTGTTGCAAATGAATATGCAGAAAAACATTTGAGGCTTACCCACCTCTTAATTGGTACAACCACATTAGTTTTTGTTGTAGTCGTTTTTAGTTTTTGTTTAGAACTTATCGGTGATTTTTTTTGCAAAGAAATCCGCAGCAAAAAAAATGTTTCTTTACTATTCTTTTTACATTACATTTTGTTAGAATGTTGCGACGATTTTTTGAATAGTAAATGTTTTCCTACACGTGGTGAGAAAATTTGTTGCAATCATCCAGATTTTGTTGCGACATTAGAGGTAAATCAACATGGTGATATTTTTGTTCTAAATATCGGAAAGGTCAATACAAAAGACACAAACCACTTCCTATTAAGTGAAGCTGCTCTATGGTGGCTTTATTTCCAAAAAAAGCGGGGCTGAAATGAAACAGTGTGATGCGCTGATTTGTGAATGTAGGATGGTGATCTAACGGTTCTAGAGGGACCTATGCTTGCCCTTTTTAGGGCGACCTGTGCCTAGCACGCGCCTATACGGAAGTGATCGGTTCACGAGGGCTTAATATACAACTAGGCAGTGAAGATTTTAGGATAGCTTTTGGTGGACGCGATGGACCAATTCTTGTCACTTTGGGCCTATATCGCTAATACCGTGACCTGTAATAAAGATGATGCCACCTCCTTTAAATTTACGGCGTGTGGCAGATTCTCCAACAAGACGACATAGTGCATGTTCTTCTTTGGAACCGGGTTGTTCTTAGGTGCATCTTAGGTGTGTAATTCATTCGTTCCCCTCAAGTACAAGCTTCGTGATTGGCTTGCTCTGCCGAATAGATGGTCCATGACGGCTCGTTTACAATATCGAAGATTTCGAAACCACTAATCGTGTGCCTTTTGGTCTACATTATATCATGTTTGTGTCGAATATTTCGTAATGCGGACATGACACCTCTATAGACACTTGTAACTTTAACCCCTATTAAGAGACATTTAAACTAAGAAGTGAGCCTATCTCACTTGGCTAGTGGAGTGGATGTACAACCCAGCCACCTTGGTTCAAACCCTCACGAGCGCGAATTTGGGTTCTTATTATTTGGAGAGAAAAACTCGCTGTGGGGGCTTCCCCACCGCTTTCCTTTCAAAAAAAAAAGAGACAGTTAAACTCAGCTACCTAGGGCCTCTCACTCTCACACCGATTTGGCACTATGGATCGTCCGATCGGCTCATCCAATACTCCAAATCAACCCAGCATTCCCAAACTTTCGTTAATCTCGTTTTCATCCAATCTTGGTGAATGGCCCGGCCCACCGTGATCGGGCTGCTCCTCTGCGGACCAAGTTAGTCTCCTCCCGATTAGTCCGACACGAAACGCTTATATGGGCCTTACATGTTGAGCCTTTCTATTCTTTTCTACCTCAGCAGTGGCTTTGGATAAAACCAATCATCAAACACACCCCATTCTCTGGATTTTTTCTTATTTCCTCTCTCCCTGTATCTCTTCGTTTATTTTAGGCTTTAATAATTTAAAGTCGGGCATAATGCTTTCAATTTTGATAACCTCTGTGTTTGAAGATTGTGCGTCATTTTGTTTCTTTTTCTTTTGCTCCCGACATCCAGGCGTGCGTGATTATCTCATGGTCATTGTAGCAAAGAAAATCTACGGTTGCGTGCCGCTTAGACACGACCATATCGAGCGACGCAGGCAAGACCGCGAGAGGCAATTTTTACAAGACATTGCGGGTCTCATCTGTGGGTCAAACCGGCTCAAATGGATGTTGCAGGTCACACATTCCAAATCAACGTTTACATGCGGGCCCAGCTTATCAGGTTCACTATTAAGACATAATCAATTGCAACTTTGCTCAATCTGGGACAACTCGGTGGTTGTTCTTTTGAAATAAATACCAAAATAAGTAGTGACTTGTTAAACTAGCGACAAATGTGGTAGATTTTTTTTCTTCAAAATTTACCCCGTTGTTTGCTGGTAGTGTGTGTGGTCTTTGTAGCTGTTCTCCTCAGCATGTAGTATCTCTTCGGTTGTTTGAGGCTTTAATAATTGAAATTCGGGCGTACCTTCAGTTTTGAATACCTCGGCGTTTGAATTGTGTATCTCTTTTTAAAAATAAAATCAGTTTGAAGTAGTGCAAACCTTCTAGATCCGATAAATCCCTTCTGATTCGTTCCTTCCATGTCCCAAGGTAGTGGCGATTGGAAAGACGGTGTCCAATGGATTATCCACTGTAAAATACTGCAGAAGAAAGAAAAGGCCGATGGCAACAGTAAGGAGTAAGGAGAGAAGGTCGAGGACCGGAATCATCTAGAGAGAACAAAATAGAAGTTAGTGGTTGCAATGGCCTGTTGCGGCGAACTCAAGAGGTTGCAAGAGCATCTCAAACGGGACATCCAAATGGACCAAGGACATCCGTTCGTGTCCGCGCGGACAGAGGGCAGGGCCCAACGGCTCTTGTCCTCCCTGGGCCCTCCCATCAGTGGCAGTCCACCCCTGAATCCACCCCCTCCCTCTGCTTCGTGGCTTGCTGCCTGGGTCATTCCTGGCCAAGGCCCGTTCCAACCTGCTTCGTCTGCTACTAGCCGTAGGCTAACCCTCGTTGTCCCACCATTCCTGCAGCCATATCTATTGTCGTCCTGCCACCAATCGTCCGGGTCAACACCGCCAGCTCAGTCCACGCTGACGAAGAAGGAGGTTGGTTTTTGCGGGTTTTTTTTTTACCCACATTACCGTAAGGGAGTCCCCTACGGTGTAAATTTCCATTTAAAAAGATAACATGGTGAGAGGTGGTCCCCTGCGGTTGTCCTCCTGTATCCGACCAACAGAGCTGAAATTCGCTGGCCGTTGGCTCAGACACGACAATGAATTACGTCGCCCACGACATGTTCGGCCATTTTCCCGGCCGAGTTTAGGTACGAAATTTTCCTCTATTTTGATTTTTTTTATGCATAGGCGGCGAGGTTGTGATGTTTACATGACCGTTGTTACTATAAGTTTATATAGATCATGGCGAATAGCTCTGGTGAGTTTTTCTACCACTATTTATCTTGATACATAGTCCAACAATGATACCGAGGTTTTGATGGCCGCAGCAGCCCTCATCCATGACAAACAATGAGGAGGATCTTCCAAAGTTCAAGGGATCAATGAAGGTACGCGCGCCCGCGTTGGACTGCAATAGAGAATCCGGCCATATCCAACTATACAAGGACTACTTCGATCATACCAATCCAACATTCCGTGCACAATTTTTTTGGTACCGCTTTCAGATGTCAAGAAAAGTGTTCATGCATCTTTGATCGGAGTGAGGACGTATGATTCTTTCTTCCAATGCAATGTCGATGCCACCGGTAAAATTGACTTATCTTCTTACCAGAAATGCACTGCAGCTGTTCGGATGCTTGGATATGGGGTTGATGGTCATCTCGTTGATGAGTATTTGCGCATGGGTGACTCCACATGCGTTAAATTAATGTACAAGTTTGATTCAAGTGTTCGGCAAATAATACCTGATAGAAGCAAATGTTGTCGACTTTCCTCTGATGTTTGGAAGTATACAGATTGCATACAATGGGAGTGAAAGAACTGTACTTTCACTTGGCAAGGGCAACATAAAGGGCCTCATGACAATTGCACGGTCATTCTCCGCGATCAACATTTGTGAAGACAATCTGCGCTTCTGAAGGAGAAACATAGGTTTGCTAATAAAAACAAGAGCTTGCTAAGAATGGTGTGGTGTGAGTATTTGGTGTGCTCCAATCTCTTTGGGTTATTGTTGGCATCCTGCTAGAACATTAAGCGTTGAGGCGATGTGTGAGGTGAGGGCTCCATGTGTGATCATGCACAACATGTTAGTTCAGGAGGAGCATGATGATAGCCTCTATGACCGATAGTGGGAATTTCAGGATGAATTATTTGAGCCCACACGTGGACTGGCAACTTTCAGCAGGTTTTCCATGTGCATCATAAGATCCGTGATCGGTCAACCCACAATCAAATTCAAAATGATTTGGTTAAGCATATATTGGGCTCATGTAGGAAACACCTGGTAATAAACTAATAATCACCTATCATTTTATTTGATTTGATTTGATAAGAGTTCCTGGGTTCGAACCAGCCTCTCTGCATTGCACTTTGCAGGGGAAATACTAGGTTCCTACAATCCCTCCCCGGACCCCACCTTGTGTGGGAGCCTCTATGCACTGGGCCTGTCCTTTTTATTGTGTGAACTATGTTGTCAAATTTATTGTGGACTATTTAAATTTAATTGATTGTGAATTATATTGTTATAAAATAGCCAAAATTATAAAATGGGCAAAAACATGGCCATCCCCGGATCAAATGGGAGACGCCGTTGGGTGCACTACCCACCCCAAACGGATCAGGGGAAAACATGAATCTCTAAAATGTCCGCAGTGCATCCCAAACGAAACAAAATGGACACTTTTCGTATCTTATTTGTAGTGGTCCGTTAAGCGGAAAGCAGGGCTTCGGTTTGGCCCATTTGTCCCGGTTGAACTGGAACCGAGACTAATGGGGGCATTAGTCTCGGTTCCAGCGGCGAGGAGGCCGTCCGGAAGCAGTCCCGGTTCGTATTAGGAACCGGTACTAAAGGGTTGCGACAGGCAGCCGCAGCGGGGGGCCCAGCGCGAGACCCTTTAATACCGGTTCCTAATACGAACCGGTACTAAAGATTGCTTCTTTAGTACCGGTTCGTATTAGGAACCGGTATTAAAGGTTTTCCTATATCATCTTCTTCCACCCGAGCCAGCTCCATTTCCAGCAGCTCGAGCACACTCCATTTTTCCTCCCTCTTTTCTCTCCCGAGCTCGAGTTCATCCCCATTTTTCTCCACCATTTGTCAAGATTGGTGGCACCCATCTGTCCAAGGGTTAGCAACTTCATCCTCTCTTCCGACATTGCAAGTTTAGCTCATTTTATTGCTAGTTTAGCTCATTTCATTTTTCTAGTGCTAGCTAGGTGTTTGTGAAATGTCTAAGCTAGAAGTTCATTTGTTTTTATATGCAATTTGAGCTCAAATTAAAAATTGATTTGTGGGTTTTAGTGCCGTCCGGTCCCGTACTCACCGCCGTCGATCGCCCGCGCCGTCCCGTCACCGGCACCACCTTGGTGAGCCTCTTGTTTTTATCTTTTATTTTAAAAAATCTTAGTTGTAGGATTTAGATGCATAATTATTACTTGTATAATTTTCTTAGTTGTATAATTGTTTGTTATATATAGTGCCATGGTTTTGACATCTGTCCACACCGGCTCTCGTCCGCTCTATTATTCGGATGTGGTATGATTGTTTGTTATAACTATTTGTTTCATTTCGTGTTTATGACAATTATGCCGACCAACTTGACATAGATATATTTTTATCTAGGAGGTAGTTGAACCGGAAATTCCAACCGACCCTATTGTCGAGTTTTTTGAAAAAGAAAACAATGATTTGAAAGCAAAATTGAAAAGAAGTGAAGATCTTCGTCTCCAATGCTTAGAAGAGAAGATGAAATTGGAGTTCGAGCTTGCCGACGTCGTCGATGATCACAAGATCAAGATGGATGCAATGCGATTGAAGCTTAAAAAGATTAGAAAATATGCCATTAATCAAGAGGCTTGGTATCATTATGTTGTTGGTTCAATTGTTACCTTTGTTGCGATTTTGATCGCATTTGTTGTTGCATTTAAATGCATTAATTAGATAGTTGTATGTTAGTTTCAGTGTATTTTTTATGAGAACTATGTATTACATTTGGTCACTACTCTACTTTGGTTTTAATGTGTGATGAACTTGTATTAATTAATTTGGTCAGTTCCCTATTCATGATGATGTAGTGTAATGGTTTTTGATATATTTATATAATGCAGATGAGCCGGCAATGGATGTACGGTGACCGACGCTGTCCCGAGTTCATTAATGGCATGCATAATTTTCTCCGTGTGGCTGAGGCAAACAAGCAGAATGGTTTTATGTTTTGTCCATGTGATGACTGTAGGAATAGGAGGAATTACCCTTCCTCAAAACCCTACACTCCCACCTGTTGCGAGAAGGTTTCATGCCCAATTATTTTTGTTGGACCAAGCACGGAGAAAGAGGGGTTATAATGGAAGACAATGAAGAAGAGGATGATGACAACTATCCTGTGTTCTCTGAACACGGTGGTACTACAATGGGGGAAGACGAAGCTGAACATGAGGTCATTGTTGATGAGTCCGATGATGATCTTCGTCGGGTCATTCTTGATGAACAGATAAACTGCGGAAGTGAAAACGAGAGGTCGAAGTTGGAGCGCATGTTAGAGGATCACAAAAAATTGTTGTACCCAAATTGTGAAGATGGCCAGAAAAAGCTGGGTACCACCCTGGAATTGCTGCAATGGAAGGCAGAGAATGGACTATCTGACAAGGGATTTGAAAAGTTGCTGAAAATATTAAAAAGATGCTTCCAAGGGATAACGTATTGCCCCCAGTACGTACGAAGCAAAGAAGGTTGTCTGCCCTCTAGGATTAGAGGTGCAGAAGATACATGCATGCATCAATGACTGCATCCTCTACCGCGGTGAGGAGTACGAGAATTTGAATGCATGCCCGATATGCGGTGCATTGCGGTATAAGATCAGGCGAGATGACCCAGGTGATGTTGAGGGCGAGCCGAGCCCCAGGAAGAGGGTTCCTGCCAAGGTGATGTGGTATGCTCCTATAATACCACGGTTGAAACGTTTGTTCCGAAACAAAGAGCATGCCAAGTTGTTGCGATGGCACAAAGAAGACCGTAAGGAAGACGAGATGCTGAGACACCCCGCTGATGGGTCGCAGTGGAGAAACATCGACAGTGAGTTCAAGGATTTTGCAGGTGACGCAAGGAACTTAAGGTTTGGTCTAAGTACAGATGGCTTGAATCCGTTTGGGGAGCAGAGCAGCAGTCATAGCACCTGGCCCGTGACTCTATGTATCTATAACCTTCCTCCTTGGTTGTGCATGAAGCGGAAGTTTATTATGATGCCAGTGCTTATCCAAGGCCCGAAGCAACCCGGCAACGACATTGATGTGTACCTGAGGCCATTAGTTGAACTTTTACAGTTGTGGTCTGACGAAGGTGTACGTGTGTGGGATGAGACAAACAGGAGGAATTTGACCTACGAGCGTTGCTGTTTGTAACCATCAATGATTGGCCTGCTCTTAGTAACATTTCAGGACAGTCAAACAAGGGATACAATGCATGCACGCACTGTTTAGGTGAGACTGAAAGTATATATTTAGGTAACAAGAATGTGTACCCGGGGCATCGTCGATTTCTTCCAAACAAGCATCCCGTAAGAAAGAAAGGCAAGCATTTCAAAGGTGAGGCAGATCACCGGACGAAGCCTACCCTCCCTACTGGTGATGTTATATATGGCATGGTCAAGGATTTAAAAGTAATATTTGGAAAGGGTCCTGGCGGACAATCTGTTCCGAATGACGCTGGCGGACACGTACCCATGTGGAAGAAGAAATCTATATTTTGGGATCTACCCTATTGGAAATTCCTAGAGGTTCGCTCTGCAATCGACGTGATGCACGTGACGAAAAATCTTTGCGTGAACCTGCTAAACTTCTTGGGCGTGTATGGGAAGACGAAAGATACACCGGATGCACGGCTGGACCAGCAACATATGCACGAACGAGACGACCTGAATCCAGAGAAGTATCAAGGTCCTGCCAGCTACGCTCTTACCAAAGAAGAGAAGGAGATTTTTTCAAGTCCTGAGCAGTATCAAGGTCCCGTCTGGCTACTCGTCGAATATAAAGGGAATAATAAACATGGCAGAGAAAAAGTTCCAAAACCTAAAGTCTCATGACTGCCACGTGATTATGACACAATTACTTCCGGTTGCATTGAGGGGGCTTCTACCGGAAAACGTTCGAGTACCCATTGTGAAGCTATGTGCATTCCTCAATGCAATTTCTCAGAAGGTAATCGATCCAGCAACTCTACCAAGTTTACAGAAGGATGTGGTCCAATGTCTTGTCAGCTTCGAGTTGGTGTTCCCACCATCCTTCTTCAATATTATGACGCACCTCATAGTTCACCTAGTCCAAGAGATTTCCATTCTCGGTCCTGTATTTCTACACAATATGTTCCCCTTTGAGAGGTTCATGGGAGTCTTAAAGAAATACGTTCATAACCGTGCTAGGCCAGAAGGAAGCATCCAAGGGCTATGGAACAGAGGAGGTCATTGAGTTTTGTGTTGACTTTATTCCTGACCTTAAGCCGATCGGTGTTCCTCAATCGCGCCATGAGGGGAGACTGCGTGGAAAAGGCACGCTAGGAAAGAAAGCAACAATATCTATGGACGGACATTCTTTCACTCAAGCACACTACACAGTTCTACATAATTCCAGCTTGGTGGCTCCGTATATCGTGGAACACAAGAATATTTTACGCTCGAAATACCTGGAGCAACCTGAAGATTGGATTGATGGAAAACATGTGAAGACTTTCGGCGGTTGGTTGCAAACGTGTCTCATTAATGACACCACTGTTGGAGAACAGCTATACTTGTTGGCCAAGCAACCATCTTCGACTATATTGACTTTTCAAGGGTACGAGATAAATGAGAATACATTTTACACGGCCGACCAAGATAAAAAGAGCACCAACCAAAACAGTGGTGTCCGCTTTGACGCAACAAACGACTATGGGCAAAAGGACACATATTATGGTTACATAGAGGAGATATGGGAACTTGACTATGGACCTTCTTTTAAGATCCCTTTGTTTCGGTGCAAATGGGTCAACCTGAGAAGCGGGGTACAGGTAGACCCGCAGTACGGAATGACAACAGTGGATCTCAAGAATCTTGGGTACGACACCGAACCATTCGTCCTAGCCAATGATGTGGCTCAGGTTTTCTATGTGAAAGACATGGTGCGCCAATGGCGATCGCCGGGTTTGGATGACTCCGACGTGGGAGCTCTCTCCTGAGCTCTCTCTATTTTGTCTATCTTATCAGGCCTTTTCTTTCTATGACCTAGGAGCCGGCTTATAACGACATCCGGGTCTCCTAGTCGCTTACAAGGTAAGTCTGGGTTCTACCCGTACTCAGAGTCCTACTCTATCTCTTCTACCTTTTCGTGTCCTCCAAGTCTTGGACTCCGTGATGCGTACCGCCTCTGGGTCTTCTGGAACCTTCCTTCTGTAGGCCGGGTTACCGACAAGCTCTCCGGCCCATCAGTGTAACCCGACCCATGCTGATGGTTAGCTGGCCTGGCCAGTCCTCCTGCCTGGTGGGTCATGCTTCCCTCTTCATGGGCCTACCGGGTTATAATCCCCCCATCAAGATAAGCAAGCGAATACATCATACGATGAGCCAAAGCGCCACATAGTTCTTTCAGGGAAAAGAAACATCGTGGGAGTGGAGGACAAGACAGACATGTCAGAAGATTACAATAAGTTTGATGAAATTCCGACCTTCAAAGTGAAAACTGACCCAAGCATCCCGTTAAATGATGAAGATTCTCCATGGTTACGGGGCAATCAGAAGAAATGGTCGACATACGCGAAGAAAAAAATTATACCCCAATGATGACGGGAAAATGGGGCGATCGCAAAATAATACGTACGCGGCCACGTCATAGAGACAGATAGTATAATTTAAATGCGTAAATGCATAAGATGAATAAAGATATCAAACATTGCAGGTACTTTATTTCCAGAACCCTTACATATATATAAAAGATCTGTTAATTACATCTCCGGAGAGAAAACCCCTGATTAAGAATTCCAACATAACTATTACATAGAATTACAACATATGAGCACTACAAAGTGTAGAAAAGCAAACTACAAAATGTAGAAATAAAAGTCCTCCTCGTTGTCGTCGATGTCGGCATATTCGGGGAGCCATGAAGTATGTCTATGCTAACGTATGGGTAGCATAATATTTATCATATGATCTTTATAGCACGTACATGACTTGGCTATTTTTACCTAGTTCATTAACCATTCGAAAGTAATGTTTTATGTTATATGAGCATTTTTAATGGTTAATAATCTAGTTCAGCAAGCATGTGTGCAATATATGGTATAACTCATTTTGTGAGCCAAGTTTATCATGCATGTGATTTCTATATGCATGCATGGAATGGAGAAAATATCTTGTTCAATTTGCAGCAGCGTATATAGCATTGCATTAAGCCAATATGGGTAGGCTATAACATATATGAAGGTTAAGGATGCACTACGATTATGTTTAGTGCAAGCAACATAGGCTATGATCCTAGTTATCATTTAATTATGTAAATGCACACACCTATATGAGAGGGATGCATAGTTTGATTTTAATCTATATGGTAGATTATCATATGACATGCATACACCTATATGCAGTGTGTGGTATGAATTTAGCATGTACATAGCAATTTGTTAAGCCACCATACGGGCAAGCTATATGAGAATATGATGATGAGATGCACTATGTTATATTTAGTGCAAGTGACATAGGGCATTAATTTTGTGGATGCATTCACTAATATGAAGGAACGTATGGTTTAATTTTAATCTATATGGGAGATTTCTTATGACATGAGAATTCACTGCTCACACGCAATTGTGTATTTAACTTATGTTTAGTTTATATATGCCTACACCTATATGGAGTGCATGACATGAACATAACCGCATGGAATTTAATGGTGTAATATGATTCCAACACATATTAGGACACTAGTTTTATATGAGAAACTAGTGACATAATTATATGAGCATGTTTTAATGCAGTTTCACTTCACCCGTATTATGACTAGCACCGTGTAGCAATATGCCCACGTGTAGCATAACCGAATGGAGCAAGAGTATATATCAATTTCTATGTTTCATGGGCATGATGGAAATTATCAACTTAGTTTAGTTATATGAGACTAAACAACGCATGGAGTAAATATTATGCATGAGTATTTTGATAATCATATTTATTTCAGTATTGACAACATGGGGGCACTATGTCATATCTAGTGCAAAATCAATATTGGGAGTTTGGGAAATTATCTAGCTTATACGTGCATCCATATAAGGGCATGCACAATTAATTTGATTGATATATGGATATAGGCCAGCATGCAGTACGCTTGCCTAACTAATTTCAGATTAACCAGGTGAAGAGAGCAGGATGCTGCGCTACTTCGGGTTAGTGAATACTCTAATCATATATGGCCGAGCATGCACTAGGTAATATTAGCCCGAGAGTGTATGTACTACTTGGAGCTAGTGAATATTTAAAACATACATGGCTGCATGCGTTGGGTTTAATTTTACCAAGTCTGTACCATGTACTAATCCAGATAGTTAGCTAGATCTGTGCAAACAATATTATATCTGGCCTCTTTCACGTCTACATGACTAGCACTACAAACATGCAACCGTGACTTAATATTAGAGGACAAGACATATTTTATATGCAGAAATCATATTGTAATTCCTACCAAGATGGGATTTATGAGACCCAAAATAATATGGATTTTGTTTCTACTTCTATTCTTGATTTGTATCAACATGGAGATCGGAATCGCCATGTGACCGAACCAAGACGAATTTTATTATGGGCACCTAGTTTGTATCAAGATATGACCAAAGATCGCTATGAGACCAAACTAGGAGTTTAGTTTATTTCCTTATTTGTATCATCATGGAGTCCGGAGTCACCATGAGACCAAATCAAGGTCAAGTTTTAATTGAACAAGGCATATTCAATATGGAGCAAATATGTTCTAATTTCTATCGGCTAGAACTTTATGAGAGCCAAACAATATGGGTGTTGATCTCTATTTTCATCCTTAATTCGTATCTACATGGGACCGGAGTCATCATGCTGACCGAACAAGGAGCGGGGTGATTGATTTATGTTTGCATCCTTAATTTGTATCATCATGAGACCGGAGTCATCATGCAGACCAAACAAGGAACAAGTTTTAATTAAACATGGCATATATGCAATATGGAGTTTGTTTCTATCAGCTAGGACTTTATGAGACCCAAACAATATGAGGTTTGTTTCTATTTCTATTCTTGATTTGTATCAACATGGAGATCGGAATTGCCATGTGACCGAACCAAGACCAATTTTATTATGTGGAATTTATTTCCTTATTCGTATCATCATGGAGCCCGGAGTCACCATGAGACCAAATGAAGGAGCAGGGTGATTGATTGATATTTGTATCCTTAATTTGTATCATCATGGGACCGGAGTCACCATGCAGACCAAACAAGGGGGCGGGGTGATTAATTTATATTTGTATCCTAAATTTGTATCATCATGGGACCGGAGTCACCATGCAGACCAAACAAGGAGTCGGGGTGATTGATTTGTATTTATACTCTTAATTTGTATCATCATGGGACCGGAGTCACCATGCAGACCAAACAAGGAGCAAGTTAATTTGAGCGATCAATGTATGTATGACCGCATAATCAAGAATGAAGAGAAGAGAGTCTAGCTTTGATCTCCTTTTCTCACCTTAGTAGTGATAAAGTCGGACCGGCGATGTGGTTGATTGGACAGCGGCGTATGGTGTACTCGCGGATGTCGAACGGCCGGCCGGCAGCAACTAAACAGTCAACACGTATTGTAGCGTGGCTGTTGAGAAGCTGATGGCGAGCAACGCTGACTACGAGTGCCGGCGGCGTGGCGACGAGTATGCGGCGCGAGCGTGTGATGGGATGAGCGCTAGGCAGCGATGGACTGGTGGATTGGTGGGCAGCAGCGATGGACTGGAGCTAGCGGTTAGATTTCTGATTGTTGATGGATGATTCGCGATGGGCTAGTGGTGCTTCCAGCGATGGACTAGGGAAGCACGTATGGCAGCGGTGGACTGGAGCATGGACGAGCAGCGATGGACTACTGTACGGACGATGATTCATTATTCGCCAGCCCCGTTCTCGTTCTGTGCTAATCCTTATATAGGCAGCCAACGATGAGACAGAGTGCACGCACCTCCTGGAGATCGTGGCCAGGAACGTGGCCGTAGTGGCTGGTAGCAGATTTGGGCGTCAAGTTTCCTAGCGTGGACTTGGTACGCTCGAAGAAAGCTGCGGCATCCCATCCGTTATCTGGTCATTCGTATGGGCTTTGACCACTAATCAATATGTACGTTAATTAAGTAGCTACGATGGGCTCTTAATCCTCTTTGCATGGGTTAGCATCCTAGAGGCTTCAATATAGAGCCGCATGCACATGGGCCATGGGCTGGGTAATTCACTTGATCACATAGTTTGTTAATCTAGCCACCTAATCCATGCATGCACGTATTTCGTACGTGCAGCCATGCAAGTTAGCTAGCTAGAAAATATTAATTTCTACATTTATTGTAAGATTCATTTTGATGAAATATTTTGCATATGTTCTCTATTTTAGTACAAAACGACCGTATTTTATAGGGTTGTCGGAGCGACCCGATGCTTTGTCCCACGATCGAATATTTCGTAAATTTTATCTCGCCTCCATTGTGAGAATTTGGTTCAATGTTAGAGCGCCCCGCTAATATTTATCCCATATTGAGTGCCTTTTGAAAATATAGGGTTGCCTACTACCACGAGCATTTGGTGCTCCATCTATGCTTTATGCATCGACCAATGTATCTTATTTTTATTATATGGAAGAAACAATTTTCTATATGATTTAGTTAATTGTTTAGCCATATCACATAATCCTCTTTTTTTTTATTCCAAGACAAAATCGATGTCAACACCCAACAATAGATAGGGGGTGTTGTTTGTGATGTGTAATAATGTATTAAACCTTTTATGTAACTATGTTATGAAAACTCAGAAGAAAACTCTAAACACTGATCAAATGCACCGTTGGGATGTATGCAGGGAATCCGAATGATTTGTATTCGGTCGATAAACTGAGGATTTGTAGATAGAACAAAACACACGGTTTCCCCTGCATACAGCCCGACGGTGGCTCGTCAGTACCCGCATATCAAATGCACCGTCGGATGTATGCAGGGAATCCGAATGATTTATATACCAAATGAACTACAATGAGTACACACTGAGTGCCCACCATGTCCGAGAGGTGGGCTATATATAGGGTCGTGTGGCTTATGAAGTGGTCGTGATAGTGCTGATCCAACAGCTCACAAGCCCTCAAAAGAAACACACCCCTAATCCAACGGCTCACAAGCGCTTGAAAGAAACACACGATCGTGTGCTTCTTTAGTCCCGGTTGGTAACATCAACCGATACTAAAGGCGGGTTTTGCGGTCACATCTCGTTTCAGTCACGTGTCCTCCCCCAGCGCTGCCCTCGTGTCCTCCCCTAGCGCTGCCCTGGCCACGTGTCCTCTCCCAGCGCTGCCCTGGCCACGTGTCCTCCCCCAGCGCTGCCCTGGAGGTCTATATGTATTGTCGCCGACGGGGTAAACCCTAATCCACCATTCCTAGCCACGAACGCCCATCGTCTCCACGAGATGAATCCGCCACACCCGCCGCAGCGCCTTCTGGACGAGGTCGAGCGTGCTCGGCAGAGCGCGCTTGGGCGCTACCGCGGGAGCCTATCCCGCCGTATGCCCACGAGCCCGGCGTGGAGAGGAATGCCCAGCTACCGGCCTCCTGCTCCGGTGCCGGATCCAGTGCAGAGGGCGTACGAGCGCGCGTGGTCCGACGTCCCCGACCCCGACGAGGATGCGTACGCCGCAGGGGTGGCGTGGGGATCCGCGGCCGCATATGGCGACTTGGACGCATCTCCACCAGGTGGGGCCACCGCACCTCCACCAGGCGCCGCCGCTCCTCCCGCCGAGGAGGAGGAGGACGACGACTTCGACTGGAGCAACGACGGGGATGAGGGCTGTGGGGCGTAGATGCAGGAGGCCATGGAAGCCTCCTTCCAGTCTGTCCGCGACGACCGTGTCCGGCGAGCCAAGACTGCCTGCCAGCTCAAGGCGAAGGAGGCCTCCAAGCTGGCTTGGGCGCTGAAAGACTCATCCTCCATAGATCTTGCCCTTCGCTGCAAACGTGCGCGCGAGAGCCAGGTGGCCGCGAACGGGGCTGGATCCTCCCGCCGTTCCCCCTAATACGCGCGGGCAATTTTGTTAAAATTGCAGGCGCCATTACCCCTAGTCCGTTTATGTAATAATGTACCAGTGTTCTTAAAACTGTTAGTGATGTGTAATAATAAGATGGTGATGTATCAGTGTTCTGAAAACTGTTGGTGATGTATCAGTGTTCTGAAAAATTTCGACCATTTTCAACAAATAGACACGGCGACCATTTTAACTGTTTTTTCAAAAAAAATAAGAAAGTGAAACAATACTCAAAAAAGAAATCCTTTGGCATGGAGTCCTTTTATGTGTAGTAGTTGATAGGAAAAATGATAAACTTGAATTTTCACAAAGTTGGATTAAAAATTATAACAACCATCCATTTTTTATAAATAGGAAAAAGTTGGATGTTCATAAATATTGGTTGTTCCAAAATTTGTTGATTTTAGAAACTAATTTGACTTAATTGGGACAATTAAAGCAATAGATATAAAAGAAATCAATACAAAAGAAATTAATAGACAATTAAACAATTAAATCAATATAGACAAGTAAACAATTAGCTCAAATATAGTTATGATCAAATATAGATATGATTTTTTTAGAAATATTAGGAATCTATGTCAAATTTACTCAAATCGTCCATTTGAAATTTGAATACATTCAACATAGTCAAATTTGAAAATAAGCAGTACCAAAATATTCTACGTGTCTAGGGCTTACGTTTGATATAAATTTTGTCAAATTTGGAGAATTAAATCAATAGAATAAATAAATCAGAAAAAGTAAAAGGAAAGAGAACAA
Organism: Poa pratensis; assembly: GCA_947311845.1. NCBI lineage: Eukaryota > Viridiplantae > Streptophyta > Magnoliopsida > Poales > Poaceae > Poa > Poa pratensis. Next base: position 135,160,379 of record CAMZMU010000074.1, on the reverse strand, counting down.
AAAATATATTTCAAAAGCACATTTAGTACCGGTTGGTGTTTGCAACTGGTACTAGAGGTTGGCTTAGCGCGCGCTATTTTCAGCGGCGGCCAAAACCCCTTTAGTACCGGTTGGTGTTTACAACCGGTACTAAAGGCCTGGGGTACATAAGCGCCACCGCGTTCCCCTTTCTTCCAGATCGAGCAGTTCCCCGACGCCCAAGCCCGAGAAGAAGGACGCGCGCGCCGTTGCCGTGCTGCTCGTCACCATCGTCGTCCATGCCACCGAGGTCCGCGCCGTGCTGCTCGCCGCCGTCAACCGCACCCACACGCGCTCCGCCATCCGCGCCACCGAGGTTCGCCGTACGTGCTGCTCGTCGTCGTCGTCGTCCGCGCCACCGAGGTCCGCTCCGTGCTGCTCGCCGCCGTCAACCGCACCCACACGCGCTCCGCCGTCCGCGCCACCGAGGTTCGCCGTACGTGCTGCTCGCCGCCGTTGTCGTCCGTGCCCCCGAGAGGTGATCCGCGCCGGCGCCGCTTGTGTTACTTTTTTTTCAAGAAATAAGCAATGCAAAATGTGTGTTTGATTGTGCACTTGTACATTGTAAAAATTTAGTATACATTTTTGTAGTTAGAATTTAGTATACAATTCGAAAAAATTTAGTATACATTTTGTACTTGTGGACTCTAATTAATTTAGGTTAGTGTGTTAGAAATTTTAGGTTAGTGTGTTAGAAATTTAGGCTAGGTGAATTTTAGAAACTTTATAGTACATTGTAAAAATTTAGTATACATTTGTAGTTTTGTAGTTTTGTAGAATTAATTTAGATTAGTTTTGTATTTAGGTTAGGATTAATTTTAGGAATTTTTAAAAGTTAGACCAAAATTGTAGAATTAATTTAGGTTAGAATTAATTTTAGGAATTTTTAAAAGTTAGACAAAATTTGCATTCACATTTGTAGTTAAGATAAAATTTGGTAGAAGTTAGATAAAAAATTAGTGGTAAATTTTTTGAAGTTATGAATTAATTAGTGGAGTACTTAAATTTGCTATGAAATTAGTTGCTATGAATTTGCTATGAGTTTGTACTTTAAATTAGTGGACCATTTAAAAATTATGCCATTTTAAATTATTCCATTTTAAATTATGCCAATAAAGAAAAATTATGTCATTTTCCTTAATTATTGATTCAAATTACTACTTTGTCATTTTTTTGTTAGAATCAAAATTTGTGTAAATATTTTCTGTTAGAAGTATATTTTTAGTGTTAGCATATATAATTGAGTTAGTATAAATTTTTCTTATGTCTTTTTAAAACATGAGTTCACTTTGATACGGGTAGGAGTAATTTTAGCCATGTTTGTATAGTAGAATTCATAGTAGAATTTTTTGTAAGCACTTTGCATATTTTAGAATTTGTTCTAGCAATTTTAGCAATATTCTAGCATTTTGTTCTACTAATTTTAGCAATATTCTAGCATTTTGTAATAGCAATCTTATAGCAGGTGTATACATTGAGCTATGGATCCCCTCGAGCTCGAGGGAATGGATGAGGAGCTCAAGCAAGATTATATGCGTCAGATGATATATGGAAATGCACAACGTGGACCAGATGGCGGTGGAGAAGATGGCGGTGGAGAAGATGGCGGTGGAGAGGATTTCAGCTCTCAATTTTTGAACGACTCCGGTGAGGGAGCTGAGCTACAATTAAGGATAGACGACGACGAAGTGCCCTTAACAAACTCCGGCGCGGTATGTACATATATTAAGTCTCTGTTGATCACTAGATGCGTTAATTGATTTGTATTGCACTTATTAACGAATCATTTTTCTTTTAGCCCTCCGGATCTAGCGGAACTGCGCGAAAGACGAAACGAGGCCCGACCCAAAGGATGGGAGATGGTGCAAGGTTATCGATCGACATAGTTGCTGATGATGGCAAACCGCTGAAAGCCGAAGACATCTGCCGTAAATATGTAACTCAATGCGGAGTTCTTGTTAGGGACACGATCCCGATCACCATTGCAGAATGGAATAAGCCGAAGAAAGCCAACGATGGAGCTAGTTATGTCGAGCAAAGAATTAAAGATTTGCTTTGGGACACGCTCTTGACACATTTTAGCCTACCGCAAGGTCTCCCAGAAAAGACGAAGGCGAAAGTCAAGGAGTGGACTCTTAAGAAGATGGCCACACAATTCCAGACCTGGAAGAAAACATTGTGGAAAAAATATGAGAAAGAAACTCCAGATTTCACTGGACATCTAGAGAAGATAAAAGATCCTGGCCCGCATTTGTGGCGTATAAGAAATCGTCTCCCGCTGTGGCCCGATCGGCCATAAATAAGGTGAATGCTGGGAAGAAGATATATCACCATACTTTGGGGTCAGGTGGCTACAAGACTGCCGTGCCTAAGTGGGAAGCCTTTGAAAACAAACTGCGTGAAAAAGGGATCATTCCACAAACAGATGACTGGCCCGAGAGGTCCAAGTTCTGGTAGTTCGCGCATGGGGCAGGGTTGGACCCAGACACAGGGCTGATTGTTGCAAAGGGAAAATGGACGGAAACAATTACAAGAGTCGTAAAAAAACTTATTAACACAATAGACCTAGTTCGAAAGGGAAAATTTGTTCCCGATAGAGAGGACGACGAGCTGACACTCGCCCTCGGGAATCCTGAACACTATGGACGATGTTGAGGCTACGGACCCAGGACTACGAGGAAGCAAGGGTTTCCGGGGACGTTGCAAGTTATAGAAGTCGTTCCAGAAATAAGAAGAAGGGGTTGGACCGGTTATCAGAATTAGAACGCCAGGTGCAGCGGCAGCAGGAGCAACTGGACTCAATTACCCAGCAAAGGGCATCTCAGCTGCAGCTAGAAGATCCTGCAGTCGATGCCGGCCCATCTCAGAGGAAAAGCAGCGTGGGTTCCACGCAGCTAGAAGATCCTGCAGTCGAACCGCCGGCGGCTCACTACCCCATGGATGATATCACGGAGAAGACAAATTGTTAGCTACATATGTCAATGAAGAACATATCCTTCCCCGTGGCAGCCGGCTATGCTTTACCAAACCAACCTGGAGCAACCTACCATGTTGGTCAGATTCCAGCTGGATATGCTCGTGTCGGGGTGGTAAAAGTTATGCCGAGATTCCAGACACTGGAGCTTGACATTCCTGGAGGTGACGACGAGAAGACACTGAGAGAAGTCGAGCTTGGTATCGTTCTATGGAAGAAGAAATACATCTTGTTTCCAGACTCGGCGCCAAGGCCACCGACTCCTCCGAGTAGAAATCCACCACCTCAAAGTCCATCCCACCCCGACGATTGGGAGCCCACCGCGAGTCCATCGCCCGCGCCGTCCCGTCAGCCGACTGATGCGCCCACTAGTAATTTGACAAAGCGGAAGCTGCAGTTCACGTCGACTGGTACTATGCTCAGGAAAGACACTCTCTGTCAAGAAACTGCAAAGATACCCAAGAAAGTCAAGACTCCTGAGAAGTTAGCTTACGAGAAGACTAACGAGGAATTAGAAGAGAGCATCCGTGCCGATTGAATGCCCAGTTAGCACCGAAAAACCCCTACAGACCCCATAAAGGAACTTCTGAACACTATACCAAAGGAGAACATTGATCGCACCGTTGACAACTTATATAACCCTCCAGCGAGCCCCCTTACAGACTATGAGCGCTGTATTGAGAAGGCACATACCTCACAGATGGAGGAGAAGAAATACGGGAAAAAAGTTCCCCAGCTCGGAGAACAAGAAGTGCAATCGATCGCCCCGCTCAAGGTGTTTTCTGATAAGGTGGCCCTCTACAACGACAATGTTGCTCATGAAGTCCTAGGCGACACAGATTACGAGATTGCTGAGATAGCATATCAATTTGTTCACGAAGGCTCTAACAACACAATTATGGAAATTGCATAACTGGTACATGACCGCCGCAAAGGAAGGGAGATTCTATTTCATGGTGGGAGTTAAGGAAGAGCACTACTTCCGAGAATACGCTGTGCAGGTTGAGTTCTCCGAACTTTTTCAGATGTACAATCAACGTGCCCTCGACAAATCTATCATCAGCTGCTATTGTCTGTAAGTGATTTATTTGTGTAATTTAATTCTTTAGTTAAGCTCGTTCATTGCCTATAATTATCCTCACGACATTCTTTTGTACGCTATTATGCAGAATGAAGATTCGTGAATGCAGAGTGGGAGGAATCTGGGACATTGGGTTCATTGACCCGGATAAAGTTCATGAAGTCACCATAGATCAGTATGCCCAGGACACAGAGGACGTTTTGCTAACGTTTTTAAAGCGACAAAATACCAAAAAAGAAATACTTTTTCCTTACAACTTCAAGTGAGTGTTACTGTCTTGTAGACATTCTATTTTGCTTTTCCGATGTTAAGTGTAATTGATAAGTTATGAATAACTGCGTATATAAACATGTGCAGGTTCCACTTCATTCTGCTAATCATTAGAATCGAGGCTGGAGAAGTTGAAATCATGACTCATTAAGGAGAGATCCTCATGAATACAAGAGCGTGCGTTATATGCTCAAGAGGTAATTTCAATCGCACTATATCGGCCTCTTTCGTTCATTTCCTGATATCAAGTAAGTAATAACTCCTCAATTCATTTTCTTTGCCGGGCAGAGTTTGGAAACAGTTCATCACGGAAGAACGCGGTGAATAGAAAGATAAGCTGGACTTTAAGGCTAACAACGTAAGTAGTACTACGTACCTAGGTCCGCGTATCTCTCTAATTTCTAGTTTCAATACCATTATCATTCTCTTGATTATTATTTGATTGAATTCTATTCTCGTATAGTGGTGCCTGCGACAACCACAGGGGACAGATTTATGTGGATACTACGTTTGCGAGTACATTCACATGAAGGTCAATGAGAGAGTCAATAGTCGAAAAATCAAGAGGTACGTAAACATCATTCACAACTTTATTTTGGTACCATCAATTGTGTTTAGTTTCCTTCATAATTGATTTGATCTCCTTCTTTTAAAGATGACAAGGAAGCGAAACCAACTCCTACCAATTAACCGCGTAAAAGCAATTGCGGAGAAATTGGCGGGATTTTTCCTTACGCAGGTCATACCTGAATCCGGAGAATTCCACTATATCGAAAAATAGCCTCCCTCCATGTACTAGCAGTGATCTCCACGTAATGAGTACTTTATGTGTGTACATATATATATACCAAGTTGTATGTGTGTTATGTATATGCATTAACGTGATCTTCATGTATGCGAAAACTTTTTTTTGTGCATCGACGTGATCTCCGAACGATGGAAAAATCCGAAACCCTAAACCCTGAAAAATAAGCGAAAAGAAAAAAATATGCCGCGGCAGCGTTTTAGACGTTTTCCTGCCGCGGCAGGAAAAGACGTAAAACCAACCGGGACTAAAGGTCCTCCGCCCGCGCGCGCCGCTATGCCCACGTGGAGGCCTTTAGTTCCGGTTCGTAGGTAACCGGGACTAAAGGGTGGGGGCCTTTAGTCCCGATTTGGCAGTCCCGGTTGCACAACCGGTACTAAAGGCCCTGTGGAACTGGGACTGTTGCCCTGTTTTCTACTAGTGGTTGGAGATGCGGGTGAGGGAGATAGACGACGCAGAGGAGGATGGGTTGCCTGTGATGGCCGCGCCTACATCGAGCGGTGTATTAGAGCATCACTAGTAGTACCCTCAAACCCTCAAACCAGTTTAAGGGTTGAGAATTGGCATTTTTTGGTACTTTTAAGGGTTGAAAAACAGGGGCAAAGACTAGAACCCTCAAACCCAACCCTTATATATTCCGTTATAAGGGTTGGGTTTGAGGGTTCTAGTCTTTGCCGCAACCCCAACCCTTAAAACTGTCATTTGACATATCACAATTATCACTAGAAAAACACAATCAACCTTGAAACAAACTAGGAAATGAAAATCATTGATGCATGGTTTAATAGTTTACATCACAAAATCATCATCTTCCCCCTCTCATCGGCACCATCACCAAAAAGTTGCACCTCGACGCCATCTCCTAGACCACTTCCACGTCCATCAAGCACCTCCATAGGCGCCGGTGGTGGAGTCCTCCACACCGCCATCGCCACCACCACTCATCGGAGTGTCACCTCGAAGAGTAGAGGACGCACCACGGAATATCCTCTTCCTCTCCGCGATGTCCTCCTTGTAGTCCTTCCACCACATCAATTGGTCTTCATCCATGTCCTTCTTGGACATCATCATGTGCTCCTTCTCTTCCACCATGAGTTCTTTCCATGCCTTTGCTTCTTTGACCTTGATCATCCTCTCCTCCAAGTCGGCCTTGCGCCCTCTTTCTTCGGCCTTGCGCTTGGCTTCTTCACGCCTTCGGCCCAAGCGACGACATCGCCCGACGGCGCTTGGTGGTGGGCGGCTGCGGCGGGGCGAGTTCGGGCGGGGCGAGGGAGGAGGCGGGGGCCGGGGCGACTGCGGGCTGCGGAGGGACGACGTGCTGGCCAGCACGCCGCCGCTTGGCGCCGACGTGGGTGGCGGCGACCACCGACGCCACCTGCGCCTGGCTCGGGACGGGCGGCTGCTGGGCCGGCGCGGGCGTCGCGGAGGCGGCGATTGGGGGCGGGGCGACGGACGGGGCGAGGGAGGAGGCGGGCGGGAGGACGGAGGCGGGCGGCGGCCGGCGGCTGCGAGCTTGGCGGGCAGCGGGAGGAAGGGGACGGGGCTGATTTTTGCCTCCCGCGCGTTCACAGTGGAGGAATAGGGGTTGGGGTTGTTTCCCCTCTCCAACCCTCACTTTTAGAGGTTGGGAGGGCGACCCGGGGTCCAACCCTTAAATTTTTTTAGGGGTTTAGGGTTCTAGTCTTTGCGTTTTTTTTTCGTTCCAACCCGTAAAAAAGCGGTTATTTACGAGGGTTTGAGGGTTTGAGGGTACTACTAGTGATGCTCTTACAGGGTTAGGCGTGTACTAGCCGTACACAAAACTTGCACCTTTTCCTATATCGAGGGTCATAGTTTCAACTTTCAGGAATATAGCACACGCGCAAAGCGGTGTTTTGAGGGAAAGGTGTACGTTAAGGTTGAGCTGTTCTCCTCCCATTTTTGCTGGGGGCAAAAGAAGGAATCGTGATGCTTCTGTTTCTCCTTCGAGTCCAATATTGAAGGGAGTCGATCGAGTGGGAATCTGCCTAGCCATCTGTCCTTTTTTTTCTGAGTTGGCAGCTTGGCATATATATATATGCAGTTTTGCCCAAGCATTCTGAGGAAAACAGCTACAAATGCCAAGAGCTAGCGTACCGTAGGTAACCTAGAGACAGAGATAGCCGGCCGCTATGTGCGTTGTATCCAAGCGCGCGATTGAGTGGTTTCAGCAGGAAGTAATCTTACCGCATTTTCTGTTGTGGATTTTCCCGCGCATAACATGGAAGAAACGACATGCAATTGGTGGCATGCAGTTTTCGAAACGGTTTCAGTTCATCTCGCCATGCAGGCAAACGGTAGCCGCGATCGATCGATCGAGGATGACAAAAGTGAGCCACGCACGAACTCTTACGCATCACACACGCACATATGTATGGACGCGGCGGCCACGGTAGGAGAACCCAACAAGAAACCTAGCTAGCTACTAGCTCTGAGGAATTAATCAAAAACTTTCTTCCTGCAAATCTTAGCTAGTACATATATACATATATATCGTGCATGGAAAATGACAGCAAACGAAGGATATATATGTCCATCCCAGCAAACCACACGGCGTCATGAATCCTTTCTAAATTACCTTCCCTGCTGGTAAAACTTTCTTGGTCACCAGTGTGCAAATTTTACCATCAAAATCAACCTTGAATGTGCAATTTTCAAAAAGAAGAATCAGTAACGCGTCCACTGCATCGTCGACCGATCCATCTTCTTTTCGCAACGTAAATATATGCGTGTAGTTCTCCAGGATCTCAACGATGAAGCTTGGGAAGTTGCAGGCAGCTGCGTTTGTGTGTGTGCGTATGTCTGCTTTCCTTCATTAACTCCATGGCTTGTATTGTATCGCTCAAGCTTTTTTGCTTGTGGAGTACCCTTTCTGTTATTGCCACGTTTCACTCCAGCAAGTCATCACCACCTTCGATCTCTCTCTCTCTCTATCTTCTCTCTCTTCACCACCTATATATATACACAAACATTCCATTCAGCTCCGTCCTGCACCGCACACCGCCCCCGAATCACTACTCTTCGGCCCCTGCCTCTCTCCTCTATCTCCTAAGAACAGCTAGTGTTGCAGTGTAGCCTGCAACCGGAATTCCGAGAGAGGATCAGAGGTTGCAGCTATGGGGAGGGAGTGCCTGCCCACGGTCGCAATGGTGCTAGTGCAGTTAGGCTTCGCCGGCATGAACGTGCTGTCCAAACTGGCCTTGGACACCGGCATGAGTCCCTACGTGCTCATTGCCTACCGTAATCTCATCGCCGGCGTCTTCCTCGCCCCCGTTGCCTTCTACTTCGAGAGGTGCGTATGTGTATGCATCTATCTATGCCTTCCTCCTCAATTAATTTTGTTGGGGGAGATGAATCTATTCTACTGCAATAATCGATATAATTAAGCATGTATATGTATCTGTGTCTTTGTGTATGTGCGCCCGTGTGTGCACCAGCACCTTGATCAATCCATAAAATATTTTGAAAACCGGAAAGCTAGATGAACTATTTTCGGATCCATATGATCCATTGGTTTGTTTTCCTTGCGAACAATCCAAGATAGTGCATCCATCAGTTTTTCATGGAAACGATTTGGTGCGACTTCCTCGATTTATGTGTAGTACAACAATGTCCATCACTTTCAAAAGTAGGTTCATCGATCAGTTTTTATATATTTATTCCTATGAATTCTGAATTTTAGACACTTTAGACCTAGTACCACACGTTTAATTTACATTGCCAAGACAGCTCAAGGGTAGTATCACATTTGATGTGCACTTATTTGCTTATTGCTCCAGCCGACCGCCGAATCGATCTACTTGAGACAAATAGATACTTGTAGCGCTCTTAATCAATTCAACTTACATGCCTCCATGGGTCGATGCAGGAGGAGTGGGATGGTAATCACCAAGAAAGTTCTTGTCCAGATATTCTTTTCATCCATTTTCGGGTACGTACAACAAACTTCTCATTAATTCCAACAACTATTCTTCGTTCATCAATTAGGACATGGCTCGGAGCAATGATCTCCTTCAAACAAAGAACAGACAAATAGCTGGAACGATCTGCATCAATCCAGTGATACTGTTACATCCGGAAACGTACTTGTTTTGCTCTAGTCCTTTTCTGGATGTATGAAAGGAACCCCAATTACTAGGAACCCCTTTCGGCTTTCCTCTCACGCTTAGGTCCCTTATTTGTGCGCTACACAGGTTCCTTATTCTTCCAGGAACAGGGGACATGCCTTATTCTCTGTTCTCTGTTGTCAAAAAATTATGTGTACTAGTTTCAGTGGCAACTGAATAGTGTCAAGTGTGCTGCCACTTTCAGTTAGTAGGTTAACGAATGCCTTTCAGATGATTAAGATATTATGAGATTTTCTTTCCTCCCTTTTTCTGATGAAAGCATGTTTTTTACTTGCGCGCCGTGGTAGTATCTATCAGTAACACAACTTATGACGGTATTAACTCAACCTTGTTTTTGTGGGCGTGGTATGTAATGTACGCTGGATGCAGCGCGACGCTAAACCAGGTGTTGTACTTCGTGGGGCTCAAGTCCACCACCCCGACGGTGGCGTGCGCGCTCACAAACACGCTCCCGGCGATGACCTTCGTCATGGCTGCGGTGCTCAAGATGGAGACGGTGCGGCTCGGGACGCCCTCCGGGCAGGCAAAGGTAATCGGCACGGCCGTCTGCGTTGGAGGCTCCATGATCATGCCCTTCTACAAGGGCCCGCTCCTCAGGGTGTGGGCATCCCCTATGCATTGGCGCTACGCGGAGCACACAACCGACGCGGCGGCACCCGCCAGCGGGCAGGCCGCCATCGTTGGCGACGTCCTGATAATCCTCAGCTGCGTCGCCTGGGCCATCTGGTTCATCCTCCAGGTGCGTAGGACAGGCTGTTCTCGCGGTCCTGTAACATCACGGTTGGAATGTACTTGATTGGAATTTGATTAATTTGCAGAGTAAGATGTCGAAGAGGTTCTCGGCGCCCTACACAAGCACGACGATCATGTCCTTGATGGCTGGGGTGCAGTGTGCGGGCATTAGCGCGGTCATGGACCGGAGCTTGTCGGCGTGGAAACTCGGGCTCGACATCAGGCTATACGCCGCGCTCTACATCGTAAGCTTTCGGCTATGGCGTGCCCAGATGAACGACATTTTCTGACGAGAATTAACATGCAGGGTGTCGTCGGCTCGGGGATCGCGTTCGCGGCCATGTCGTGGTGCATCCAGTCTCGCGGACCGCTGTTCGTGTCCATGTTCAGCCCGCTGATGCTTGTCGTCGTCGCCATCGTCGGCTGGGCCATCCTCGAGGAGAAGATACACCTCGGAACGTACGTACAGACAGCCAGCGACCTCTCTGTGTTATACTGTCGATCGATCACCTTTTCCTTTCCAGTTTGTCTAATTTTTACTTGCTGTGATCGATGCTCTTGCAGAGCTATTGGTTCTGCCCTCATCGTTGCCGGGTTGTACATGGTGCTTTGGGGCAAAGGGAGGGAGACGAGCGGACCGGCCGACCTCAGCAGCGACGATGATGGCGGTCCGCCGGAGACCATGATTGTCCTAGAGCTGAACGGCAAGGACGCCAGGAACGGCGACGCCGCCATTTTGCCGTTGTTCTGTGCTACCACTCCCAAGCACGAACGCGAGGCGGCACGAAACGGCAGCGCCTGATTTATAATGTTTATGCCCGCACACAAGTGTACCAAGACGCATGGGTTGCGTACCATACATGTCATGGTCAGTTGCACTTGCAGGCACAGTTGAGGTACGTCTTACAAGGACGCGCACTCGCAACAAAAGAAAAAGAAGGAAAATTTGATAGATGGGGAACGAGGGACGGGAAACAAGTTGATGGATTGAACAACTAACAACAGGGTAATTTTCGTAGTTTCGTCGACAATAATATCGAAAGATGTGATTGCAATACTGAGGGAATTGAACTCTGTCATTTCGGATGAAATTGATACTTAGGATGCGAAGTGAACCTTTGGATGTGCTGCTCTGATTTGCTGCAGTATAAATCGTTCTGCTCCATCTATACATCTATCTATGGAGTATATTTTATAAAGCAACACTAGCATATTCTCTAAATTTTGAGACTCGAAACTGTTCTACGGTGCAAAATTACAATCCCTACTCCTAGTACTACAAGCACTTCGGCACATGCAAAAGATCGCTTATGCGGCTATTCGATCAGTACTCCTGCCGCTGCACATGTCTATCGGCTGAATGTTTCTATTTGTGAAGTAAGTGATTGTGCATGTTTAAAATGAGTTCAATTACAAGTACGCCTTGCTTATTTTGTATGGAGCTCTTTATCTCTAAGGATAATCCGAAAGAAGAGAGTAAAGGGGAAAAATATTTGACAGTAGGACACACATCTTAAGGAAGTAGAGCTACAAATTGTGTGCGTAGTCAGACGCTCTAAAATAAGGAACAGTAAAAAAATCTGCCTTATTGGACCTTTAAAAAAAAAATTTGGTGCCCCATGTCGCCCATCTTGTGGCGACTTGGTTGGCGATCGATCCTGTCAGGTACTGCATCCCCCCCCCCCCCTCGCCGGCGGACAAGACCGTGAGTCCGTCGAGGATGTCGGCGGTAAGGTGTCATCCGAGTTCTCGACTCACTGAGGAGGCTGAGCTCGGCCAAGGAGCACGGTGGCGTTGGCCAAACATCCTACGAAAAGTACAGACGGCGCATGGAGCTTCAACCCCGTGTTTCATTACTAGTGAGTTAAACCCCATGTTTCATTTTAAACTTCGAAATGACAGCCAAGCAGAGAATAAAACATGTCTCCAGGCACCGTTCTGACTGCCACAACGAAAGGCCAAAAGCTGCTAATGGATGCGCGTTAGCACTCAATTTGACATACAAGTAAACATTGGATTGGACAGAACGTAACGCACGCGTCTTTGAGGGGGTGTTCTGCTCTGCCAACGCTCTGCAGGCTCGTGTGTTGGATGAATGGCGAAGCTGGGTAATGTGTAGACGTGGGCCAACGAGAGGGATAGGCTAAAACAACCTAGTGCGAGGTGGGATCTGTCCCTAAACGGGGCATGATCGTGTGTGTGGAGATGGTTTAGGCACTACGCCTGGTACTATCATGTAGCTTCCTTGTTCTCTCCTTTAAGCTTAATAAAACGAGCGCAGATCTCCTGCGGTTCTCGAAAAAAAAAACATTGGATTGGACATAAAGTTCTACGGAATGCAAGGTCAATTTAAGTAAGTAAAAATTGCGAAGATCTAGCCGTTTCCATGTCAAAAAAAAAGCTAGACGTTCCAGACTTCCAATATCCAGTTAATTGCAGCTAAATGATCAAAGCAACCTTTATTTTGACTAACAGAGTTTATTGAACTCAGAAAACCAAAACACGAGGAGGTAGGGGCCGGGGGAAGCACAGGGCGAGGCCTCTCGGCTTCGCCGCCGCAAAACTCGGGACGCCGCAGGCATTTTGTCGGCGCGCTTCGGACGCCGCCTGTCTGTTTGAGGAAATGCGTCAACCGTAGACCATTTGTTCTCCTACAATCTCTTTTCACTCCAATTGTTACGGTGCTTCGTTCCATTCAACGCAGGTCGTGTGTGTCACTAGAGATTCTTGCTCAGGATCAGCATTGGATTGTAAGACAGTTAGACTCTTGGCACTGATATGTGGTGACAGGTCTACAAAAGTCTCCTTGTTTCCTGTGAACTGGGTATACGTGAGAACCTTCTCATATGGATGACCAGAACTTTAGGAGGCCTCCACAGACCCAGTTTCTTGATGGTCTGCTAATGCATTTTGCAGCAACGGCACTACCTGAAGGCAAAATTGATGATACATCAGGTTTCAGAATCATTGGCGTGCTGCATTTCGAGTTAGAATTTGCACAAGTAGTCATTTTATATGCATCATCAGCATCACTATTGGATTCAGCTGTTCCCTCACAATAGGACACGCTAGTTCCTAAAACAGGTATACTCTTGTAGATTTCAAAGTGTTCCATTCAGGTTTTCAAACAATGCATTGCTGACCACCTGTTTCCTGATTGCTCCAGCAGCAAGCTCTTTTCTGGCCTATATAAACTGGTGCATGCATGGGTCTGGACAGGGCTAGTCTAACATAATTTTGGACCCGGGGCGATTTAAACAAATATAATTATATCAAACTCTTATATTTACATATAACTTAATTTTATTATATATTACAGCATATATCTTCTTAGTTAGCGCACTTAACTAAATATACATCTTATGTGTATCCTTCTTGTCTTGTACTGCACATTAATTGTACATTTACATTGTGGTGAACTAAATAATTTTGTAACCAAAACTACATTAGTTTGATGTATAGACATTAGGCTAAAAAATCAAAATAATTATTCGCCTCCTCATTTTTTTTATAGTTGAGTTAAGACTTAGTTATGTTTAATATTTTGAGACATATATATTTAGTATACTCTAGAAGATATCTTAATTGTGTTTTGGATGGTATCAATACGGAAGCAAATTTATAGAAAAATCGAGAGTATACATTGGACAGTTAGCTTGAGTCTTGTCATACAAGATTACAAGTTGCATTGTGTTCAATAATAATCCGACAACAAGTGTGTTTTATGTACTTGATATTGAAATATAAAACTTAAACAAACCACCAACGATCAATGTTTTTATAGATTCTAGAACATTCGCATTCATCCGATTTGATCTTTTAGGCTCATCAAAATGTGCTTGCTATATTTAGTGTGCACAACTTCTCATGTAACTTTCTCAGATATAAAGTTATGCATAATATGAAAACATAATACTTAATTATCACAACTTCACTACAACCTGTAGAGATCCCATTGGAAAGAGACTAACTGTATAATTAAACTTGCCAATTCTGACCAGGTTGTGTTTTTTACCGGAAGACCGGGTGCTCTTTTCCTACGACATATATAGTTTGTTATGAAGACTTTCTTCCACGGAACAAATAAAAAATTTATACAGATTAATTCTTTCTCGGACATAATAGATAAGCGAGATGATTTGCTAGTCGTGGTGGTACCAACACACACGGGGTTTATATATATACCCGTTTTACCTTGTTTTTTCTAGTAGAGGATGGATTTTTGGTGTACAAAACTGGTTTCAGAATTTGAAAAAAATAGTTTTTAGTCGTCATCTTGTAGGGTTGACTTTCTAATTGACTTCTTAAAATAGTCATAACGGCCTGGATATGACTTGATTTTTTTTAAAGTAATGCTCTAATGTTGACAACACCATGTCCCCTTGCGTATTCTCTTTTCTGTTGCGTATACAAGTCGGTCAAACCAAGGGGGTGTAGGTACCACTAAGATTACCAGGTATTTTCCGTGGTAGATAAATATAAAATTATTTTGAGAACACAGTGTGGGTCCTTGTACTCTTGAGTCACGTGGTGGTTTTCATGTTTGGCCGACCTATAGACCTGTTTAAGCACTTGAGATGACCTTGTCGATGCCACCGCCAGGTGGGAAATAGTGTCACCCATCGCGGTAGCCACGAGTGCCAATCATTCTGTCGCTGAATAACCGAGCACACAACAACATGTTGGTGTGCTACGTTATTTGGTGCTGCATTGTCTTTGGTTAGTCAGCAATGTCGCCGACATTGAAATGATCATCCTAGTGATGGTGTACCACTCGAAGGCGCAGCGCCGACGCTCCTTGATCAGAGCAATGAGCTCTCTCCGGTCGTGGGATTTGCCCTAGCTAATTTTTGTCTTTACTTTATTTTTCCTTGGATGTATCAAAGTGTATACAAACATGTGTTAATTTGGTTTGGGCCCTGATGCATGTAAAATGCATACATGAACTTTGCATTATATTACTTATATTTCAATCATATTTGCATCATATAAGGGTTATATCATTGTTTTATATTGATTTTGGGAATATTTCATAGTTTCCCTATTTTTCTGGAATTAACCCTGCACTGGCAGAAAACCCTATTTTCTATATTTTGATGTTCAGGGACCCAAACGACGTCCAAATGACCTAATATTTCACGGGCATCAGTTTTTGGAAGGAACGAAGCGTAGGAGCGAAGGAAGCGAACAAACGGAGACCCGAGGGCCAAAAGAGTGGGCCCGCGGCCAGATTCCTTGGCCGCGTGGGACCCCCTATCCTGGGCCTCGAGCCTCCGATGCCGTCGATCTTCGTCCCCGTGCCTCGTCTTGACCTAAAAACGACTATAAAAATAGTCCCCGACGGCTTTCGGAAGGGGCGCGCAGAAACACAAAACCACGAAACAGAAGACCTGGAGCTGCAGATTGGAGGGGGAAAACTCCGGCGGGGCGCTGCCGGGGTGGTCTCCATCTTCTCCAACATCTCCACCATCATCACCATGATGAAGGGGGAGTAGTCCACCCCCTGGACTTTGGGTTTGTGGTGGTAACTTGATCTAATCTCTCTATGTATGATCATTGTTGAAGTCCATATGATGTGCCTTGCATAAGTATGGATCTATCTATGTAATTCCTATGGTGGATATTGTGGTATGAGATGATATTTGTTATGCATTTACCGTTGTGTTGGATCTTTTATGACTTGTCATACTTTGGAGATATTCTATGATGCATGTGATGGTTCGATTTATGCATAATGCCTTGTTTATCCATGTCATGAGGTGATTGACACCACCAAGTGTAGATAGATGAGAGAGATGTGGTCATGCACACGAAATATGAATCATTGCACTAGTGTTTAGAATATTGTCCATTATGAAGTATGATGTATGTAGGTACGGGATGGCCGATGTGACAACGGCATATGTATTGAGTGACACAATACAGCCCAACATCCTTTATCTGGGGGTAAAAAGGAAGAAGTATGATGTGGGAGTGACAACAAACCACGCTAGCCTTACGAGGGTGACCTAGCAACACAAATGATTATTTTCTTTCAACTATGTGTTTTAGGACATGTAGCCGTCATAGAAGTTTACCATTAAAGCATGACAATTGTGTGTACTTTTTATCTATAACATGATAATCACCATAGATGGGAGAGAGGATTGAGTGAACCCATGAACCCATGTCCATTGTTCCTATAAGAGAAAACCTTTGTCTTGTCCTCTTGCATTGAAGAGGATTGGGACACTTTTACATTCTTGTTTTGTTACATTAAACTTCCATCCATTAAATCAACCATCTTGTTCTTTAAACTTGTTTAGTGCATAATCAACTAAAACTTGTGACACTTTAGTTGTAGGGAATAGATAACTTTTCCTTCTTGCTCCTGCGGATCGATACCCTACTTCCACATTGAGAGGTGCTACAGTGATCCCCTGCTCTTGGGGGTTATCAAGTACTTTTCTGGCGCCGTTGCCGGGGAGCGTAGCGCTAAAGTTTTTATTCTCGTGTGTGCTAGTCATTAGATTTATTTTCAGTTCTGCATTTCTTTTTGTTTGTTTTACATCTTGCAATCATCTAAGCTTGGGGAGGTTTTCCTCTTTACTTTCAGCTTTGCATTCACTTTATCCATATATCAAAAACCCAAAAAAAATTAGAAAATGGAAAACTATTATGAAAACGCCATGATAGCTGCTGAATTTAGAAAATCAAATGAAGGGAAAAGATTAGGAGGCTACATAGAGCTTCTAAATAAAATTGCTAGTGGGCTGCTTAATTATCATGAGGAAGAAATTTGTTGCTCTGAATACTTTAGACACTTTGAATTCCAATGCCCTTCCAATAAAGAACATGTTATTGCAACTTATCATACATGGAATTATGCTCACTTAGGGATGGAAGAAGTAGAGCAATTTGTTATTTTTATGGCAGCCTATGAATTATACACCTTCATTGATGAACATGAAACCTGCCCTATAGCTTCTCAATTTAAAGTTTTGATTGCCACTATCCTTGATCTCTGCATAGTTGAATTTAATGAAAATATCTATGTTGTTGACACAAGGAAGAGAGCTGCCCAAGAAAGCTCTAATATTTTGCAGGAAGAAGATGACAAAAGCCTAAGCTTGGGGATGCCCATGCAGCCCCAAGAGGAGGACAATGAAGAGCAAAAGGATGAAGGAAATGATGAACTAGAGGAGGAAGCAAATGAGGCGCCACCTCCATCATCCACATATGAGGTTGAAAATCAAACTCAAACTTTTATTGATGATGATATTTATGATAGATTTTCTTTTTATGATTCTGATGATGATGAGGAAGATCAACCTATGCTTAATGAGAACATCATTGATAATGATTTTAAAGATAATGAGGAATATGGGTTGGATATGTTTTATGATAAATCATTAGATGACCCACCTTGTGACATAATACTACCTGTGGAAGGGGTTGATGAAATTAAATTGCTAATAATAATGAACCTTATGATGAATCTACATTTAAACAAGATATCAATATGCACACTTCTTTTAATGATTCACATAATGGCTGGGTGCAAAACGCCTTAGGAGAAGATGATTCTACTATTGCTCCTACTATACCCAATTCACTATATGATAGTACTCTAGATGATGGTCCTAATTTACTTGATAAATCTCCACACTTAGAAATAGTTACTACTTTATGTGGGAACACAAATAGTGATGGGGTAATCTCTAGTTGTAATGACACTCCTATTCAT
Organism: Poa pratensis; assembly: GCA_947311845.1. Taxonomy (NCBI): domain Eukaryota; kingdom Viridiplantae; phylum Streptophyta; class Magnoliopsida; order Poales; family Poaceae; genus Poa; species Poa pratensis. The sequence goes on along the minus strand of CAMZMU010000074.1, from coordinate 135,142,628 downwards.
GCTAGTCCTACATTTTTCTTGAGCTCTCCCATTCACACCTTAGAGGAGAAGTTTTCATATGTTGAAAAATACTTATGTGGGCTGAAATCATCTTGCACTAATAACCATTACACCCACAACAATAATGTTTATGATGTTTCTTGCAATTATTTTGAAAGAGGAAAGCATGCTAATGAATTCCATAACAAAATCAATGACCCTCTTTATGTGCCTAAAGTATCTAAGTTGCATGATCCACATAGTTATATTGATGAATTTGCTTCTAGTGATTGCAACTACTATGAAAGAGGAGGTGACAAGTGCCCTCCTTATGCTTGTGAAAATTATAGGTTGTACACATCAACTGGTAATATGCGTGGTTATACTTTTGTGTGTGTGATTCATTCATCTATAAAATGCCCATGCATAGGAAGAAAGTGAGACTTCGTTGCCATTGTTTCCATATCTTGTGTTGCTTTTTGCCATGCTTTGACTTGATCATTATCTTGATTGGCATGAGCACACCTTGGGACCTTGGTATTTAGTTGCCATTTTACTCCATAGTAATAAAGTTTTCATCTTAGTGTTTAATAGAGTCTAAATAAAGTGCCAAGTTTTACCCGTTTTGGTTTGAAAAGGTTGCTATTTGTATTCGGAGATTTTATTCCAGCACGAATCTGTGCACGGTATGATTTTTCATTTCTATTCTGTAACTCCGAATGAGCTGAGATTTGAACTGTAGTTGCAACTTTTCATCCTCTGTAAGCGTGAATTTTTCAGATTTTTTCGACATATTTAAGTAGGGTAGAAAAATGCGTTTTGCTGCTGCTGTTTTTCTGGACAGATTCTGTCCCATTTTGTTTGATGCATTCTTTGAACTTTTAACTTGAATCTTTTTGATCCAATTGAGTTTATAAGTAGGCATACAACATTATACACTTTCTGGACATTCATATGAATTTTTGTTTAAGGATTTTATGCAGCAAGCAATTCATTTGTCTATCACTACTAATGTCACCCCACAGAAAAGAGATGGGAGAAACGGTGTTTTGAAGTTTTTTCACAGGGATTAGAGGAGATGCACCAAGAGTATCCAAGGATGGTGAAGACCATAAGCTTGGGGATGTGAAGACAACCCCATTGGACCAACACACTCTCGGTTTGCACACGTCTAACTTCTGTTTTTCGATCAATGCACTTTATCGCATAAACTTGGAGCGTCTTTTATTTTTGTTATTTCGGTTTGGTTTTTATTTGTGAGACCACCACTTTTCATTTATGTTATGAGAGAGCTACTGGAAATTTGGGTTGAATTAAGTTGGATGCTATTAAAAAGATTGGGAAAGGGATGTTTGAGTTGATTCAAAAAGATACATATAGTTGCATGATTCATGTGCTTTTTAATGAGTATTAATTTGCAAGTGTTTTATCAAGAGCTATCTTTTATTCATGTTTTGATGCTGAATGTTACTTTACTTTGTTTAACATGGATTGGTTAGTTCTATGGACACTTATGCATGCATTTAGACGGTCAACTTTCTCCCTCTTGCTAGCCCAAAAATTCCAACAAGTAAAAACTTGTTTTCCAACACCTTCAACCAAAGTTTTTCCAGTGAGTCCACCATATCTACCTATTAGCTTTATGCTATTCCGAGTATGTTTATCATGTTATATTGTATTATCTATTCTGAATTAAAATGCTTATGTTATTGATTGTTATGGGAAAAGTTGGTTAAAAAGCTCTCACGAACTTGATGCACACTTTACTTTTATTGCACTTAATAAACATGAACCATTGTGATTAAAATTATGAAGTTGTGAGCTTGACAAGAGTCTTGGTTGGGAGTTAGCTCATATGTGCTGTCACATGGCAAGCTTTCAACGTGCTCTTAATTATATTTAGTTGATATCATGTACTTTTGTTTATGGATGCTTATCATGGTGCCAAATAAATGCGGAAACTTAGTAAGTTTGAGGAGTTTGTATAAATGGCTAGAGAGACGCCTGGGCCGCTAACCTAAGCCATGCATCATTCATGGTGGAAATTTACAGCGCACCAAAGTGAACATTCAGTGATGCACGTCATAATAAAAAGCTATACAAATAGTAAATAAAAGAGTGCTGAGATTGTTCATTGTCTGTTTGTCTTGTCATTTTGACATGGGCTAGTTTCCATGTCCTGAGGCAAGAGGTACCCCAGTTGACGCTCTTGATGACGCTATTATATTACTTACAATGACTTTAACTTGAACTTGCTTTGTGGCCCGAGTTGAGTAACACCGTGGTGTAGGTACTCGTATTCACGGGGCATGAGGCATTCAACCCATACTTTGTCAAGCACACTACTCATATTTGCTTTCACTTTAAACTTTAACCATTCAAGATGCTATGATAGGGGTAATGAGAGCTCCACACCAATGGATACCACATTGCAAACATTAACTTAAGTAGAAGCATTTGGAAGCTAGATGAAACTTATTCATGTTTTACCTCTACTTATTTATATATCTTTCCAAAGTGTCCACCTTTTATATTCAGATTTACAAGAATACTCTATGACCATTATAGGATGTTTTTACTTTTCATTATGCATACATTTGGTCCATAGTACTTTCTTCTATGTTACACTTTGTGAATTATCATTGAACATCCTTACATTGAATATTTGATATCACTTCATAATCTATCTTGTATATTGCTATTCCTTTGAAGAATGAATCATTTGACTCTATGTAGCAATAGTAATCATCTTTGATATCCATTGATAGTATTAAAAAGCAAAGTCCATGTTAGTTTTATCACCTTCATACTCGAGGACGAGTATAGGTTAAGCTTGGGGATGTTGATGCATGTAAAATGCATACATGAACTTTGCATTATATTACTTATATTTCAATCATATTTGCATCATATAAGGGTTATATCATTGTTTTATATTGATTTTGGGAATATTTCACAGTTTCCCTATTTTTCTGGAATTAACCCTGCACTGGCAGAAAACCCTATTTTCTATATTTTGATGTTTCAGGGACCCAAACGACGTCCAAATGACCTAATATTTCACGGGATCAGTTTTTGGAAGGAACGAAACGTAGGAGCGAAGGAAGCGAACAAACGGAACCCGAGGGCCAAAAGAGGTGGGCCCACGCGGCCAGATTCCTTGGCCGCGTGGGACCCCCTATCCTGGGCCTCGAGCCTCCGATGCCGTCGATCTTCGTCCCCGTGCCTCGTCTTGACCTAAAAACGACTATAAAAATAGTCCCCCGACGGCTTTCGGAAGGGGCGCCGCAGAAACACAAAACCACGAAACAGAAGACCTGGAGCTGCAGATTGGAGGGGAAAACTCCGGCGGGGCGCTGCCGGGGTGGTCTCCATCTTCTCCAACATCTCCACCATCATCACCATGATGAAGGGGGAGTAGTCCACCCCTGGACTTTGGGTTTGTGGTGGTAACTTGATCTAATCTCTCTATGTATGATCATTGTTGAAGTCCATATGATGTGCCTTGCATAAGTATGGATCTATCTATGTAATTCCTATGGTGGATATTGTGGTATGAGATGATATTTGTTATGCATTTACCGTTGTGTTGGATCTTTTATGACTTGTCATACTTTGGAGATATTCTATGATGCATGTGATGGTTCGATTTATGCATAATGCCTTGTTTATCCATGTCATGAGGTGATTGACACCACCAAGTGTAGATAGATGAGAGAGATGTGGTCATGCACACGAAATATGAATCATTGCACTAGTGTTTAGAATATTGTCCATTATGAAGTATGATGTATGTAGGTACGGGATGGCCGATGTGACAACGGCATATGTATTGAGTGACACAATACAGCCCAACATCCTTTATCTGGGGGTAAAAAGGAAGAAGTATGATGTGGGAGTGACAACAAACCACGCTAGCCTTACGAGGGTGACCTAGCAACACAAATGATTATTTTCTTTCAACTATGTGTTTTAGGACATGTAGCCGTCATAGAAGTTTACCATTAAAGCATGACAATTGTGTGTACTTTTTATCTATAACATGATAATCACCATAGATGGGAGAGAGGATTGAGTGAACCCATGAACCCATGTCCATTGTTCCTATAAGAGAAAACATTTGTCTTGTCCTCTTGCATTGAAGAGGATTGGGACACTTTTACATTCTTGTTTTGTTACATTAAACTTCCATCCATTAAATCAACCATCTTGTTCTTTAAACTTGTTTAGTGCATAATCAACTAAAACTTGTGACATTTTAGTTGTAGTGAATAGATAACTTTTCTTTCTTACTCCTGCGGATCGATACCCTACTTCCACATTGAGAAATGCTACAGTGATCCCCTGCTCTTGGGGGTTATCAGGCCCCTACCCCACTGGAGGCCCAGGTGGTCGCCCCTCTGCCCCGCCCTTTAGGTCGGCCCTGGGTCTGGAAGTAGAAGCTGCTTTATCTTAGCCCTGCTTCTACTCTAGAAAAACATATAGCCATCTTCACCTGTCGTCACCAAGCATGAAGAAATTCCAATATGAAATGTGTGTCCTGCTGACAACAGAGAATGCTTCTGCACGTTGGGCTCCTCACACTCCACAGGTGATCTATTCTCATGTTAGCCCCTTCTTCATTAATGCAGATGAAGCCCTTGTAGGATTTTCGACTTCTGTTGCCGTGAATTCATCCATCATAATATGAGGGTAACCAGAATTTAGAACATCATGTTAATTACGTGCAGGTTGCCACAGCCCACAAGGACTGGTATTGCAATGTTTGGGTCATCCTTGTGGAACATGTTCTTCACAATTATGATGACTACAAGTTCTGCTGATGTTGTTCTTTGTCCCAGTGATGAAGAAATACCTCTGTCCTTATTCAGAATCTAAATCAACAGTGTGCGGATTCTTGTGTTGTTCAGTGGTCTGCCATGGTTCTACTTGGGAGTTCAAGCGAGCTGTTCTTTGCCCTCCAAAAAGGTTAGAGCAGAACATCATCTCTGTTGTTTACACGAGTTATTGGTAGGCAGCACTTCTTTTTTATATGTATCCTTGTATTGATTGCATTGTACTCCCTCCATCCCAAAATAAGTGTCGTCGGGGGAATTTTTTTTTAACTGCAGTCAATTTTGCACTCAGGCCCTGACAATTTAAAACGTTACACAAATCACCACGATCCACGCGATCAGGCTGAGCTGCTCGGCAATCCACGCGATCACCTCGCCCAGGCGCAGGGCCGGCTCTAAGCAGGTGCAACCGGTGCAGCTGCACAGCCCCCCGGTTGCTTAGGCCCACCCAGGTAAGTACATGCATGCTACGGTAATTAGTTTAGAAAGAGTTTAACCAAATTAATTAGCCCAATTACTACCAGCTTGCTCCTTTGGAACAATCTATGTATGTACGCATCTGGAGTTTGGACGTATGTACATACCTGCTACCTGTATAAACATTTTGTGTATATGGTCTCCATTTTATGGTTTTGCATCGGGCCTCTAAAATGTCAAGGCCGGCTCTGCCCAGGCGGCCTGGCCTCCACTGCGCATCCTCGCCGGAGCCGGAGCAGATCAACGCCAGCATCAAGCTCCTGCTCCGGTCAGTCGAGCTCCTGCCCCGGGCTCCAGCTCCTGCTCCAGCCAGTCGACGCCGGTCCTGGCCCCGCCGCCGGTCAGTCCAGCTCTTGCTCCTGCGGCCGGCCTCTGCCGCCGGTCACTTGAGCTCCTGCATGAGAGCTGCTCGATCAGGTAGACAATCATCAGGTAGACAATCAACAGAAAGATCGGCAGGCAAACAGGAAATAACAGACCTGTACTCCAAAAACAGGAAACCAAGTGTAATGGAGTAGCGCAATTATCTTGTGCTGCTGTTATGCTCTTATCAAGAGAAACCAATTCATGACCAGGGAGTACTATAAGTTCTTATAGTGGAGTATCAACATAAACCAAGATGCATGTCACACCATTATTCTTTTTCGAAAAAAATGTCACACCATTAATAACATGTTGAAAATATTGTGGAACACACATGAAATTGACACAAGGTTAGGGTAGGGATTTCTCCTTACTATTCAGATCTCCATGAAAAAAAAGATGTGGATAATTGGGTTGCCACCCACCCGGGGGAGGAAGGGGGTTAAGAGTATAAAGATAAGAAACAAATCTCACTTGGCCGCTTGGGCATGTTGGTGTTGGAAGTGGCCAGCGATGTGCATCAGAAGAAGAGACACAAACCGCTGAAAATCCTATTGAACTCCAAAGAATATCACATCCGAAACAATTGAAATGGATGTCCCTGATCAATCAGCTGGACCTCGAAGTGATTCGCGCACGAAAAACTAGAGCTCATAGCAGCAAGGCGTGAACCTTTTATTGCAGAAAAATGACAATATAGAATACGAATTTTGTGTTAGGGAACTTGCACCACAATCAGTCAAAGGCCAGATCTCTGAACTAATTTCAACATTCACTTTATTGACTATAACATGAAACAATTATCAAGTATCACTGATGATGAATCTGAAACAATTACATTTGGAGCTTACATAAAACAAACAATCAGTGCTCATTTGTAAACGGTCTTCTCTCACTCCTCTCCTAGTTCCATCAACATTCAGAACTTTGATTCTATGCACATATGCTTAATTTTATGGTGTACACACAGGTGGACGACCAATATGATGCCATGCTGAAAGAATAAGTCAGCCTCACTTGGTGTAGAGGACATCCTCCCACGGGTGTCGGTAGAGTGGTTGCTTGAGCCTCTTCTGGTCAAAGGTGTGCCTGAATCCAAGCAGCAGATTGAAAATATTATAAATATGCAATTAGAATAACAATAATGTAGATATATAAACTATCTAAATGTTGGTTGCAACAGCATGAGAGAATACTTATGAAATATCAAATATTGAAGAACAGGACTCACCCAATTAGGCCAATTGAACGTGCAAGGACAAAGAGTCCATTAAGATACCCAATCTCTACAATTTCGTCGATCTCTTGCTTGCTGAACATTCCACTCCCAGAAAGAAGATCCAAGAAAAGTGACCCTATTGCACCATCGACATTCATAACCAAATTGTTTGCCTTTGACAGGGTGTAGGTCTCCACCTGAACAGCGTATTCCATATACTTGACTGAAGGGAAGTGTGTGTGAGCATATTTCTGCAACAGCTGCACCCTCTTGTCCCTGTTGTCTCTGCTCTTGATCCTAATAAGGATATGCAAGTAAAATTTGAGAAAATACATCACAGCTCATTGTTCATTGAAGCAATGAACTTCTATGTCTCAAATCCATTTTCAGGTGCAAGATTATTATGATGTCAGGGACGTATTATACCTGTGACCAATCCCAGGGACACGGATTCCCTTCTTTTTCATGCCCTCAACAAATTCATAAGGTGTAAGACCCTGGAAGCAATTGATGCATTTTATTAGAGCAATCAAAAAATGCATAAATATGGAGCTGGAGAAAAAAATAAAGGGATAGAAACTAAGTTGACTCACCCTATCATATGCATCTTTGAAGTACCGAGCAGCGTCATCAATTGCACCACCAAATCGGGGGCCAATCGTCAACAATCCTGTGATATTTCAACCATAAGTCTTAGTAATATATGCTGTTGCGTACACACCGGTACAATTTTGCATGTATGAATTAACAAGCTCACCAGATACCAAGCTGGAAACAAGGTCCTTTCCAGCCCTAGCAGTAACTATAGAATTGTGAGCACCGGATACACAAGGACCATGATCGGCGCAAAGCATGATGCATATCTGTCAGACATATGAAGAAACCCTTTTATGATCAAATGAACTCTAGATTTAGAAAGGGAAAAAGTTAAACAACCAGCAACCATCACGATAGAGCTTGAACTTTAGTAGATTATCCTACATTTTACCCATAGATTACCTCAATAAATTGAGTGCAATAACGAGGAAGGCTGCGCTTGAACCACAAAAGGGAAATAACATCACCAACTCCATAACCCCGTTCAATAATTGTAGACATGGGTACGCCAGCATAGCAAGGTTCCTCACCTGCATCACACACGCACCTTTACAATTTGGGAAAGGATAGCAGGGCAAAGAACAATTATAGAGCATATGTAGGATAAAATGTTGCCACCAATCTAACCTCTATCATCAGAGATAGTGGAGATAATGTGTGTTGGAGCTCGGACCTTCCCACTTTTAATTGCAGTTTTAAGATCCTCGGGTATGGGAGGAGGTGTAATCTCAGGGACAACAGGAACTTTTCCTTCCTCAACCTGCAAAAAAGTTAACCCCAAGCTTTGATTCAACAACACACATTTTTAAAATATTATACTTAAAAAGATATCAGTCATGATGTCGAAATATATTATCACCGTACCAGCTTCTCAAATGTCTCCTTAATCACACTTTCGAGAGCTTCAAATGAAGTAGGGACAACTGCCCCAGCATCCCTTAGTGCCTGATTTTTACCTTGTGCTGATTCTAATTCACCACCGCTCTTGGCACCCTGTTATACCAATAAATTAATAAACCAGATCTTTGCATACTAAATGTACTGTTAAGCTCACTGGTATTCCAGGAAAAAAGGACACCAATGTGTTTAGAACTTACAGCATGGCCAAACTGGACCTCAGATTTGAATAAAGTTGCACATGTCCCGCTGACCCAAGCAACAACAGGTTTCTGAACCTTTCCTTGTTTCAAGGCTTCAACAAGTGAATACTCGTCGCTTCCTCCAAGCTCCCCAAGAACAACCATCATTTTAACCTAAAGCCAACAAATAACAAAATGTGATGTTGATACACAATTGCTCCAGAGTCGAAACTTGGCTTACAAGTAATGCAGGGATAGCAGTATCGTGAAAGCATACTTGTACGCCAAACAACCTTCGTGTCCTAAAATGTCTATGGGGAGTGGATCCAAAGATGATAGGCCAAGATTATGGTAAAGGAGTTGCCTTCCGAAATTTAGAAGGCAAAAAAAGGGTGTGACCAAGCAACATGTTACAGTGATGTCATATGGATGTCCAAATATGCCAGAGAAAAAATAATAAATTCAATATTCGCAGGACACGTGTGCGACAAAGATGATGAATATTAAAGCACTACAGGAAGAAGGTTAAACACTATCTATTTAGAGATGTTATTCGAACCTGAGGTATGTTATTAAAACGCAGAATGTGATCTGAAAGAGTTGAACCAGGGAAAACATCTCCTCCAATCGCGATTCCTGAATATGTTAAGCAAATGTTAGAGTGGGCACATTATTCATGTGAATCAGTAAGTGTGGCATTTTACACATATCCAAACAAGTTACCTTCATAAATACCATCGGTCACTCTTGCAATGGTGTTGTACAGCTCATTCGACATGCCACCCTATTGAAGTAATGGAAGATCAGCTTATAATTAGCAATAACTAATGAAAAAACGTGCAGTTGAGTATGTACTAATCAGTCGTCAAATTCAAATTAAATAAGTCAGGAGCTCTACACATGTATTTACATTATAAGTATCTCCATAATATAAAGATAAACCCCAAGCATCGTGTTCGGGTTCTAAAATTCTAAAAAGCAGAACTCCGTATGTAAACAACAAATAATCTTTGCAGACACAATGGGTGTACAACAGACAGTTTCTTTTTTATTCCATTAACTTTATTTATGGATGCGAATTATACAGAAATACATACGGTGAAGTATCTTATTGAGTGATTTTATGATTTAAAGCATACCGATTTAGACACAAAACCAACAGATCCAGGCCTGTACAGCTTGCATTGAATTATGTTGTCAATGGTTCCAGCAGTATCACCAATCTTGAAAGCACCAGCCTGAACTCCTCCGACTGTTGCAGGTCCAATGATGACCTACACATATCACCAAATCACTTCGCAAACATAAACAATAAATCGAAGGCTACTGTCAGCCTGCATCGTATAACATGCCAACACCCATATCAGAAAGGAGCAAAAGAAGTTATCATATTGCTCAAGCTCACAAGCCATCATTTTGTTCAAAGTTGCCTATAAGGATATGTTCCTTTGTTTTATTTTATTTCTCATTCTAAGCGCTCTATGATGAGAACCGGCGATGAACACACAAATTTAGAAGCAGTAATTCATATAATATGTGGGCTTAGTCCTTACCTTATTGTTAGCACGTGCATAGCTGATTAGCTGCTTTGCATCTGATTCAGGAACTCCTTCTGCTATAATGGCTACAACTCGGATAGTTGCCTGCTTCAAAGCTGACATTGAAGAAGCAGACGCACTGCAGATTTCGTAAATACAGTTTAAATTGTAGTCGCTTGATCATGCAGTATTTACCAGACGGATTATCAAAACATAACTAACCTCCGGTAGGATGCAAAGTTGATAAATACATCAGCAGTTGGGTGTGCGTTGCAAGCAGCTTCAATTCTACAAAAGATAAACGAAGAGATAAGTTTTCCGCACATGAAAGTTGTCCTAGCAATCTGCTAGTGTACTAATCTCTGCATCCAAAAAAAGAACTGTATTCTTGTTCAATCAGACAATATAAATGAATGATCAGAGAACCCACGTAGGATGAACCGGAATAGCAATTTCTTCTTGTCCAAAGAAAAGTTTCTGGAACCCATCAGAACCAGGATTGATTATTCCAGCAACAGAAGGTGTTTCTCTCCCTATCAAGCAGTGCAAAGTCAATAAGGAAGAAGAAAAACAGAAACACTATGTAATCCTTTTTAACAAATGATAGGGAGAATATGTACCACAGAGGAAGTCAAAATCAAGCATCCGTTGGATAGGGAGTTGCTTATAATTGTAGAATAATGCTTGGGTGGTTTTTGAGAAAATTTGACCTGTCGCCATGATGTACTTCCCCTGAAACTTAGCCGGTATTAGCCAATGGTACCACAGTGAGTTACTATTTTAAACTATCATAAATCATAAGCCCACTAATAGCCATAAATACCAGAATAGAATGAAATCATGTTAGCACAATGACGCAAAAGTTGATATGATGACGCTTCACTAAAAGGCAAGCATACTCCTTCACATTATTTCACAATTCACATGCATGGACAATCTCATATGTCAAGCATAGGCACAACATAAAACAACAACTGGGAAGTACTTTTTATTAAAATGGTATTATGCGAGAAATTTTTCTATGATTCCAAACATTTGCCTGCTAACATGCCCTATAGCAGATGAAAAGAAACATCGGCAGTGTACATCTGGGGCACAGGGAAGAGTCATGTATCATAGCCTTGTATTAACTAAGTATGAGAGAAGTAATAATTTAAGTACATGATGAAAATAACAACTCCAAAGAGTTAGTTTGTTTATCGCTCATAAATAATGTTCGAGCTACCATAATGTTACAAAATTAGTTTCTTGAATACTCAACCCAGATCAGCAACAAATAATCGTGTGACGACAACCAGGCACAACTATCTTTGCAGCAACGAAAAATATAACTGCAGACAAAGACAAGCCATGCTTGTTTGAAATACGACACCCGGAGAATCTACAGAATTAAATGTCCTGATTCACAAAAGTACACCATACAAAGGAGCTGACATCTGAGCAGAACACCAGATCTCAGATAAAATGACCAGCATTTTCACTTAGTGCCATTGCTCAGGTGACTTAATTGAACAATACTCAAACACAATCTCGCACTTCTACCTCCAAGTAAAATCCACAGTATGTATAAACATGTACGGTAAGTTCCCACCAAGCTCAGAGTTTTCTACCCGCCATCATTCATAGACAAGCTATAATGAATACAAAGGAACATTAACAACTGATTCACTGAGCCATCCAAATAGACTCAGGAATAAGTGATCAAATTCTTAGTCCAAGCGTGATTTTGTTTCTGAAACCTCCTATACCTGTCACCGAGAAATCCTACTAAAACAGAACAACCCAGAACGCACAGAATCTGATTGCTCAATCCACATTAGTAATAATAAAGGAGTTCGTAATAGAATATAAAAGGAGTTGAAAATCTAAGCAGAACACCGGATCTCAAATATGAAGCGTGAGCACATGTTATTCCATAATTACGCAAATCATGTTTGATTCCAAGATTCAAATCCAGAGCAATACTAAGTTTGCACCAGGACCAGAATTTTCTTCCAGAGGTCACTTCAGACAATTTTATATAATACCGCCTAAAATAGACCACTAAGAGTAGAGCTAGCCAAATGGACTCCCAAATGAGTCCACTGCTACAATCAACTCGCACAGTTCTAAGCCACGGGATCTTTTCAGATCCACACAAAAATCGAGCGCCAGAGCCCAACCCGGACAAAACGCAGCAGACGCCCTCACGACTCCCCACGCAAAACCGCATCGATCCGACAAAAATGAAACAAAACTGGGGGCATTTCTGGGCCAAATTCAGGTCGGACGGTGCAAGCGGGGCATCCCATTCCCACCAGAAAACCCCAAAACCCCGTAGAATCGAGCACGGAGAGTGAGATCTCAACGGTACACCGCGGGATCCCGCCAGCCGCGCCACCCACCGCGCGGCCAGGGCGAAGAGATCCGCAGATCCGCCGCGTCGGGAGCACACCCCACCAACTGTTCGACCAAACGCCGGAGCGAGCAGTAACAGCAGGGAAGAGTGGAGAAAGTGCGGAGGGAGTGGATGCGTGCATGTGGGAGCATGGTTTGCAGCTACGGACCTTCCGAGGCGACGCGCAGCGGAGGAGGCGGAATTGCTCGGCGACGTAATTTGGTTTGGGTCTCGCTCGGGGAGGACGGAAGACGAGCGCCAGGATTTAGTGGCAGGTAGGGGATGGGCCGGTGTGAAGTAGGAGACGCACGCCCCAGCTACCCACGCGAGCTCACGACGCCGCGAGGACTGTTTGGACTGGGTGTATGAGCCGTAGGGACGAAGTTTCCATTCCTCAATTTAAATCGCCGAGAATTAACTAAAACAGAATATATATTTGTAGAACATTAATTTAGCTTTAAATGTGGTTCTTCTTTGTATTCCGCCCATTACAACATGTTATAGGATTTTTTTTTTGCGAAACACAGTATAAACACAGACGCTCACATACACGTGCACACATTCACCCCTATGAACGCACACACGCAAACCCTACCCCTAAGAGCACCTCCAAGAGACTGAGTCGGCGGGTCGAGTCTTGAAATTGACGAAGTCACCACAGGCGCCTCCCACTGAAGAATATTCCGCCTAAATGAGAAACACCAGCGTCAAACCCGGGGTTTGAAGGAACGTTGCCTCCCACTGAAGAATATTCCGCCTAAATGAGAAACAGCAGCGTCAAACCCGGGGTTTGAACCCTGGTGGGCTGGGGGTACAACCACCCACCTAACCATGTTGCCACAAGCAAGTTCTCGTGTTATAGGATATACAGTATTATCGAATATGACTTACCTAGTATCGTGAACTTTCCTATAAACTGTTGGCACCTAATAACATTTTAGGATGACAATATGAAGGAGACCAAGTCCAAACATAATGCCCGGCTCCATGTTTCATTACAAAAAAAATTAAAAATCCATCGTGAGATGTTACCCAGCTGGGATAGAAACCACAAAGATACTTTTATACAACAAAGTAAATTGAAACCAAAAACATATTTTTATTCAATAAATTTTGAGATATTATTCCCACACAAGAAATTCACAAAACCACACAAAAATGAATAATCTAATAAATAGAGCTTGCAGAAGATGTGAAGAAACCCCCTGCATGATCCTCTTATCAATAAAGTTTCAAACGTCAACCCGATCATCATGGCGGTATGGCTTCATGTTGCTCTTATATTGAAGTTAACCCAATCATCTAGTCTAGAGAAAAACAATAAATCGGACACACAAACACATGTTTAAAAATCAAAAAATAAGCAAGAGATCTAAAAGAAGGGAAAGCAGGTGATTCTGCCTATAATCTATTAGATTCGTTGTATAGGAAACATAACATAGCCCTAGGTCCCTATGGATTCCTTGCTGAATTTTACCAAAACTTTTGGGATGACATCAAGATCTACCTTGTGGAATTGTGTGGCTTTCTTCATGTTAGAAACCTAGACTTGTTAAGCTAAATTTTGGGGGGATCATTTTGTTGCCAAAGACTAATGAGGAAGAACGAATTTAATTAACAATATAGACTGACATGTCTTCTTAATGTTGGCTTCAAAACTATCACTAGAACTATGACAATTAGGCTAAAAGCACTAACTGACCACATATTTCGACCGATGCAGTCAACCTTTATGCAAGGTAGAAGCATCCTAGATGGGGTAGTTGTCCTTCACGAGACAACCATGAATTACACCCGAAAAAGTGAGTGATGTAATATTTAAGATTGACTTTAAGAAGGCGTATGACGAAGTCAACATGTTTTCTCCAATAGACTTTGTGAATGAAGGCCTTCACTGAAATGTGGTGCTCATGGGTACAAAAATTAGTCTTTATAGTAGCACAATCATTAAAGTTCAGTGGTGACGTGCGTCATTACTTCAAAACAAGAAAAAGGTCTCTGTCAAGGGGATCCCCTATCACCCATGTCATGTAACACCGTGACTCATATGTTGACCATCATGATTGAGCTCGCCAAAATAATAGAAAAAATGTGGGACTAGTACCACACTTAGTGAAATGGTGGGTTATCGATCCTATAATATTTCGATGATATAATCCTCTTTATGGAACATGACTTTGAGAAAGCTAAGAATTTGAACCCAAATATTCCAGCCTTCGAGCAACAATCGGGTTTAAAAATTAATTTTCATAAGAGTGAATTATTCTATTTTTGGGTAAAGCTGATGAGTTGGCCCCTCGGCACACTAAACTATTTGGTTGCGAGAATGGCCAGCTTACAGATTGGTATTAGGGAATTCGGATTCACTCTCAAAGACTCTTAAATGCCCAGTGAAAACATGGTGAAGAACACCTTGAAAAGAGGGTTGAACAGCTGAAAAAGCAAGCTCATATCTATTGGTGGAAGATTAGTTCTTACAAATTTTGTACTAAGTATTTTGGTAATTTATATGCTATCATTCTTTCAGGCACCAAAATGGGTCCAATAGAGTCTGAATTATTCCCCATCCAAATTCTTTTGATAGTGAGATAGTGAACAAAAAAGTAACACAAACTAACCAGATGTAATGTGGTTTGTCATTCAAAAGATCAGGGTGGTCTTGGCATTCGTGACCTTCAGGTTAAAAACATAGCCCTCCTTAGTAAATGGTTTTGTAAGCTATCTTACGAAGAATGAGCTATGGCAAACCGCCATGAGAAGAAAATATGTAGATTCAAAACTCTATCCCAAGTTTTTTGGAAACCCGAGTAATCACATTTTTGGGGATGGCGACAAAGAAACACTTATTCTCTTTGCATCTTTCGTCATCAAGGATGGTTCGGAGATTAGGTTCTCGGAGGATAAGTGGCTAGATAATACCACCCTGTGACACCAAAATCAATCTTTGTACAATACGACACATCACAAAAGTGATACTTTCTCTAAGGTAATGAAAATTTCTCACCTACCGTGATGTTCATATGGGATTTAGTCAGGCCTCATGCTGCATGGAATGCCCCTCAAGTGCAGTTGGCGATGGTCCAATTGCCTCAAGGGAGCGACGAATCTCTTCGCAACTTCCATGAGAATGGCCTATTCTCGGTGAATTCCATGTATAGATTGCTAGTACATTTTGATGTGTCGGTTATTATTAACAAACGTGTGTAGAAAATGAAGATACATCTCAAAATTGAAAAAATGTGTGGTACTTTCACAACATCGTCATCCTCACCAAGGATAACCTTGCAAAGCGTAATTGACACGAAAGCATAAGTTTTTTGCTTTTATCATCATTATGAGACCATTAAACACTTGTTCTTTTAGTGTGAGTTTTCATGTTTTATATGGTCATTCATCCATGTAGCTTCGCACCCCCATGTATTGTTGCAAACATTTTTGGCAACTAGTTGTGAGGCCGGGGCCTGCCCCCATTTCGGGGAAAAAAACTAGGTGTGTGGCATTGATCATAAGTTCTGAATCATCATTAGGATGGGATCAGTTACCATTATATGGTTGATATGGTTATGTAGAAATAATATAGTATTTAATAATAAATCCATTTCCTTTGCAGGTGAATTACCGATGTACCTACTGGCTCCATTTGTGGGCTTTCCTATTTACAATGGATGTACAAGATTGGAGCAGGTGGCGACAAGATTTTTTTACAAGATTGAAACATGTGGAGCAGGTGGCGACATGGTCTTCAGATCGGCCCTCCACCACCTTAAACGTCATATGAGTTAGACATACTTCTGTTTTTTCCTTTTATTTTTATACTTGTTCATGCGGTTGTGTGCATACTGGTTATGCAGAGGAGGCGTGTAAACTTCTTTTCTTGTATCGTCTCTTTGCGAACATTTGAGTTTAATAAAAACATCCTTGTATCGCCAAAAACATAAGGCAATACATTAATGATGGAGGCACGATACCAGCAAATGGATAGCCTAGTGATTACTATCGATAGAGAGGTTATCGGAGTCTCATTGGTAAACGGGACCACCCTTAACTTTTTTCCCAAGCCTGGGAGGTTAACTCCTCTACTCTTCTATCTGGACCGTTCAATCGCGAAAATGGATGACCGAGATACGGGTTGTGCGTCATATAGGTTGGAGAAGCTCGTTTCCGACTCTTCTATCCAACTGCATTTTCTCTTTATTTTTATAAATTTGCCAAGCTTAGTGTCTACAAGAGCTGAATAATAAAGAGAAGAACGCTACCATACAACTTGTATCTATTTTCCCTATTATTTTTCTGTGGTTTCTGCAAAATTTCAACGGTTACAGTCTTTGACCAAAACGAAGAGACAATGGTGATTTTTTTGACAACAACCAGACATGCACGATATCTCACGACCAGGAGGTGCTCGGTTCGAACTTATACTGTATATCTTAACTAGGTATCTGAGCGCGGCAATACCGCGCGTGTGTTTTTGAATTTGAATTTGAAAATGGTGGTGTTGTAAAGTTGTTTAAGTTTGGAAATAATTGAAATTGAAAATGACTTCGTTGTGGAAATGGTTGGATTTTTTTAGATTGCTTAAATTTGGAAATTATTGTAATTCAATTTTAAATGTGTTTTGTTTTGTTACGTGGAAATATTCTGAAATAGTTGAAATGGTTATATATGTTTGTATTTTGGTGTAATATTTGTTTGAATTTTATAATTGGAGGATGTAAAGCACGTGATCGTTTGTTGAAGTCAATTTATAATTAGAGGAAATTCATTCGATTTTTTTTGCAAATATTCTTTAATTTAGAGAGGCTAAATGCCATAAATATTATTTTTTACTTCATAATTAGAGAGAATGTAATATGTGAGACAATATGTGAGTGAAATGTGTTGCATGTAATTTACTTCTGTGAGAATTATGATATATTTAATTGTAAAGGAAGCAATTTGTCATATTGTTTATTTTCAGATATTTAGAAAATTGGGATGTTTGGATATATTTTAAGTATACCGTAAGCATTTGTTTCGATTACGTACTTAACGTTAATGAAATGTGTGAGATATATTTTAGAGTGTGTTTAATTTTCTAGCAATTTGAAATATTCAAATGTTTTGTATTTATTTGGACATTTATTTCAAATGTGTTAGTTTTTTTAAGGGAAATACTTTGAAATAGTTAGTATTATTTTTTATTTTATTTTTTTGAGTGCTTTTACATATTGTAGAGTATTGTTAAGTGTTTAGCAAATTAAAATTGTTAAATATTTTGCTGAAATATATTATTCTGAATTGTAGATTTGAAAGTAATTTTTTATTGCTATTTTGAGTTGTAGTTTGGAACGTATAATTTTTTTAAGTTTTAACATTTTTTTTCAACTGTTATTTTGAATTGTAGATTGAAAGGTATGGTTTTTTTAAAAAAAAAATTAGAATGTTTCTTGTGTGGAAAATTTGATAATTTGCGGTAATTTACAATACTTAGAAAAATTTAGTATGTTGTTTATATTATTTACACTGTAGTTTTACAGATATGAATTTTTTAAATTGTATTATTGTTTGTAATTGTTTTTTTTGAATTATAGATTTAAATTTGAATAAATTGGTAGGTTCTACTTGTTATAGATCTTTTTTTAACATATTGTAGAGTGATGTCAAATGTTTAGCATATTATTTTACACTGTAGTGGAATTTGAATTTGGTGTGAGTTGATTTGGATTTCTATTTAAATTTGGTCTGAAATGGGTAGGTATGGTTGTAATTCAATTTTTAAAATGTGGGTATTCAAAAATTGATGTTTATTTTTTTTGTTCATGTTGATATATTTGTCATATTTTCCGGACGTATAATTTGAAATTATTGTTATATTTCACATTTTTCTTATTTTTTTTCTTTTGCTCAAATAATATTCCAAACATTTGTGCTCGTCAAATGTGTTTGTATTTCGACGTAAATTTGTAATTTGAATCCTTGTTTGGAGGAAATATATTGTATTACCATTTATTAAATTCAAGCTTTTTTAGAGGAAATGAATTTATGTTTTCTCTACTGTGCATCTAATCAAGCATTATTGAAATGTAGATGCATAATTAGTGAGGGGTAAGTTAAATTTAAGTATTTGTTAAACTAAATTGCATAATTGGAGAAAATTCAGTTATATTATCTTTGAGTATTAACTTATTCTAATTGATGTAATATATTTGTGTTTCGTTTTAAGTATTGAATTTTATTCAGTAGTCAGAGAAAATATATTATATTAGTATTTGTTCAATTCAATTTAAATTTAATCTTTAATTAGAGGGTACGAATTTGTATTCCCTCCAAATAGTAATTTAATTAAGTATTTTTTTAAAATTGAACTACATATTTAGAGAGATTTAAGTTAAGTAAACTATAAATATGTTAACTAAATTGGAATGGTCAAATATAGTTCTATTTTGGCAATAATTTTCTTATTTGCCAGCATAATCAGAGGGAATTTACTATGGTTATTTCTAAATGGTAACCATTTTGTTTTTTTAAATACAGTTGCATTATTTATCGAATATATCTACAATACAATTGTTTTGCAAACTAAAATGTGTTGCATTTGTTTTTCTTCTTTTTGATCATTACTGTAATGATGTTTTGTTGCGAACGAAAAGAGAAGAAAAAAATCGAAAGAAAGTAAATATGAGAGTTGAATTTGAATTTTTTTTTACAACTCTATTTGAACAAACTAAAATTTTAAAAGGGAAAATGACAATTGTTTTGTAAGGTAGAATTTTTTTTAACAATTCTATTTGGACAAATTGAAATTTTGAAAGGTAAATTATAATTGTTTTGTAAGCTAAAATGTCTTGCAATCATTTTTCTTCTTCTTGATTATTATTACAATGTTGTTTTATTGGAAACGAAAAGAAAAGCAAGAAATAAAAAGTAAGTAGATATGAAGATTGAATTTCAATGTTTTTTACAACTCTATTTGAATTAAAGATTTAAATTTTCTAGAAATTTTAGTATTTTTTTCTGAAATATAGGTTGGAGCCGCGCTCGTGTTTTCCGAATTTTAATTTGAAAATGGCGGCATTCTTAAATTGTCTAAGCTTGGAGATCATTGAAATTTGGGGGAAAATCGTTTTAAAAATGGTCGGACTTTGGAGGTTGCTCAAATTTGAAAATGGCTGTAATTCAAATAAAAGTTTACGTTTTAGGAACGTTTAGATTTTAAAAACCGGTTAAGGTGGAACCGTATTAAGGTCTGAATTCTTTTGTCGTTCATGAAATGATCGGATATGAAAGAATTTTGAAATTTCTGGAGGTCTTAAATTTGAAACTATTAAGAATGGGAAGTCATTCATATTTGATTTTGGGTGACGTTTATTGTATGCTCAGATTTAAAAGGCATTCAAAATATTGGAGCGTTCAAATTTGAGTTTTGATTGCACGGCGTGAATATTCAGCGTTTATTGTTGTGCTCATGTCGATATTTTGTCACATTTGTATATACCGTGGTGTGGAAAATTGGAATTTGAAAGTTTACATGTTCAAAACGTGTTTAGATTTGGATGTGCCGAAAATACGAAGGAGGTTTATATCTACGAATTGTTTGATTTCCGAAAATTGGTGAAATAGCTAGATATGAAAGGCATCTGAAATTTTGAAACATTCAAATTTGTACGCCACGTTTTTTTGGAACATTTAAATTGGAAATGTTTACATTTTTGAATTGTGCAGTTTTGGAAATTACTGAAGTTGTATTTGAAAAGCTGTTAATGTTTTTTTTAAAGGAAAACAGAACAAACAGAAAAGGTAAAAAAAAAGGCCGACCCAGCTGTGCAGCTGGGCCAGCCCATCAAGCGGCCCAGGCCCACCGTGACCCGCTGCAACATCACGCACGGGCGGTCTCCGCCGCGGCGGCGTGGAGCTGGCCAGCGGCGCGCCATCGCGTTCCGGGACGCGCGAGTACGCGCCGTGGACGCGGCTCGACGCGGGGCGCCTGGATGTGGCGGCGCCGCTCCGTTTAGGTCGCCGGAGCGGCGCCGGCGGCCGTCGGACGCGGCGGCGGCTGTGGAGCGCGGCGGCGGTGATTCCGCGGCGGGTGCGGCGTCCCGGCACGCGCGGCTCGCCGGAGATGGAGAGGCGGCGACGGCGAACCCCGTAGGGTGCTTCGATCTGACGGGGGAGGGGCGTAGCGGCGGCGAGGTGCGCGGGCGGCGCCGGCGATTTCCGGAGTCGCGAGAGGAAGAAGGAGAGAAGGGGGCTCGGTGGAGTTTTCGCAAAAAAGTCCCTGATGGTTTGGAGAATTTCGGATAGGTCCTCGGCGGGGGGTTTTGTGCAAATGTCGTGCGCCAAAATCCGTGGGCGGCGACGTGGCGGCACGCGATTGGAAGAAACTCGGCGGCTACAGTAATACTGTAGCAGCAGAGGACGCGCGCGCATCTGGGCCGCTCGTGGACGCGATCGGACGGCTGACGTTTAGCAGCGACGTGGACAACAGATTTGGACGTGAATCACGTACTTTTATATATAAGGGAATTTGTCACTCAAAAAAGTTGTCTCCGCTCCGTAGTCATGGTCCATACATGTGTATGCGTGGGTTAGACTTCGATCGGATCGGGGCGGCTGAACTGATGAGTGATGAGATCCACCTTGTGCTCTCCCTGAACGCTGGGCTACAACAATTCATCAGGAGACCAGCACTCGTGGTAGATCAACGATTCAACGACACGTGTTTGACTGAATCGTTTGTGTTCCACGGTTCCAATTTTTGGTATATCGGTTTTATTTTTTCTTTTGGAATCGGGATAGAGATTTGATTTGTCCAAATGCTTGAGCGTGCGTGTGCTTTCTCCATTTTCTAGCGCTCGCGACTGTCGTAATTGACTGGAGCGAGCAACTCGTCATGTTTTGTTGACATGCTGGTTCAAGCTATATTATCTGTCGTTTTCTGCTTGCAGCCCCAAATTTTGTAGTTTTGTTACATTTTCCTCTGCCCATATGTGAGAGGTGTTACAATTACATGCTTCCAATTTCCAAACTGCATGTGGGAAATTAGAATGTACCGAGTATAAAAAGTCACGTTGCTCCACTTTACAATTTCCAAACTGCATGTGGAAAATTAGAATGTACCGTGTATGAAAAAGTCACATTGCTCCTCTTTACAATTTCCAAACTGCATGTGGAAAATTAGAATGTGCCGAGTATTTAAAAAGTCACATTGCTCCTTTGTGGTGGAACTATAAACCGACTAAGATTTCATATGAATATATTCCAATGAATATTTTTCAAAACAAATTCTAGGACAAAAAAGGGAGTTTGTACTATAAACATGCTTTTCTCTCACCTACACGAACAAGTTTGATGATGAGGGGGATTTGTTTTCTGTTTTTTTGTTAGCAAAGGTTGGTGTTATGTATATCACACTGCTGTAGCAATTAGAGACCAACTGCCGAAGTTCCTATGACATAAATAGTGAAATTGTATTTAATCCGTGTCAGAATATCTAGCAACAGTGAGTTATTTGGGTTGGTCCTGGCGTCCTGCTGTACACCTGCTGAAACTGGCCCAGAGAGAATATTCGGTATAAACCAAATTTCAGTAGAAACAGGTGAACTTTACAAAATATCATGTTTAAAAACTACAAAAATTCAACAAAAATGGATTACGTTGGGACGGTAGAGTTTTGTAGACATGTAAATTTGCAAGTTGAAAATCAAATTTGTTTAATAGTTATAAAAATGACAAATTCAGTAATGAATAGTAGTTCCGCAATGAATAGTAATGTTTGCTACAACGTTACTATTAATTGTTGAATTTGCTATTTTAGTAACTCCTAAACATTTTTTAGTGTCAATTTGTAAATTTACATGTCCATAGAACTTTTAAACATGATATTTTCTTTGTTTTCACTGGTTTCCACTGAATCCTTTGCGGTGGAACTGTAAACTGCCTAAGATCTCATATGAATATATTCCGATGAAATTTTTCAAACAAATTCTAGGAAACAATACTGAGTTTGTACTATAAACATGTTTTCCTAGCTCTCACCTACATGAACAAGTTTGATGATGAGAGGGGGGCATTTTAATCAAATCAATATCAAGGAAGAGGGGGTGGCAGCGGTAAGCTAGGGCTGTGGGGGTGGCAGAGCGATGCGGAAAGAGAAGGAGCGATGGAGGAGATGTGCAGCAGCCCTTCTAGATGGCCGGCGATGGTGCACCTCGGGCAGTGAGGATCGTGTGCTTGCGCACAGGGCGACGTGGGACTGTTGCCGAATCGGGGGAGAGGTGGTTGGAGAAAAATTTGAGATTCACAAGGCCACGCGTCGTTGTTTGGAGATAGTCCACGCTGATAAGCATGTAGACCAGTTCCGATAAAAATTCTCGGTAGTCAGGAGGAGCCTGTAGCCGGAGAGTTTCCAAACAAGCCCTAACTCCAGATCCTCAGGTTCCCAGGAGAATCACCATTCGATTAACTTTGGTATCTATGTTTGTGCAAATATGGGATCTTAATGTGAGATCACTTGTTCCTTTGGCATAAGCCGCTCCTTCCCGTGAGATCGATGCATATATTGTTTCTCATATTGTTTTGTTGAGAATGATGACCAATAAGGCAAGAAAGGCCGTTCAAAAAAATAAGTCAAGAAAGAAGTTATTGTAGAGTACTTGGCAGGAGTACATAGCAGCCTTTCCGATACACGTGTGTTAAATCAGCATTCGACTCGTGCAATGTTCCAAGTCATAGTCCAACTTTTCTGCACATCAGCCCGTGACAAGATGAATTCATCTAGCGTCACATATTTGTGCATTTCCTCAGAATGAAAGCAACCCACATTTTGGAGCGTAATTGTGAATCCCGACTCCAGTTTGGTTACCAAATCGACATGAATAAATCAACATGAATAGTGAAGTTTCTTTTCTTTTTACCTTCTTTTATTCTAAACAATAAATTGAAATTTGTACATATGTCTAGCAACTAGAGAATGTACGTACTTATTTTTATTTATTTTTAAACGAGTTAAAAGACTTGTCATTTTCATTAATTTAACTAGAAGAGAGTTGTCCGGTTAATTAGCCGGTGATGGGCCGAAAACTGGCATAAATATCCTCGTCGACCGTCATAGAACACGACCATCACGAGGACACACGGCCACGCTGGCTGCCAAACGTAAACCGCACACACACCACTGAAAGTGAGGGTCGTCGTCAAGATTGTCCACAAGTTTCATCGTCATCAGTCCACCGCAAGTGACTCCGACTTCACCGAAGAAACGACCGCCTAAGCGACTCCCGCAATATTTTTTATGGGTTATTCATGTCATTTTGATGGCTGCACCTTCTTTATATACTCCTAGGTGGGTTTCATGGACATGAAACGTTGCCCTCTGACAGAGTAAGCGCATCTCCAGCCAGCCCCCCCAAGAGGCCCTTGTTTAGCGCCGGCGATGCAAAAACGCCCAGCCGCGTCCCCATAGCCTCCCCCTCCCCCCCCCCCCCCCCCCCCCCAACAACCCAAAATAGCGCCGGCAAATCCAGCACGACCCCAGCGCGTCCATCTTCCTGGCCCACCCAGGTGTTTGTAGAATTGCCTTTGTTTGGGGTGGGGGTGCGACTGGGAAGATGTCCTCGTGTTTCATCCGGCGAAAGCGTTTTGCCCCTGGGACGTGTCATTTTTCATCCGGCGATTATCTTGTGTGTACCAACGGCTAGAGATGCTCTTAAACGCCATGCATGGTGAATTCCGTACTGATTAACTATGTTATAGTGCTGTAGCTTGGTCCTGGCATCTTGCTACTTTTTTTTTAAAACGAGGCAAAAGTCTTGCTTTTTTATATTGCACCCCAGTAACTCAATTTTTTTCTGGATTTCTTTCCAACCGGTCTTTCGTTAGGAACAATGCGGTCTAGCTACCTGACCAAGCAAGGCACATGCCATGACTCAGGCGGAGTGTCCCAATCAAAATTGTTAATTCGGCAGATAGGCAAATCCGCGGAAGAAGGAAGGATGGCGCTCTCCGGTGCTAACTCCCAACAAAACCAATTGGTGTGTAGCAGTGGCAGTCAGCTCTCACCTAATCATTCCTCGTATGCTCCAATTTATATTAGTGTAAAGTGGCCGTTGGAACCTTTGGTCATACGCAAAGATTAAAAGGAAGTTGAAGAATCAAACCATGCCGTATTGACCAACTAACTGTTTGCTCCTGCTTACTTCTTATATACTCCCTTCCATTCTTTAAAGTAAGGCGTATTTTTAAAAAAATTATAGAATGTAAAGTCTGACCAATTATTTAGAAACAATGACCATCAACTATAATATTATATGAACATCTTATAGAAATATATTTCATGATGTATCTTATGGTATTGATTTGGTATTGCAAATGTTTTTTTTTTCATAAAACTTGATCAAACTTCACACTTTTTGATTTTTGGAAGAAAAAAAATAGGTCTTACTTTCTGAAACAGAGGGAGTACTTTCGTCCATCTGCCAGCAGTAATGAGTCAAGTGCAGGGCAAACAAGAAATGCTCTGGCCGTCTTACTAATGTGAATGTTGGACCGTGCCATATTAAGTTGTGTTCAATAAACTTTAGAATTATGTGTTCACCACCTAGGACGTGTTTGCTAATGTAGATGTAGTCTGTTTAGTTACCTGCAGTTTCTATTTCAGACTCTACGGATGCAAAGCACATTTAGTTGTCAGCGTGTTGCTATTTGTGACACGCGTAAAAGAGATCCCTTCACTTATTTAAAAAAATAAACACCAACATTTTTGGAAATGGAGAATGAATCTCTAGCCCCTGCATCAAAATAAACAACAATTGATAACCAAACTACATGATCAACATCATTTTCAACCTTTATTGGAAAAGGACACTTTATTGGAGATCAACTGCCATGGCGCGCACAGACGAACACACCCCCTCTGTGGATGGCCTGACACGCCGAGTGCTCGGCACGTGCGGACGGCTGTTTGATCACGTAGCGCATACCGAACCCAACCCCTGTTTCCGATTTGCTTTTTTTTTTATACAAGATAACCGATTTGCTTAAATAGTACTCCTACGCATATGCTGGCTGCTACCGCGTGGGCCTACCAAACAGGCCCACAAGGCCACAAGTCATGGCAGCAATGTTTTTTACGTGTGCTTTTATTTTGGTGGAGAAACCGAGGCTGGGACAACCACTGCTGGGAGGGTTGCGGCCTCTGTGTGGGGCCAAGGTGGCAGCGGCTGATTTCAAGGCCATGTGGAGAATCGTCGTTCGGTTACTCTCTTTTTTTTTTGCGAGGATACATCCAGTGGTTACAGCAAGTAAACAGAAAGGACCATCAGAAAGATAAAAATTACACTCAAGTCCTCCTGCGTCGATGACGCCGTCGAAGAGGATGTGGCGATGACGCCCCGCCGCCGCTGCTTCCTGGAAACTCTGGAACGGAAGCAGTCCCCCGGCGGACGGGAAGTCTTCGAGCCTCGGGCCCCGGAGGGCCACCACCCATCTTCAACAGCAGCACCGCTTGCACCACCACCGTCTGCACCAAGAACGTCAACCCAGACCCGCCGCCACGCGGGATCCAGGACGGGGAAAGCGCTCCCAGCAGATCCGGAGATCCCATGGAGCGAAGGGGGCAGGAGCATCACCGCGAAGCTCCATCGAGCTCCACCGTCGGAGGAAGCACGAACCTGCACCAAAAACGCCGCCGGCGACTCAACCTCCTCCACTGCGCCACCGGAAGCCGAGCCCTCAAACCCTACACTATCTACACCCGTGAAACGGAGATCCCCCGCCCTCCCGCCGCCGGAGCGGCCGACGGAGGACAGGGGATCCGGCGGATCGACGGCGAGGAGGTGGATCTGCGGGCGGGGAGAAAAATCGCCTCTCTCAAACAGTGACGGGAGAGAGGAGACGTCCAGAGTCGTCTAGCTAACCGTTCGGTTACTCTCTTATCGGCGTGCGTACGAGGAATCTGGGATCGACTCTGCCGATGTATCATGTGACGACCGACTCTTACAGGACGCAACATAGCTAACCAATAAGGCAATGAAAAAGTTAATGTAGAAATGTACTCCCTCCGTTCCAAATTAATTGACACACATTTGTCTAGATATGGATGTATCTAGACACAAAACAAGTATAGATACATCCATATTTGGACAAATCTAAGTCAACTAATTTGGAACGGAGGCAGTACTTCGGAGAGGTACATAGCAGAGCAGCCTTTGATATACGCATACCTGTAAAATCAGTTGTTGACTCTAGCAATCCTGTACCATATGTCACGGTACAACAACTCTTCTCCACATTTCCTGCCAAAAGAAAAGCTCTTCTCCACATTAGAGCATCTCCAGTCGGAGCCTCCACATCCGGCCCCCAAACTGTCTGCGGACACGTCCTAACGTGTCCGCGGACAGCGACCGGACAGGTCCCAAATGTTGTGCTCTACAACCACAATGTTCAAATATTGACACCCAAATACATGCAAGCCATGCACGTCGATCATCGTCGCTAGACCCATAGATGAACTCGTTGTACATGAACTCATCTACGGCGGAGTAATCATACTCATCGTCGGAAGAAGAATCCATGCCTACAAATATATAAACTCAATGACAAACCGGCTCCGGCAATTCGACAAACACTTTGAGAGCCAGGTGGATGGAGAGCGATGTAGAACGTACCAGAAACGGAGACCGCGGTTTCTGTGGCGGCGGGGCACCGGCGAGCGTCTTGAACTGCGGGGAGGTAGCGGAGGTTCGGGGAGGCGGCGGATATACGACGGGAACGACGACGGAGCAGAGAGGTGGGCGGAATGTGAGCAGCGCGGAGGAAGAAGAGATGGTTCCGGTCGAATTGAGGGGGAAAATGCGTGGGTCTGCTATTCCAGGGTCGACGTGGCAGACGCGTCCGGGCGCGTCCGGGCCGCCCCAAACCCTCCCCACATATGGGCTGTCTTTGGGGTTGCCGGACCGCCCGGTCGTTTGGGCTAGGTTTGGGGGCCTCGCTTGGGTGATGTATTTCAGCCCAAACGCTGTCCGGACGGACCGCCCGGCCGTTTGGGATAGGTTTCAGGGCCATGGTTGGAGATGCTCTTATGGAGCATTATATGATGTACTACTTGGTAGAAGTACATAGAAGCCTTTGCTATGCACGTGTGTAAAATCGTAGTCCAACTCTTGAAATTCTCCAAGTCATAGTCCAACTCTTCTCCACATTACCCGTGACAAGATGAATTAATCTGGCGTCACATATTTGTTCGTTTGCCCTGGAATGAAAGCAAACCTATATATAACTATTGGATTTTATATACGCGTTATTTTCTACACGTTGTAGTGTCGTCTGTGTTTCACACACGAGCGACATGTTCCGGTGACTCTTGGTGTCCGCTAAAAAAATTATGATCACGATGTTATTAAAGTGTTGCAATGTCATGTGTATTTTATCGGAGACACATGGGCAGATATCCTGCGATGATTATGGGTGTCTTGCTGTGTTCATGCTGTAATTGTTACTTTGACATGTTGCAAGTTTGTGTGTATTTTGTTCCAAATACATAAGCTGACATGTTGCGATGACTCTAAGTGATTGTTGCAAGTGTTATTTACATGTTGCAAGCTAGTGTGGGTTTTGTTACAAACACACGAGCGACATGTTGCAACGACTCTGCGTGTCTGCTATTTTTTTACATGATGTTCATTTGTGTTTTGTTGCAAACACGCATGCCACATGCTATAACAACTCTAGGTGTCAGCTGCAATTATTATTTTTACATGTTTCAAACGCGTGTGTCATTTGCTACAAACACACATGCAACACATTGCAATGACTCTGAGTGTTTGTTGCAAATGTTATTTTTCCATGTTTCAATCTCGTGCGCCTTTTGCTGCAAACAATAATTGCGACAACTCTAGGTAACTGTAACACCCCAGCCCACCCCCACCAATCCTCAAATCGCTCTGGGCCAAGCACGCTTAACCTCGGAGTTCTTTTCAGATGAGCGTCCGGAAAAGAAGTTGCAACTTGTTGTTATGAGTATCCTATCAATCCTATTAAGCCCTTAGCCAGGATCTCACAGTAACTGCTGCAATTGTTGTGTTCATGTTGGAAGCATTCTTTATAGCGTCGCATGCTCGTGTCTATTCTATTGCAAATACACTGTCGTCTTGCTACGAAGACTGTAAGTGTATATTTTTGCAAATGTTATATATCATGTTACAAGCATCGGTTTTATGACTTTATTTTTTTTTCTATTTTTTAGCCACCTGTGATTATCCTTGTTAGATACTGTAACAACAACCTTTTCCGTGTAGCTTGTGTTTGGAATGGTAGAAATTGGAGTTTTTATATTGCATAGAGTTGGCACCAGAGAAAAGTTTAGCGTTACGATGTGAGGCATTGACCCACCCACGTGGGAAAGTACATGAAGCATTGTTGTTGGCATGTAGCGGGCTCGACCAACGTGCTAGAGAATCCGAAACGTAGATAATGATGATTCCTGCCTATGTGCAAAAAAGAAATACGAAACATTATGTATTTCATCCTGTGTAAAAAAGACAAATTTCTAGATCTAGGTGGTGATTCAAATCCTCTCAAAATTGTCAGAATTTTGTCATTTTCGTGTAGGGCGCAATATAAACTATTTCGCGTTGAAACTTTTCAGAATCATAGATCAAGTCGATGTCAATATCCAGTATTTTTTCCGGATATTTTGGAAACTTAAAATAGCGACAAAAAATAAATAAAATACCGGGCTACATGTAGCCCGAGTGACAAATCGCCGCTCTCGCCTAAAGGTGGGTAGTATGAAGTTGTGTCGTTGCCGCCTATAGGCTTAGATGCCATGCATTGAGAATCCCCTGCTATCACATTACCATCGAATTTAAAAGAGTAATTACTGAAGTGTTTATGACATAAGTAGTGAAATTACTTATTTTATTATTACCTAGTATACCCGCGCGGGCATAGCTTTCATCATCTATTGCGATTTATTCAAAAATCTGCACGAAGTAAAAGTAAACACATTTTATAAGTTATTGAGATTTTCTATTTTTGACAACACTTGCATCATCTATTATTTTTTTTATTCAACTTTTTAAGAGCATACATGTTTTGGAATTTATTGAGATTTCCTTTATTTGGTATTGAAATTACTTATTTTATTATTGATACTTTGTCTTCGAAGAAAACAACCGATCAAAGCAAATAAAAGGTAAACCGGACATAATTCATGTATTGATGATGGGTAGCTTAGCTTAACTACATCATCATGCACTGTACGTCCCGTTGGGCCAGGTGGGCATGTATGTACACGGTTTGGAAAAGTACAGGGAGGGCCGTATACACCTGTTGTTCTAAGGCTAATTGGAAAGTGCACTCTAGATGCAAGTAGGATCCCCACCAAAGTCCCATTTATAGTTAATTTTGTGATTTGTAGTTTAAAATTTGGGTCCAAATTTTACACTAGAAATCACAAAACAAATATAAGTGGGAGTGGGGGACTTTGGTGGGATCCAACTTGATACCTTAAAGTGCACGGGTTAAGGAAAAACTTTGCGGAACAAAAAAAAAGGCAACCAATAGAACTACTCCATGATGGCAGGGAGTTGCACTAAGAAGATGCCGGTAGGAAGCAGACCACCACCTCTCTACAACTATAAACGTTGGACCCATGGCCTTCAAGAATCGAAGCTCTTCATACGGAAGTCGAGCAGTATTACTCAGTTAGCTAAAGCATGTGTGTGACAATATTAGTGTTTGATCTCCAGTTCTCAACCTCTCCAGGAGAATGTTTACCTTCCCAATGTAACAATCCATTCCCAGTCTCGCCCGTCTCTTCCAACCACTTTAGTACTGCCTTCTCTTTCTTGAGCTAATGTTTTCTTTTATGTCAGAATATAATCCTACAACGAGGAAAGATTATTGTACAGTGTAATGCTCGTTTGTCTAACTTAAAGTACGAATACTGTATTAACATGGATGTAAAAATGGTATCGGTTCAGTGTGTAGTTTCAATTTCCAAACAAGAAGGTTAAAAGGACGAACATAGAAGACTGCTAGCAATACAGGTTTTTGTTCTTCAATGTCATGGCACCAAACAAAAGACCACTAGCATGTAAGTTACTTTCTAGAACTGTGAACGTTACTACATGCTGGCCCTGTTGCGAACCGAAAGTTGAAGTCCAGGCTCTCAAAAGCTTTATCCGGCTCTTGCATGCTGTACATAGTACCGCCATCATACAACATTCCCAACAATGGGACCAAATATAAACTGCTAGGTTATTTCATCTCATCTGCAAAATTACCCCCGAAAGAAAAGAAACAGCTACTTTCTAATCCTGACGTGTTGAATCAACTTTGCAACACCTAATCTGAAACATATGTGTTTCACGCTCTCTTTCTCAATATTGTCTTCCGTGGTTCCTTTCTGCTTGGCGCACTTCCTGAACTTGAGTAAGTCATCCCTACAGCGCTTTGGTACAAGTCCTTCAACCTAGCGTCATTATATCATATGTAAAACAGTTCTTACAATCATAATTACTTAAGTTTACATAAAAAAGGCTGGCGTGATATAGCAACAAACCTTGGCATACTGATCACGAGTGCAACAATCATAATTACTTAAGTTTACATAAAAAAGGCTGGCGTGATATAGCAACAAACCTTGGCATACTGATCACGAGTGCAACAACGGAAACTCCAACAATAAGAGGAAACACTGGGGCTGGTGTCAGTTCCTGCAAGAAATAACAACTTAGAACATGTTGAAACTTCAGGTACTCCCTCCGATCCATATTAGTGGGCACAATTTTGTCTAGATACACATGTATCTAGTCTAAATACTTAACTAGATACATGTGTATCTAGACAAAGCTATGCCCACTAATATGGATCGGAGGTAGTAGATGAAAGGTGTTGGAACCTTAAATAAATTTGGTACAGATGCAATGTACAGTGTACAAAGATATATAGGTTTTGATCAGATAAGAACCCTCCCCGCAAAAAAGGAACCTTTATTTGTGGTACAGACATCTCTCAATAAAATGGTTTCAAACAGCCCATTTATTGATTCTTACCTCAAATTCACAGTTCAAGAACAAAAACAAATTAAAGACTACAGCATTATGTTTGCAATGCTGATGCAGGTGTGTGAAAGACGTTACCTGCTTGTGATGGCGCTCTTCAGTTTTATATTTCACAGGCCCAACATGAATCTGAGGTTGCTTTTCCAAGTCAACTTCAATCAACTCCGACTCAAATATATGTGTATGCGATGGAAGGCCAGACCGAAGCTGAACATAATGCTTGCCTTTTGGCAAATTTCGTACTTCAAAGTAGTAGGAAAGGGGGACAGGAACTACAGATTCTATTCTAGAAGGGTCGACAGCTGATCTAATTTCAACAGATAAATGTGGCTGCAACATGTCAATGCCGTCTCCTTCCACATGACCGCTCAAAATTGTTGCTTCTGGCTGTTCAAAAACAACAAAACCAATACCGGAGATGTCCTCCTGACCGACCTGATTAAAAAAAATAAGAGCAGTGCCTCGGTCATTAACAGTCTTGAACAGTGGCGAGATGCAGTATGCAAATGTTGCGCGCACAGGAGATCCACAATTACTTACATCAACCGATACAGATTCTGGTGAAGCGCGCTCAACTGCTGCCAAACTGATATCATCTTTTGCAGCCACTCTTACTGAGTAAGTTGAGCCAGGCACAAGTCCTCTAAGACGGAACCTTCCAAAATTATCCGTGGTAGCTTCCTCATAATAACCTCTTGATTCAGATCTAGCTTCAATAAAGACACCTTCCTTTGGTTGGCCAGTTAACAGTGTTACAGAACCCATGGCACTGCATTGGAATGCTGGATGAGTTAGTACCATAAGATTGGTTTAGTCAAGCATGCTGCAAGAACTGTAGTAATTATGTAATTGGTTAATTCAGAACTAATAGAACCTATCTTCAAACTGAAACACCCTTATTACACAAGCTAGGAGCACCGTTATAATTGATCGATTAAGAACTTCACAAGCACATGAGTGTGGGAATCATTGAAGAAAACAATCTTGTGAGCATTAGTGTCAGGTTCACCCCTCCACTTCAGCACTCATACAGTGGCAGTGTATGCCCATTAGTGAGTATAGAAGTCAAATTTCCGAGAAAAACGTTAATATCAATATTCATAGTTCATTCATGGCATTTTTTGTGCGTACAGCTAAAACAGGAGCAATCAAATCATTTATTTTACTCAGTTGTTTTAACACATAGTCCCTCCACCAACCACCTCAAAATAAAAGGCCAATACCCCGCAGCAGCAGTATGAAAAGCTGAGCTTTGACCATTGAGTTCTCTTAGTGCAGTATGAGTAAATGAAAACTCGATGTCACATAATTATACTATAACTCAAATCTAACAGATTCTCTCGTCAGCATTGCATAGCCAGAACTGATCAGTGTATGCATCAGTACGGTTCATAACTAATAGTCTTCCCTAACTAATACTCAAATGATGGATTCCA
This sequence comes from Poa pratensis, assembly GCA_947311845.1. Lineage (NCBI taxonomy): Eukaryota > Viridiplantae > Streptophyta > Magnoliopsida > Poales > Poaceae > Poa > Poa pratensis. The sequence continues at coordinate 135,109,685 of CAMZMU010000074.1, read as the reverse complement.
GAAAAAATCTATGGCCATGAATTTTCTGCAATTTGTAAGACGGTCTCTGTCTATAGATAGCAGAAGATGGAAGCAAATCAAAACATGCGGATCAAATTTAATATGTAAAAAACAAACAAACCTGTAGGCAACACGGGTTGCACGGAACTCAACCTCTCTAGACTCCCCAGAATTGAGATCAATAGCAACAGTTGATGGAGTAAATTTATATTCCTACAGCAGCACCACCAAACAATTAAGGGCTCTCCAACCAATAAACTTGAATATAATGCCACAATTTAAGTTATATTATGTAGCCTAGATGGCATTTATAGTTGGCTAGTGCGCCAGCAGGACTCCATCTTTCTATGGACACTGGCTTTCAAAAGAATCTCAAAAATAATTCAAGTGTGAATTGTGAAGTGGGCAAGCACATCTGGTGAAAAGGTCTATATAAATCAGAAAAGATCCAAAAGAAACGATAAATCCACAACAGTCACTGGTTTTAAATTTTCATTTACTTTTCTATGCAAAGTGTCTTTTGTATCCTGAGCACATTAAGCTACAAGTATAAAAACTCTCCATATTCTTTGATATTTGCATTTCTGAAATTTTGAGAAGTTAGTTAAGTCGAGGCCTAGAGGGGATATCACACCCTTATCAGCTATTCTGTCAGATGAACAAGCTAGTAGACAGGAAGCAGTTTGGTCAAGTCATTCAGAGGTAACACATCAGTCATTGTTACGTACAATAAAATGAAAACTACAAATAGGAGTTTACAGAATGTGACATCGTAATAACATCTGACCAACCCACTGATTTAATTAATTAGACTATTCAATATTAATATCTAGTTTCAAGAATTTAGCTCATTCATAATAGGTGTGGTGACGGGTGCGGTACAAACTAGCACTGAAAATGAATAACAACGTACCTTAAGAAGAGGGCGTAGATAGAAACTTCCAGGAAATAAGTTGTCAAAGCTGAAAGTTCCACCAGAACCACTAACTGAGTTATTTCTGTAGCCTCCTTCGCCACTCAAGGATAACAATACTGACGGTAACATCTCTGTATCTCTTTCACCATAAATACGGGCTACTATCTGACCAAGTTTCTGACAAGCAAAGCTGTACGGACCAGTTTGCTTGAGATGATAACCAGCCTGCAGGAAGTTCGAAAATGATATCAGGTACGATATTCAAGAAAGCATATGCTTGATCATTGCTGATTTCAATGTCCCTTCCCAGTTATTGTTAATACGTAACTCATGTATACCATTACCAGACCAAAAAAGTGGTGGTGCTAGGAGCTGATAGCTGTGATGTCAATGTATCACAATATCTTAAAAATCTAGAGACTATTATATAAGATTCAAAAAAAGCAAGAGGGTTTTGCCAAATCTATGATGTCACTTGACCCAAAAAAAGCTACATTTAGCTCCGCCACTGGCCGCAAAGAAACACCATTGCACAATGAATACAACAGTGCATTATTAAAATTTGAATAAGAGTGGAACCATTACTGACTAAGCAGTTTACGATAATATGCAATAACTAGTCTTCTTAGTGGAAAGTCAAGTTAAATTAAAATAAAAAGGTGTTCCACATAGACCTCACTTGCCATGGCTTTCTTATTTGAAAAAAGAGTAGTGGTAAAGCAGTTTGTATCGCCGGCAAAAACAAAAGGAGAAAAGCGAGAAATCATGCCAATGCACGGTACTACCCTACACAATTGCAGCATATAAGTCTAGCGAGAACACATAAAAATTTGTTTGCAGAAAATAATATAAACCTTTGAAGCTTCAACTTCATATCCTATATCATCATACAAGGGACCTGCAAAGAATGATCCCTTGGAATTTGTCTTTGTCTCTGCTGCTATATCACCTTTCTTCAGCGTTGCAAACTTGCTATTTCCTGCTGCTAGAATCTTGATGTCAACATCAGAAGTTGCAGGTGAAACTGATACTTCAAGGTATAGACCCGTTTTAGCAGTGATTGAAGGAACAGTATCTTGGCATCCATTCGTCGACACTGAAAACTGCAGTTTACATATTACGAATGTATTACAATCACGGTTTCACCATTCAAAGACAGAAAGTGTTTCTTAATAAACCATCGCTCACCTGCTGCCGCGATGGATAAAATAGGATCTTTTTCCTTCCAGTGCTGTAAAAAATTGTGAATCTTGTATTAATAGATGGATAATCATAATTGCTGGCCGAGGCAAGGGATACAAATAGTAAGAAAGGTAAACAAGAGTTACAGGTAGTAACAAATTTCTACAAGAAAAAATTTGACTGTTGAGAAATTAGTATAGATATAAGAATTTTGGTTCAACACTAAAAGAACTATGGGTAAGCATTATACCTAGAATCACGAGGGACAAAAATGAAGTCTTCCCCAAGATCAGTCCAAGTAGAGTACTCAAAGGCAGTAATGCCATTTTGATTAGTCTTTCCAAGTACAGCTACAGTAGAGATTTTCTCAATGGAACTCTCGTCACTCTTAAAGGCATCAACAACAATATCTTCTGATAGATCAATTTCTTCCAGAGGAGAGCTTATGTCCACATGGATTTCACCTCTTACTAGATACTTCCTTGCACTGATATGAACGGGCTAACGAGGGGGGAATACATTTAGCATTAGGGTGTCAAAGTGAAATTTACCTGGATAAACATAAGAAAATGTATGCAAGCAGCTCACCACTGGATTCCTTGTATCAAACACAATAGACGAACTTCCAAAGGAAATGCAAGGATTAACTAAATGAAGCTCATGTTGCCCAGGAGTTTCTATGCAAATTCTTTGTGGCCCTTTCTGCGCAAGATAAAAGGTGGATACTTGTTAACCAAAAGTTCTATTGTTCAAATATATTGTAGATTTACTGGGTCCCAAGAATGGACCTTAATGAATAAGTCAAGTTTAGAAGAGTCTGGTTGATGAATGTATGCTTCAGTGTCATGGGTTGAGACTAGCTCTATCCAGTAGCCCTTTTGTACAAATACAATGTCTAACACATCATCATTGCCAACATCTACATCCAAGGTATTTTGGTCCCAGCACCAATTATCGTTTGCAGGGGCCTCAGATGAAAAATGCTTCACCTAAAAGGGTTCATTCACAAAATTGGTAAGACTTTAGACATAACAGTTAAAATTCAGCATCAGTTATTGCTACAAAGATTTTACCTCTAGACGATATTTTCCAGGAAATACTTTTGTGAACACAAAATTGGCATCATCTTGCTTCAAACTGGTTGTCTTCTTTTCATGCTCGATACCCCCAGCTATTCTAACAAGCGAGAGCAGAATATTTTGGTTGCAGTTCTCTTTGCAGAGGACCTTACCATGAACATTGACTTGTGACTGTTTACAAAGAGATAGCACTCAGATATTATCGCAGTCTACAAAGCATGCATGAAACTAAATTAAGTTAAATAATAATTTAAAAATCCTGAGAATTTGTAAAAATAATACTCGTTTACCTGAGAGAACTCTACATCAAGCAACGGGCTGTTGACGTTGACATCGATATGTCCTGGTGAAAACATAAGGCTGGAAAAACCTTCGGAATCTACAGGTAATGCAGATAGCCGGTATTCGCCAGGAGGAACCTGCAAATTTGCAACAACAAAAATAACAATTGTGTCATATAAGTTAACTTTACATTAATTTACTTAAATGATAAAAGCAGTGCTGGAGGTCACATCTCGAGCTGGTTCGTGCTAAGATCAGACCAAATTTCACAAGGATATAAACAACCGTTCCAGATATAAGATTCTATGCAACAACAAGACTCTTATTTACATGAAGAACACAAAATTATCATTATTGTAAAAAAAGGCTTACTATGTGACATTCCACTTTTCCTAATGTTTGTTCAATCAATATGCAGTTATGCACGGAAGATAATGTTGCATCTAACAATTATGAATAGTGTTATAAGTGTTGAAAAGGCACGTAGTGCAGGATTCTATTTTCACATGAAAAAAGTAGTAAAGGAATTAAACAGCATTAGGTGAAAGTTTAATGTAGTTTCACCAGGAAAACAAAACATAACCACATACCTCAAAGCAAAACCTTCCATTCTCGCTCACCATTTTCCTCTGCGGCTTTACATTTTCAGGCCCGTGTGTTAAAGTTACCTATCATCCCCATCAAAATGTGAGGCTAAAGTGTTTGTCGTGATCTCAGTGAAACAAAAACCACATCAGTATATTACCATTGCTTTGGAATTTGGAGTTACAGTTCGGACAACGCCACATACATCATATCGAACTGATTTTATATCATCAATGCTTGCCATGTTTGGTAGAATCTAATGGAAAAGACAGTCATTAACCATAAAAGGGAAGCTAAGGCATTTGAAGTCAAACCTTTTGAAGTTTGACCAAGATTATAGCAAAAATAAAGACATCTACAATACCAAATATATACAAATATTTCAAAATGTATCTACTGATATTGATTTGGTACTGTAGATTTTGATATTTTTCCCTTATAAACTTGGTCAAACAAAAAAATTGAGTTAGGACAAAACTTCAATAGTTATATGCCTTAAATTATGTTAAAGAGGGAGCAAGATGCTTCTTCAATCAATAACTATGTTACCATGAAGTTCTCCAAACGGTTGAACTTATAATGATCCTTCTCAGCAACTATGGTATACTTCTTGGATGTAACCTACACAAAGGCAAAACAGAAGGCAATTTATCGCAGTTAGTGTAGACGTGAGGGGTACAAACAAAAATTGCAAGATGCATTTTGGTTTCCAAATTTTCTATAATTATAAATGTCAATCCAATTTAACACAAACTCAAAAGAACTATAAACAACTCAAGGCTAGCCACGTAAATGTGCGGGTCACCCAACTAGTTCTTTTCACATCAATTAGAAGAACTAAGACCTTTTTGCAACAAAGGGAAAACATAAGCATTTTTGAGGATAAAATTCCTATAGGAAAAATTAATTAGCACCATTCGGAATATTCATCTTATATTCCTTTGAAATTCCTATGAAATGGTCTATGCCGTAGGAATTTTGAGACCTCATGTTTTCTTCTTTTTCTGTCTACACTCCACATTTCTTGTGTTTTTCCTGCGTGACATCCCAACGACTCTTTTGAAGTACACGATAATTCAATTACTCTGGTTTTCATGTTCCTAAGTTATAAGTTCCTTCATTCCAAACAGGGCCTAAGTGTGTTTGCAAAGACAAAATTATGTACCTTCTTATTCCAATAATCTATGTATCCTAGTTCATGTCATTTGGTGACGAAAACTTAACGGTAAAGGTTAACAGTTAAGTTAGTGTTTGTTGGTCAGACTCTGTTTTAAAGTTGTCCAGTTTGAAGATGTACTAACAATCAACTCAAGGGAATTTACTGAGTTCCTGCAAATTGCACTCAGCTTAAGTTCTTTTTGGAGTATAGACATAGAATTACAAAGAAAAGGGCATGTCAAATCAGGAAATTGTAGTATGAGGCATTGTTCTTAAGTACAAATTTTCCATCCATGCTGAGTTAATACGATAAAAAGCTTGTTGCTTCAAATGTGGTGAATTGCTTGCTCTTAGGAGTTTAAGGTTCTAAGTAGTACATTTGGTCCATTCCTTGTATCATGAAATTTGTGATCCAGAAGACTATTAGAAGGTGACAATTTGTGCCAGAATGGATCAGGGCTAATTACTGCAAATCTGCAGCAGAAACTAACCTAGCTTCTAGTTCATTCCTAAGAGCAAATCATAGAGGCCTTTTTTTTGGAACCTCTTGTATAATTTTTTACCTGATATGTCTGGGTTATAACTTATAACACTACTTGAAGTACCTACGGCACAGATTCTAGCCTCTAAACTGGGACTTCAAACTTTGCTGTACCTTTTGTTATATTTATTAACATTCAATATTTAGTATGCAACAGCCAACTTAGCTAATTTGGTCAGCAACAAATTTACTATCTCCTCGCGAATCAGCTTGAATAACCAAGCAGACGAGTGGAATTAATATTCTCTACTCAAATAACTAGGCTGCACATTGAAATTTGATACAAAACAAAGATATGGTTAAGACGAAGAGCAACTTCCAATATCAACACATGTGCTCACTAATAATCGATCAAATAAGCTTACCTGATCAAGTCTGTAATACCCAAGATTGTCTGTAACAGCTCTCAGCTGACCATCAATTATAACATTGGCACCTTCGACGCCAGCACCATAACCATCAATAACATGTCCACCAACAGAAAATCCAGTAACCTGGAAAGATATGTGTGAAAATTTGCTAGTTCTTGGTCGAGACGAGGTTTGCATATCAGGAGTCAGGAAGATAACCACTTAAACTGAATTTGTACGGACATGTTCACGATCACAGCGAATAAAGAAAGTTTCAAACTCAAATGTGCTTATAAGCAGCTAAAAGTTCTCAAGTCTACATTAAAATGTCACTTCATCCAAAATTTGCACCCAGACAAGCTTGCAACGGTTTTGAATGCTTGAATTGTGTGCATTCACCTCTTATTTATAGCCATTATTCAGAAAGCATACATGCTAATCCTGTTAACTTCAAGTTAACAGTTACCCACGCCGGTGCAGATCTGAGGCTCCTCCTGGCGCCCCTCCTCACCTCGGTCGGAGTTCCTTCATATCGGGCCCGTCCTCGCGCCGCCGGCTGCTGGCCTCCGATCTCGCGACACGGATCTCATGCCCCTCCTCGTGCTCTTCTTCTCTTTGGAAAGGTGAGTCCCGTGAGCCCTTGTCCTCTCCAGGTTCTCCCCCTTTGAGGTCTCTTCCTCGGTGCCTCCTCCTCTTTCTTCTTGGTTTGCTGCTGGTCATGCTATTCTGCTGCTGCTCGCTGCTGGTCATGCTGTGTTGCTGGCTGGCTACTACTACTCAAACTTGTGCTGTTATGTTGTGATGTGCTAGTGCTACTAGCTGCATATGGCTATAATCTGCTAGTAGTATATACATGGGCTATAATAGCAATACACCATGTAAATGACAAGGTATTTATCTGTCCAATGATTATACCCCACTCCAATTTACATCTTAGTTGTATATAGATGGGCACATGGCTATAATCTGCTACATGGAGAGCTTGAGAGGCATTAGTATTGGTACTCCGATGTTTCCCCAGCTAAAAACTACTCCCTCCGTTCCATATTAGATGATTCAGTTATATGTAGATACGGATGCATCTAGACGCGTTTTAGAGTAGATACATCTGTATCTACATATATATATGAGTCAACTAATATGGAACGGAGGGAGTACTTCCCAGCCATCCCAGTTATGTCCCAATGGCTTGTCCGTACAGTATTGTACGGAACGCCTAGGCGCGAATAAGCGACCTAGGCGCAAGTATGTCACAAAACGCGCAATTTACGCCTAGCGCCTTTTTGAACTTTAGTCAAAACTATGAGAATCTCAAATGCATAGTATCTTCAAGTATTACCTGGAACTTTTGGGGGATTGTCATGTGACTATGCTCGACAGAAACAGGCATTGAAGAAGGTGAGACTCCAAAAACAGTGTTTTCCCCTTTGTAGTATGGCAACAGCTCATAGTTACCTGCAAAATTATACCAAAATGAACATTTCGTATGATTACATACAACATGAAATGGTATGGCACGAAGATCATGCAGCACATGAAAATATCAATTAGCAATTGAACTGTGACACTAATAAGTAATAACACATCAAACAAAATTTAGTGCTATAAATAAAAAGATGGATTCAAAATTTAACTCCGCCTATGTTGTCTCAACATAGCCGGTCCCAAGCCCGGATAAAGGAGGAGGGTTGTGATAGGCTTGGCAAGCCAACGGAAAAAACCCAGCCACTCTTATGGAGATGAAACCCAAAAGAACCTCGTTGGGGCGTAACCCTCTTAGCGACGCGCCATATCGGAACCCGGGTGTGGTGTCAAATGGGCAAGGGCCGGGCCGCCACCCCCTTGGTGGCGCGCCGTATCTTGATCTGGATACGGTGATAAGTGAGCAAGGATCGGGTCGTCGCATCCTTAGTGGCGCGCTGCATCGACGCCCGGGTGTAGTGAAAAATGAGCAAGGGTCTTCGCATTTGACTCGACGAGTGCGGAGGGTAAGGAAGTTAGCCGAGCCTAGGAGGATCCGCTTAGGTAGCTGGAACGTAGGGTCCCTGACGGGCAAGTTACGGGAGTTAGTTGATACGGCGATAAGGAGGCGTGTTGATGTCCTATGCGTCCAAGAGACCAAATGGAAGGGACAGAAGGCGAAGGAGGTGGAGGATACCGGCTTTAAGCTGTGGTACACGGGGACAACCTCAAACAAAAATGGGGTAGGCATCTTGATCAACAAGAGCCTCAAGGATGGAGTAGTGGACGTCAAGAGGCAAGGAGACCGGATTATCCTAGTCAAGCTGGTTGTTGGGGACTTAGTTCTCAATGTTATCAGCGCGTATGCCCCGCAAGTAGGCCACAACGAGAGCACCAAGAGAGAGTTCTGGGAAGGTCTCGAGGACTTGGTTAGGAGAGTACCTACTGGTGAGAAGCTCTTCATAGGAGGAGACCTCAATGGCCATGTGGGTACATCTAACACAGGTTTTGAAGGGGTGCATGGGGGCTTTGGCTATGGCATCAGGAACCAAGAAGGGGAGGATGTCTTAAGCTTCGCCCTAGCCTACGACATGGTCGTAGCTAACACCCTCTTTAGAAAGAGAGAATCCCACCTAGTGACTTTCAGTAGTGGCCAACACTCTAGCCAGATTGATTTTGTCCTCTCTCGAAGAGAAGATAGACGCGCTTGCCTTGATTGTAAGGCGATACCTGGAGAGAGTGTTGTCCATCAACATAAGCTGGTGGTGGCTGACTTCCGTTTTTGGATTCGTGTCCAGCGGGATAAGCGCCCAAAAGTTGCTAGAACAAAGTGGTGGAAGTTAAAGGGAGAGGCAGCTCAAGCTTTTAAGGAGAGGGTTTTTAAGGAGGGCCCTTGGGAGGAAGGAGGCGATGCAAACAGTATGTGGATGAGGATGGCGACTTGCATTCGGAAGATTGCATCAGAGGAGTTTGGGGTGACCAGGGGAAGTAGAAGGGATGCTAAGGATACCTGGTGGTGGAACGTTGAGGTCCAGAAGGCTATTAAGGAGAAGAAGGACTGTTTCAGACGCCTATACCTGGACAGGAGCGCAACCAACATGGAGATATACAAGGGGGCAAAGAAGGCCGCAAAGCGAGCGGTGAGCGAGGCAAGGGGTCGGGCGTATGAGGACCTCTACCAGCGTCTAAACACGAAGGAAGGCGAAAGAGACATCTATAAGATGGCGAAGACGAGAGAAAGGAAGACGAGGGATGTCAACCAAGTCAAATGCATAAAGGACGGAGCGGATCAACTCCTCGTGAAGGACGAAGAGATCAAGCGTAGATGGCGAGAGTACTTCGACGACCTGTTCAATGGAGAGAATGAGAGCTCTACCATTGAGCTAGACGATTCCTCCGATGATACCAGCCGACGCTTTGTGCGGCGTATCCAGGAGGCTGAGGTTAGGGAGACTTTGAAGAGGATGAAAGGAGGCAAGGCAATGGGCCCTGATGGTATCCCCATCGAGGTGTGGAGAGGCCTTGGAGACATAGCGATAGTATGGCTAACTAAACTTTTCAACCTCATTTTTCGGTCAAACAAGATGCCCGAAGAATGGAGGCGGAGTACATTAGTGCCAATCTTCAAGAACAAGGGGGATGTTCAAAGTTGCACTAATTACCGTGGAATCAAGTTGATGAGCCATACAATGAAGCTATGGGAGAGAGTCATTGAGCACCGTTTAAGAAGATTGACAAGCGTGACCAAAAATCAATTTGGTTTCATGCCTGGGAGGTCTACCATGGAAGCCATCTTCTTGGTACGACAACTTATGGAGAGATACAGGGAGAAGAAGGATCTTCATATGGTGTTCATTGACTTGGAGAAGGCGTATGATAAGATACCACGGAATGTCATGTGGTGGGCCTTGGAGAAACACAAAGTCCCAACAAAGTACATTACCCTCATTAAGGATATGTATGATAATGTTGTGACAAGTGTTCGAACAAGTGATGGCGACACCGATGACTTTCCAATTAAAATAGGACTGCACCAGGGGTCAGCTTTGAGCCCTTATCTCTTTACTTTGGTGATGGATGAGGTCACAGGGGATATACAAGGAGATATCCCATGGTGTATGCTCTTTGCGGATGATGTGGTGCTAATTGACGATAGTCGGGCGGGGGTTAATAGAAAGTTAGAGCTGTGGAGGCGGACTCTAGAATCGAAAGGTTTTAGGCTTAGTAGAACCAAAACTGAGTACATGAGGTGCAGTTTCAGTACTACTAGGCACGAGGAGGAAGAGGTTAGGCTTGATGGACAGGTGGTACCTGAGAAAGACACCTTCCGATATTTGGGGTCTATGCTCCAGAAGGATGGTGATATCGATGAAGATGTGAGTCATCGAATCAAAGCTGGTTGGATGAAGTGGCGCCAAGCTTCTGGCGTCCTCTGTGATAGGAAAGTGCCACAAAAGCTAAAAGGCAAGTTCTATAGGACGGCGATTCGACCTGCGATGTTGTATGGCGCAGAATGTTGGCCGACCAAGAGACGACATATCCAACAGTTAGGTGTAGCGGAGATGCGCATGTTGAGATGGATATGTGGCCACACAAGAAAGGACCGGGTTAGGAATGATGATATACGTGAGAGAGTTGGGGTAGCACCAATTGAAGAGAAGGTTGTCCAACACCGTCTAAGATGGTTTGGTCATATAGAACGTAGGCCTCCGGAAGCGCCATTGCATACCGGACGGATAAAGCGGGATGAGAATGTTAAGAGGGGTCGTGGTAGGCCAAACTTGACATGGGAGGAGTCTGTTAAGAGAGATCTGAAGGATTGGAATATCACCAAAGAACTAGCCATGGATAGGGCTGCGTGGAAGTTAGCTATCCATGTGCCAGAACCATGACCTGGTTTCGAGATCTTATGGGTTTCAACTCTAGCCTACCCCAACTTGTTTGGGAAAAAAGGCTTTGTTGTTGTTGTTGTTGTTGATTCAAAATTTAAAACACTTGGAAAGGGACCACCTGAAGAAAATTTCTACAGCTTGATGCATTGACCCCAATGGTACTGTGCATATAATCCATTCTTGCAAAACAAATAAGGTACACTAAATATCTATATGAATAGAATACAGTGCAGTTCTCATGTAGGTTCGTTTATATACTGGCAAAAAAAATTCAATGGATAACAACCATAAATAGATAAAATAAATAGTTGCAATCCATGCTGCAAGATGACAATGATTTCTTATATAAGAGATGATTATTATTAGTTTCCCGCAAAAAAAAAACAGATGATTATTATTAGTTAGATGAACACATACATGTACCACTATTGTTGTTATCCTGGAAGAAATCATAAGAGAACATGTCAAAAGGAAATGCTCATACCATGTAAACAACAAATTTCATGTACCAGTGGCATTGCACTGTGAGTGTGAGTAACTTTAGACAAGTTAACTTACCACAGGGTATTGATCTAAAGGAGAACTTCCCATCCGCACCAGATACTGCATGGCAAAGAGCACCTTCCCTGGGTGCACCACTCAAACCTTGTGAGCATGGAACCTCCTTTACTTCATTTGAATATAAATACAGGTGAACTCCCAAGATTGGATTTCCCTGGCAAAGGAAAATTCCAATATATGTTAATATAAAAATCCAGGAAAGAAGAAAATCAAAACCGTCAAGTTGGCAATTTCAGCTATATGCCTACATCATTGGTTATTAACTTATTGTCAATATGCAGATTGTTACAGTACCTGTGCTACTACAGAGCCATGAATAGTGTATCCAGATACAAAGAAAACATCGTCTACTACAGCATTTCCAAATCGCAAGTCCACCTACATATAAAAATATACTCCACTGTAAGACAATAAAAGTATTCTGAAAGTATCTATTGGCAGATGAGCATATATGAAATCCTAACCTCTGATGAACCTCTCATCTCAATTTCATAATCAGGATGAGAAGCACGCAATTTGTAGCTTCCTGGACAAGTTCAAGGATAGACATAAATAATAAGCAAAAGGTGCTATACATAGAACAAACAAGCAAAGGCGTGTCAGGTACCAATGTTAATGATAAAGAGAAACAAGATACACATGGTAGTCCAATAATAATAATAATAATAATAATAATAATGTGAGGCTAACCAGGAATTATGTTCAGAAACGAATATCCTCCTGTTGATGATGTCAAAGCAGATGCAACAAATTCATCCGAATCTGATATCAGATCAACTTTCACACCAGAAGGCCCTCCATTGTTTGAACAGCTCCTGGCGCCAACAGCTCCCACTATTCTACCGGATATTGTAAACCTGCATAGTGAATTCACCAGTTTACTTAAAACTGAAAATTGTTCACACAAAAAATACAATACCAAATAAATGGTCAAAGCAACAGACCCAGTGAACTGAAAGTTTATATCTGCATTTCCATTGCATCCATTTTGGTCAATGACAACAGGAACCTGGAAATGTTAAATGATTACCGATTTCACATGACAGGAGAAGGTTGAAGCCAAGCGCGTAATTAACATAGAAACAAGTAATGAATGAACAGATTCAGTCCTGACATCAACTTACCGTTTCAGGCTTCCATGACCATCCCTTAGGACCCTTAACTCTGACCACAAATGAACCCTGTGGAGACAAAAAAAAACAAACAAGCGGGATTCAAAAGTAATTTCAGTGGCAGGGCGATGCTCAGTACATTTTCTTATATCTCAAAAAATCAGCTAGTATTGTTCCTACTGTGAACAAGTTATATATAAAAAAGGGAGCACACGCATAATGAAAAAAATAACAACTAAAAGCAAACATCGCCCACAAGCATACCTTGTCATATACTGGAATAAAATAGTAGCCATTAGGAGCACACTGAGTACTTTCCTTGACCAAACCATCAACAGTACAGAGATCAACCTGGTTCAGAAAGTTTAGGAGGGAATGAATTTGTGCACACCAGATACCACAAATACAAAACCATAAAAAGAGAGCATGAAGAATCGAACATATATATAGCCACCAAAAGTATCCCACCATTGATAATTACATCAGATGTAGCATTACTCCCCACAGTTTTGGTTTGCATAAGCTATAGGGAGATGTGCGATTTTTTTTACTATCTTAAGCATTAACCAAGGTAACATCACATCGGTTATGTTTGTGTTGGAGAAAATCATTGGGAAAATGGGATAAAATTAGCTCAAAGATAATGAATGTCGGGGACTAAGAATATCACCAGCCGACCATTATGGTTACAACTGAGCCAGTCAATCATGGGTGCAATTCGCTCAGACTAGCAGCAGCCACTGGAAGTTCGGCGCCAGTAGCATCCGGCAATCAGAAGAATCCACAAGGCCTTAGTTGAATTGAAAGAAACAATACTTATCCTGCTGAACCACTCGTGAACTACTTGCCGATGCTCGCTCAAGAGTAGCAACAGGAACAACAAGCAGAGCGCGACGATAATCCCGGATACGGAAACAATTCGAGTGGCACGCAGGAGGGCATTGATCGCATACCGTGATATCGGAGTAGTCCAGCTTGGAGTCCGATGCCTTCCTCGACTTGGCCAAGCCCGAGCTCGCCTGCACCCAGCGAAAAATGCATCAGCAACGACCAAAGCCAAGCGAAGCCGAAACTGAAGTTCGAGTAGCACGAGGAGTACTTCGACGAAGCCGCCACATCCGTGGATCTCGTCGGAGGCGGCGGAGAAAGTGGCGAGGGAGAGGAGGAAGAGGAGGAGGACGGGGCGGTGGGGATCCATAGATCGGATCTACTGCATGCCAGGGAGACGACGAGTTCGAGGAGATGTGCGTGCGGGCGAGAAGGTGTAGTAGTAGCAGTGGAGTTAATCCCGCTAGTACTGTACTAGTTAGTCACGAAAGAGGCTTGTGTTGGGTTTTTGTGGTCTGTAACCTGTAATTGACGCCTCCGGCGAATCCTATATATCGCCTTACGGCGACGCGCGCTCCAGGCGCGCGTCGCCGCACATGGGCCGGCCCATCAGGTGACGTTTACTTTCCTTTACTTCTCTTTTTGTTTTTTCGTTTTCTGTTTCCGTTTTTCTTTTTCTTTTGTTTTCCTCTTTTTTTTCTTTTTCGTTTTTTCTTTCGAAAAACTAAAATGCAAAAAAGTTGAAATTATTTTTTTCTTTTTCTTTTTTTTCTTTTTTCTTTTTCCTATTTTCTTTTTCTTTTTCTATTCTGTTTTCTTTTTATTTTCCTTCTATGTTTTCTTTTTCTGTTTTCGTTTTATTTTCTTGTTCATTTTCATTTTTATTTTTATTTTTGAATGATTTTCTTTTTCTTTTTTGTTTTCTTTTTCTGTTTCCGTTTTCTTTTCTGTTTTCATTTACTTTTTTATTTTTATTTTTGTTCTTTTAATTTTTATTTTCCTATTTCTTTTCTTTTCTCGTTTTTCACTTTTTATTTTCTGTTTTGTTTTTTGTTTTCTTTTCCTTTTTTACTTATGTTTTCACCCCCATTTTCTGTTTTTAAAATTCGTGAAAAAATAGTTTTGGTCACCCCATGTTATGTTCACTTTTAAAATCGTTCAAAAATAATTTCTGTTCCACCGCTTTTTCTGTTCACCTTTAAAATTGTTCAAAAAAGTTTCCGTTCACACCCCATTTCTGTTCATTTTTAAAATCGTTCAAAAATAGTTTATGTTTACTAGCCTTTTCTGTTCAATTGTGAAATCGTTCAAAAATAATTTTCGTTCACTTTTTTAAAATCATTCAAAAATAACTTTCGTTTAAAAACATTTTTCTGCTCACTTTTTAAATCTGTTCAAAAATATTTTTGCTCACCGACGTTTTTCTTTTCACTTTTTCGAATCGGTCAAAAATCATTTTCTTTCACTTTAACATCGTTCAAAGATAGTTCCGTTCATAAACCTTTTTTGTTCATTTTCTAAAATCGTTCAAAAATAAATTTCGTTCACCGTCTTTTTTTGTTCACTTTTTAAAATTGTTCAAAAACAGTTTCCGTTCACACCAAATCTTTTTTGTTCACTTTTAAAATTATTCAAAAATAGATTTCGTTCGCCACCCTTTTTTGTTCACTTTTTCAAATATTTTTGAAAACGGATTCCGTTCACCCCCAATATTTATTCATTCTTAAAAATTGTTCAAAAATAAATTTCGTTCATTGACTTTTTTCGTGCATTTTTAAAATCGTTCTAAACAGTTTTCGTTCAACAACATTTTCTGTTCATTTTAAAAAATCATTCAGAAATTAAAATCGTTCAAAAATAGGTTTCGTTCACCAGCCTTTTTTGTTCATTTTTAAAATCGTTCAAAAATAATCCGTTCAACCTCATTTTTTTGTTCATTTTTTTAAATAGTTCAAAAATAATTTTCGTTCACTTTTAGAATCGTCCAAAGATAGTTTTCGTTCATAAACCATTTTTGTTCATTCTTTAAAATCGTTCAAAAATAATTTTTGTTCACCGATCTTTTTTTGTTAACTTTTTAAAAATAGTTCGAAAATAAGTTTCGTTCACTTTTGTTCAAATTTGTTTCGAATCTAAATTTGTTCAAATTTGAATTTTTGTTCCGATTCGAATTTTTGTTCCGATTTGAAAATTTGTTCCAGTTTCAAATTTGTTCAAATTTGATATTTGTTCATATTTCGAAATTTGTTCCCATTCAAATTTGTTTGGATTCAAAAATTGTTCCGATTTGAATTTTGTTCAAATTTGAATTTTGTTTCCGATTTGAGTTTTGTTCAAATTCGAATTTTGTTTTGATTCAAAAATTGATCAGATTTTAAAATTGTTCAGATTTGAGTTTTGTCCAGATTTGAATTTTGTTCAGAATCGAAAATTGTTCATATTTTAAAATTGTTCGGATTCGATTTTTTTTTAGATTTCAAATTTGTTCGAATTCTAATACTACTCTGGTAATTCTACTCTGGTAATACACGGAAAACTAGTCGCCACGGAAAAAAAAGGGCCACGAAAAAGTCCTCGCGAAACAGTCTTCGCGCGTGAAATTGGGCCGGCCCATTTACTCCTCCAAGTAGGCGACGGGGTCGCGGACGGTCGCCGTAACGCGACGTAAAGGGCGGGAGGTGCTATACACCGCTTATTAGCGATGCAACGAGCGAGCGCCGCCTACAGGATTGGCTCGCGCGTGTTATATGGGCTCGGCCCAAAACTGTTCGAGCAAAACTGCTTCGCTACTATTTCTTCGTACTGGTTCCTTTGATCCGTTGAACAATTTTCGTGAACAAATTTTTGAAAATGTATAAATTTCAAATTTGAACAAAAATTCAAATTCGAACAAATTTTGAATTTGAATAATTTCTAAAAAAGAACAAACTTCAAATTTGAACAAATTCGACTTTGAACAATTTTCAAATTTGAATTTTTTTTTAAATGAACAAATTTTGAATTTGAACAATTTTTAATTTGGAACCATTTTTAATTTGAACAATTTTTAATTTGGAACTATTTTTAATTTGAACAATTTTTAATTCGGAACCATTTTTTATTTGGAACCATTTTAAATTCGGAACCATTTTCAATATGGAACCATTTTTAAATTTGGAACCATTTTCGAAAATGAACAATTTACAAATTTAGAACCATTTTAAATTTGGAACCATTTTTAAATTTGGAACCATTTTCAAAATGGAACCATTTTTAAATTTGGAACAATTTTTAATTTGGAACCATTTTCAAAAATGGAACCATTTTTAAATTTGAAACCATTTCCAAAAATGAAACCGTTTAAAAAATAAACAATTTTAAAATTTGAAACCATTTTAAATTTGGAACCAATTTTAATTTTGAAACCATTTTTAAAAAACAATTTAAAAACAACAAAAAGCAATAAGAAAAGAAAAAAGAAACAAAAAATAGAAAAAGAAATAGCAACGAAAAATAAAAACAGAAACAGAAAAAGAAACGACAAAGAAGAAAAAAAACGAAAGAAGGAAAGGGCAATCCGCCTGATGGGCCGGCCCGGCAGAGCTCCCCTGTTAGCGACGCGGTCGATTCGCGCCGCTAACGGGCGGCATATAGGGTTTGCCGTAAGGGACTTCCCGACGCCTCCACTGGAGCCTTTGACATCAGAATGAGATGGTGTGTTATATGGGCTGGGCTAGAAAAAGCCCATTGAGACTTCACGCGGCAGTTCAAGGTTCTACATTAAAATCTTTACGTCCCCTAAAAAACAAAAAACTCTCAAAAAAATCAAAATCGTTACGTTCCCAGCTCTATTTGAGCACTAATTGGATGGATATTTTGAAATGGATTTCTAATACCTTCTTCCTGGTATTGCACTTGGTATCCAAAAGCCCCTTTTAGTATGTATCTTTTAGTCTATCAGCCCTTATGCGAAATAATACATAATTGCATCTTCCATCGTATCTTCTCCGTCTGCGCTGGCAACCCCCCTGGCCGGTCCGCACAGTACCGTAGGCAGGGGCGTAGCCAGCCTTATTCATGGGTATGCATATTCAGCAGGTTACTTGTTTATACGTATTATCACTAGCTCATTTTTATGACTGTAGCCATGTTCCTGAGATTTCCACGCATGCCTCATTGTTGAACTAACTAGGAATTAGGATGCATGTTTAACTGATCCTGATGTAGCTAATATACATACTTTGCTGCTGCAAAGAATAACTATTATATTTGTTTTATTGTAGATTTTTATACTTATCAAACATGCACTTTTCTCACATATCCAATCCTAAAATCCTAGCTCCGCCACTGACCGTAGGCGGGAGCTTTCTGGTGGCCTCCTGGCACCGAAGTTGACTTTCTTAATATCTCACAAACTATGAGCATAAGATGTTACAGAAATGCGGTGCCTCTTCCTGGGACTGCATGTGAGGCTTACTATGGATGGCTTTTAGGATCTGACCGAACAAAGTGAAGTCTGTCTCTTTGCCATCACAGGTGGGTGGTATTGGTGAAACTACAATGACTGATTTTTGCCAACCATGTGAAGGTTGTCGATCAGGTTTGTAAGGGTGCAAAGAAGCATTCTTGTGTAAGCGATACGCGATCAGGTCGATCAGGGTTCTATATTGCATGCGAGCATAGAATGTCCGGATGTACATCCGGTTTCCTTTTTGAAATTCATTTGACATTTGGAAATGTGTTTTTGAACAGTGGCATCATATGCTCCTTGACCCAAGTTGGATTTCCATGTTTGCTTGGGATATTATGTTGGTACAAAAAATGATGGGTATGTAATAGTGGTATAAATAAAAGTTTGCATGAACTTGAAGATCATTGAAACTTTATTTTTTTTGCAATTGTTTTGAGATATTAAAGGAATAATGGTTAAACATATTGATAAAAGGGTTAGAGTTGAGTAGTGAAGATATGTTATTAAAATATAGGACCATACTTTTCTGAATTAAACAACTTATATTAAGAATGTTTTTAGTATTATGATAGCTAGATACTCGGTAGAGAGCGGTTGTAAGTGATTGGTCACGCGAGTTGGGCTGACGGTACGCAACAGGCTTGTTCCGCCAACCTTCCTCATAGGGGTGTGATGATTGTACTTGTAACGAATACACGGCTAGATGTTCAAAATAAGTGCTCGCGTTTTTTATGTTTAATGTGAGTTTATCGGTTTTATGCACTTGCATCATCCATATTCTCAAGCCTCTTCAGTAACGTGCATTGCCCACTCTCGCCTTAAGACATGCATGGTGCAAATTTTGTTGGTGCATCCAAACCCGTGGGAGGAATTCCACTTATTCTGCTATACATAAACCAAATATCTTACTAAAAACAGTCGCCATACCTACCTATCATGAAATTTTCATAGTCATTCCAAAATAAATTGTCATGCAACATCCATCATTACATTACATGACTAGATGTGTCATTTCATTATTATTTTGCTTTGTAGGATCATACAGAGCTGACATGATATTTATGTTGCATTGCCGCAATCATCATTTGTTTACATGTTACGCTAATTGCACATCATGGACACTGCCAGAGTCATTCATTTGTATTCATCATGTTAATTATTTCAGTTGAGTTTTGAGTAAATAAAAGTGTGATCTAGAGTGTTGCCCCTGCTTGTGAGGAATAATAAAAGATCCATGGGAGCCATCAAAATTAAAAATAAAATGAAGAAAAAAAGAGCCACGGAGTCCACCCAAAAAAGGAGAGAATAAAGAGAGAGGGAGCACATTACTATCTTTTATACTTGTGCTTCATAATAAACATATATCAACACATTGATTCCCAAAAGGCAATGACTTGTTTACTCTTATATTTCTCTATTGTTTGTTTAATGCTAACAATAGATAGTTACGTTTATATAAGATTACATCATTTGATCAAGATCATGTTAGGTAGCATTCACAACAAAAACTATTACTTGTTTTATCATCTACCTACTCAAGACCGAGAAGGGATTAAGTTTGGTGATGTTGATATGTCTCCAACATATTTATAATTTTTTATTGATTATCATATCATTGTTACATACTGTTGATGTATTTTTATATCGTTTTATAATAAAAATTGGACTAGCCTATTAACCCAGTACTCATAGCAGTTGTTGTTTTCTATCTATTTTTCTTCACAAAAATTTATTATTCTCGGAGGCCCAAAACATACCCCAAAAAACACGTAAAATATGTTTCTTTAGGAGAAGCTAGAGGGCACTAGTGTCAGCGATGAGTCGCACAAGGCGCACACGCGGGTCCGTGGTCACCACCCGCATGTGGGTCCTGCACCTGCTTACCACCGCCTCTCAACGCGAAAATCTAGTCTGGAGGTGTGTTCCGGTACTCCGACGGAGGGGGACCCACTTCGGAGGCATTATTATCAACCTTGTTGCCTCCATGATAACGTGTGAGTAGTTTCTTTTAAACTATGGATCCATATCAGTAGCTATATGTCATTCTCTCTTCCTTGATTTTCAATACAGTGATCTCATGAGTTCCCTTACATCGGGCAGCACATTATGGAGATCATCGTAGCCACTACATTAACACCCTCCAGTTCATGACCGACGAGCGGCATGCCACCGTGGCGCTGCAAACCCGGTGGGAGGCAGCACACCGCTCGTCTGCAGATGGAGGCGGTGCGCGGCATAGAGGAGCTCGTCGTGCGAACGACACTTCACGGCCAGCCAGCGGCGCACGAAGGCGAGGTTGGATGCAACGGCTTCAAGCCCGCTCTCGTCGCCGACCTATATTAGATTATTTTAGTGTTTTTAGTTTAAACCCCCTTTAATTTCATTGTAAAATGTTCTTAAGTTTGAACAAAATTCGAGTCATTCATTTAAATTTGAATGTTCAAACTTTTCTGAAAATAGTATGGAGGGCACCGCTGGGCAGCCGCCCTTTTTGGTCCGGACGAGTGCCCGGACACCTCCTCCAAAGAGACCATTGTTTCTGAGACATATTTTCAGGGGACGCGGGTGAAGATGCTATTAAGAAGTGTTTTTAATTGGACTTCACCTTTGGTGCTCGCAAAATGACAAAAAAGAGAGTGGCCGTTGAGTTTTGTTGGTCTTTCGATTACTAGGACGTGCTCACCAAGGAAAATACCATGAAAGTTGTGCTTCAGCCTAGCGCAAAACATCAATTTCGAAATTAGTGAGAATTTAACAGTGTCGACACTAGCTGTATGCTATTGGTGAGAGTTGCCCCTTTCACGACAGGGTCCCTCTTATTCCTTTCCAAGTGAATGGCGGAAAAGGACGCCGGGTGTCTTCAGTGGCAAGCGTTGTCAGTCCTATAAACACCCACTGTATCAAGCGTACCGGTACCATTTCATGTCTCCAAGGGTGCAATCTGAAACACTATTTGATCATCACTAGCATATTAACTTAAATATAAGGTTTAGGCCCAGCTTTATAAATAAAGCCACACACAGTCCAGTACATCAGAGTTCAAAAGCTACGCTCCCCAAACCGCAGGAAGTACCGTCTCATACACAAAGAGGTGATAGACATAGCGACTCGAAGTCTAGAAACGCCACAGACGGGCACGGCAGCAAATTACTAGCTAAGGGAAACCTCACCCGAAGCCTATCTAGATTATTGATCGGCATGGTTTTGGTCGGTGTTTGCAGCATGAAATTTTATATTTACTTGAAATGGTGAGTTAATAGGATTATTGATCGGCATGGTTTTGGTTGGTGTTTGCAGCATGAAATTTAACGGTGTCGGCACTAGCTGTAGGCTATTGGTGAGAGTTACCCCTTTCATGGCAAGGGACCCTCTTCTTCCTTTCCAAGTGAATGGCAGAAAAGGACACCGAGTGTCTTGAGGGCATCTCTAGCCGTTCGCCCCCCCCCCCCCCAAGGCCCAAAAACGGCGCTATTTTGGGCAGCCTGGGGGGGCAACGGCGCTATTCGGCGTGCTGGGGGGCGCCGTTTCCCAGCCGTTCGCCCCAGGTCGCCCCCCAGCCGGCGATCTTTGGCCAATTTGATTCAAACACCACAGCCGGCGATTTTCGCCCAAATCTGAACAAACATTATTTTCCCACATAGTTCAACATACAAATTCACATATAGATAGTTTAACAAAAAATTTAAATAGTTCAACAATGCAAATAAATAAAACAAATCAAACTAGGCATTGACATTGCCTTTGCGCGCCCACAAGTGCGCCACCAGATCATTCTGCAGTTGTGTATGTGTTGCAGTGTCTCGAATGTCCTGGCGCATAGCGAGGAAGGCTGCCCATGATGCCGGCACCTGGTGATCTACATCTGCAAGAGGACCCTGTCGGTAGTATGGCTCATTTGTGTCAGTCACCGGAGCATTCCGCTCGCTCTTAATGATCATGTTGTGCAAGATCACACAACAGTTCATCACCTCCCACATATTGGCCTTCGACCAAGTCGTAGCTGGGTACCGGACAACAGCGAATCGAGACTGCAGCGCACCAAATGCCCGCTCAACATCCTTCCTGCAAGCCTCCTGGCACTTGGAAAACCAAGCTTTCGCGCTTCCTGGCACAGGGTTGAAGATGCTCTTCACAAATGTTGACCACTTTGGGTAGATGCCATCTGCAAGGTAGTAGCCCTTTGTGTACTAGTGTCCATTGATCTCGTAGTTCACTGGGGGAGCATGACCTTCAACAATGTTCGCGAAGACATTCGAGCACTGCAGAACATTGATGTCATTGTGAGTTCCTGACATACCAAAGAAGGAATGCCAAATCCATAGATCATGTGTAGCCACAGCCTCAAGAATCACACTTCACTCTCCTTTGTGACCTTTGTACATCCCCTGCCATTCAAATGGACAGTTCTTCCATGCCCAATGCATGTAGTCGATGCTTCCAAGCATCCCAGGAAAGCCTCTTGCTTCATTGCAAGCTATAGGATTCGAGCAGTGTCTTCCACATTGGGTGATCGCAAGCAGGTTGGCCCAAACACTACAACCACTGCCCGACAGAAGCTGTTCAAGCATTCAATGGATGTGCTCTCGGACATGCGCAGATAATCATCCTGCGAATCAGCGGGTGCACCGTATGCAAGCAACCTCATGGCCATTGGCCACTTCTGAATTGAGGTAAAGCCTACCGTACCGGTGCAATCCTTCTTCAATTGGAAGTAGGTGTCGAATTCTCGGATGGCATGCATGATGTCGATGAAGAGCTTGCGGTTCATCCGGAAACGGCGCCGAAACACATCCTCGTCCTGCATGGGATTATCGGCGAAGTAGTCGAAGTAGAGGATGCAGTACCCTTCGTAGCGCTGCCTCGGCTTGCTCTTGCGGCGACCAGGCGCCGAGCCACCACGCCGCGGCCGCGCATCGTTTGCGAGCATGCCGGCGAGACAGGCGAGGACCAGCAAGTGTTCTTCATCGTCGACGGCGGCCTCGGCTTCTTCATCGAGCAGTTCGGCGAGCAGCTCCTCGTCTTCGGAGTCCATGGCTGGGCGGACAAAACGCCGAACACCTAGCAGGCGAGGTGGGCGCGAGCGTTCCCGAGAGGCTTCCTGTCGGCTAGATCACGGCGGAGGGGAGGGGCGGCGCCGCCGGCGTGGATTGGGCGAGATGGAGGGGTTCTTAGCTGCTTGCGTGCGGCGGAGGGAGTTGGGGTGGTGCCGGCGGCGACGGGACGGAATAGAGGAAAGGGGAGAGGCAGGGGTGGGAAATGCGCTGTCTCGCCGACAGAGCTGGCCCACGCGTGTTTTCCCTTCAGCCGACCCCCCAGGCGGAACGCAATGGGCTGGGTTCCGCCTGGGTGCGCCGGCGCTAGTTTCCGCCGAAACGGCGCTATTTGGTCTCCTGTGGGGACCGACTGGGAGAAAACGGCGCTATTTGGGCCATTTCGACGCTATTTCGCGTCCGGGGGGCGCTGGGGGGGACAGCTGAAGATGCCCTGAGTGGCAAGCGTTGTCAAGTCCTATAAACACCCACTGTATCAAGCGTACCGGTACCATTTCATGTCTCCAAGGGTGCAATCTGAAACACTATTTGATCATCACTAGCATATTAACGCACCATTTCAAGTAAATATAAAATTTCATGCTGCAAACACCAACCAAAACTAGGCCGATCAATAATCTTATTTTCTCAGTCAAGCTGAGAACGATGAGCGTGTGACACGTCGATCACCACCACCACTACCTGGCCTGATCCTTTTCTACCCTTGCAAGAGTGCGTTGCTTTCTAGGTTTATTCACATCGCGAGATTGAACCTTTTTTGCTAGCTAGGATGTGATGTGATGTGATGTGATGTGATGTGACGCTGGCTCTCTCTACTGCTCTGACTGTGTGTGATGCCAACGTATCATGGAGAGCCATGCATTGACCTGGGGGCAAAGAAGCAATCAAGGGTATCCCGGCACTAGCCACGAACTGTTTAAACCTTTATTTCCTCTTGTCCCCGTCACCTCGCGCTTGATCTACTTGTACATGTGAGGGGTTCAGTCGTTTAGTTTGTACCACTGAGTGGAGTAGCGGTAGTGAGACGCAAGCTTGTGTTGAATGGCATGGGTGACCGAGCTGGCAGCTCAGCCGACGCGTGGCCTTGAGGCCGGTGTAGGTGCCCGAGCGGCGGCTCTGGTGTGGTAGGGTGCCGTATCCGGTCGCTTGGAATGGCAGAGCCGGCGGTTGGTACGCAGTCTCCGGATCGATGTGTGTCGTTGATGTACCGGTTCACCCGTTTTTCATACTGAATCGGGCAATTCTGTCTTTGAATCAATAGAATGGGCAAAACTTTAGGCTCGGACTTTAAGAAAAACTTGCATATTCTTCGGCGATTTGGAGTCATATGTCTTAAAAATAACTCCAACAGCCTGAATATGTTCATACAAATATAAATTTAATCAAATCATTCAAAGCTTCCTATACTTAACCAAATATATAGATGAGAATATCCAAGCTAATTTTTCATAAAACACATTATAAAATCTATATCTTACAATGAATCTGTTGATGTTGATTTGCTATTGTAGATCTTCATATTTTCGCACATATATTTTGACAAACTCATAAGCATTTACTTTTGACTAAGCTTATATATCATGTATTTTGTAACAACCCGACGAGTATGCAAGTGGCGTCAACAGAGGGAACTGTCGCTCGCAAGCGGCAAGAAGCTGAAGACGCAGCCGTTGCAGTTAAACCTGACGAATATGTTGCCGCGATAGCCAAGCCGGCCGTACCTGCTGTCTGGAGGACTAGGCGATAAGTCAAGGCTAACCCGTGTTACACTGGAGACAGCTGGACCAAATGAAGTTTTGAGAGTTTCTGGATAGCCGAGTACCCACTTGTAAGAGAGGAGTGTGGTCATTATATGGGGAGGCGGGGTGTCTGGCTCTCTCCTCCCTCCCTTCTTCCAAACTCTAGCCTCAAATCTGAACCATTCCTATGTAATAATGTATTCGCTGGTGAAATCAAAGACTGGATCCACTATCTCATGTTGTGTATCATCTCTGAATCCAGCAGGATCGCTACATTTGGTATCAAGGCCTAAATCCAGCATACCACCGGATCTCAGATCAGAGCAATGTAGAGTAGATCGAAAGAGACTGTAAAACCGGCGAGAATTTCACCACAGTGGAATTTGCACACACTCCGTCACCTGCCACGACTGATGAGCGGAGTCGGATGGACTCGATTTCGTATGCTTCTACAGTCGGATCAATTATGTATGCCATGATGTGCACTAGGTCGGATGTTTTCTATGCTCTAAGTGTTACGAGCAAGTAGCAGGCTGACCTAGGTGACAGTCACTGGACAACGGTGAAGAACATCCTTAGTTACTTGAGAAGGACTAACGAGATGTTATTCATTTATTGTGGTGAGGATGAGCTTGATGTAAAGAGTTACACTGATGCAAGTTTCCAACCCGACTTAGATGTCTCTCAATCGCAATCTTGATTTATGTTCGTATTGAACGGAGGTATAGTAAGCTGGAAAAGTTCCAATAAAAACACGGTGACCGACTCTACAGCGAAAGCTGAGTATGTCGTTAAAAGTGCATGGATCCCCTTGTGTGGTATTGTTGAATAATGAGAATCACTATAGAATAACGATTTTATTGAGTATAGTCGAAGGGTTTTTCCATAGGTAATGCTTACAACCCTTGTGTTGGATTCAAGGTTGGATGCCATGAAGATAAAGATATACTTTGAGCATTGGCACTAAGACCAGCGAGTTTAAGAGATCAATATTATATGATTAATAATAAAAAAATAAAGATGAAGTTATTGTGTGGAACTCAACAGAAAGCCATGCTCCACCTTATGTGAGGATCAAGATCTTGAGAATTCGATTACAAGATAAGAATTCAAGATATGGCTTTGAGTCGAGATCATGATGGTCTCATATTTTGAGTCATAGTTGACCAAGTCTTGGAGCATGCAGTCAAGCGAATAATTCATTGTGTATCTCAAGAGATTACGATCGAGTATGACGAAGATCATGGTATAACCAAAGTGATGTTCAAGATGTGATACGAAAAATGTTCAAGATGATATTAAAATTGTTTGAGCATTCTTGTTTTCCATTAGGACGTCATCATAATGAGTAGAGAAGAAAATACCCGAGGTTGATCGAGACAAATGCATAGACTGGATTTAAATTCATCAGCACACAAAACATAAATGATGTACCAAGTGAGATCACGCGATATGTGGTAACAAATTGTCAATTCGCTCTCTGGACTAACCCATGATATACGATGATTCCTTGATGATTGTCCAACAAGTATCCAAAGTATTTAAGTGCAACAACAGATCGCTCAACGTATACCTTGACAAATGCTCGGACATTATTTCGACATTGGATTATTTTGTCATATCTCATGTTTCCACGCGTGACAATTGACTTGCCAACGAGTTGGCACATCGAGCATCTGGTTACCATGTCAGTTAGGGCATGTTCTTCACCAAAGAAAATCCGATGTTCGTTGTTGCCGGTTCAGGTGAAGCCGAATCAAAAGCCGACTTGTCTATCAAGTTGGCTGATGACAAAGGATCTTGTGCCAACCCAATGTCTCATTGGAGGAAGCCTTACATCGAATATTTGCTAGATCCAAATCAAAGGACATACATAAGTGTTGGGCGACTAGCTCTTAAATAGACGTTGGCATATGCCGCCTTCTATCGCTGAACAGCTGATAGTTTTCTTCTAAAGTGCTTAAACGAGGACCAAGCCAAAGTCGCAATGGGAGAGGTACATGACGACTTATGCGGGTGATACGTCTCCAACGTATCCATAATTTCTGCTGTTCCATGCTTATATTATACCATTTGCTACATGTTTTATATACACTTCGTATCACTTTTATGCATTTTCTGGGACTAACCTATTAACAAGATGCCACAGTGCCAGTTCCCTGTTTTCTGCTGTTTTTTGTTTCAGAAAGTTACTTCGGGAAATATTCTCGGAATTGCACGAAACAAAAGGCCACGTCCCTATTTTTCCAGCACCATCACGGAGTCCGAAGGAGAGACGAAGAAGTGCCAGGAGGTGGCCAAACCACACCTAGGCGCGGCTGGGCCCACAGCCGCGCCACCAGGTGGTTTGGGCCCCTCGGGGGTCCGCCGACATCGCCCCTTCGCCTATTTATTCCCCGAGACGCGAAAACCCTAAAACACCGAGCCTTTCATCCAGAACATATTCGTTGCCGCCGCCGTCGTCAACCCTAACTCGGGGGGTTCCTGAAGCTCTTCCCGGCACCCTGCCGGAGAGGGGAATCATCACCGGAGGGCTCTACATCGCCATGCCCGCCTCCGGAGTGATGCGTGAGTAGTTCATCCTTGGACTATGGGTCCATAGCAGTAGCTAGATGGTTGTCTTCTCCACTTGTGCCATCATGTTTAGATCTTGTGAGCTGCCTATCATGATCAAGATCATCTTATTGTAATGCTACATGTTGTGTTTGCTGGGATCTGACTTATATTGATACCTATGTGGAGCTGAATATTATATTATCATGTCTATGTCATTTGTGATCTTGCATGCTCTCCGTTACTTGTTGAAGCCTTGGCCACGTGAATACTTGTAACTCCAAGAGGGGGTATTTATGCATGATAGTTGGGTTCAACCTCTATTTAACCTGGGATAGTGACAGCAAGTTCTAAGGTTGTAGATGTGTTGTTGCCACTAGGGGTAAAACAGCAATGCTTTATTCAAGGATGAATGTATTGTTTACATTACGCACATTACTTAATGCAATTGTCTGTTGCTTGCAACTTAATACTGGAAGGGGTACGGATGTTAACCGGAAAGTGGACTATTTAGGCATAGATGCATGCTGGATAGCGGTCTATGTACTTTGTCGTAATGCCCAAATGAATCTCATAGTAGACACCACAGCTCACACATGCATGTTATATGCACTTATCAATTTTCAATTGCCCAGCTGTAATTTGTTTACCCAGCATGTTAGTTATCTTATTGGAGAGACACCACTAGTGAACTGTGGACCCCGGTCCATTCTTTTACATCTGAAATACAATCTACTGCAATCATTGTTCTCTACTGTTTTATGCAAACAAACATCATTTTCCATTCGATACGTTTAACCCTTTGTTTTCAGCAAGCGGTGAGATTGACAACCTCACTGTTAAGTTGGGGCAAAGTAATTTGGTTGTGTTGTGCAGGTTCCACGTTGGCACCGGAATCCCTGGTGTTGCGCCGCACTACACTCCTCCACCAACACCTTCGAAGCAAACCTCATTTTCCTACTGGTCCGATTAAACCTTGGTTTCATACTGAGGGAAAACTTACTGCTGCACTCATCATACCTTCCACTTGGGGTTCCCAACTGACGTGTGACGTACAAGCAATTGTTTCTGGCACTATTAACCTAGAGCTACCAACAACGTTTTCTGGCGCCGTTGCCGGGGAGATCGAGTTGCTTTGGATTCAGAAGATTTCTGTTTCCCCTTCGACGCAACGTTTTCTGGCGCCGTTGCCGGGGAAAACAGAATTGCTTCTGCAAGGGGAGTCTCTCACACCCAATCTCTTTACTTTGTTATTTGTCTTGCTTAGTTTATTTTTATTTAGTCTTGTTTGCTCTCTTTATCAAAAATCCAAAAAAAAAATTTAAATTCCTGCATCTAGTTTATTTCGGTTTGTTATTATGTCTAGTTCTTTGCTTGCTATTCATGGGTACTTTGCTTGAAACTTGTCCTATGGCTGAAAACAACTTGAGAAACCTTTATGAAATTTATCTTGAGCTAGGACATGATGTGTTTGAAGAGAAAATTAAAAAACCTATGGAACTTTATTTGCATGATAGTACCAATGATATTGGTATACACTCTTTGAACATGGTTGTTGCTAATGCTATGGAAAATATTAAGCTTGGGGAAGTTGGTAATGATACTATTGAAATAACTCCTTTTGATAAATTTGAAGTAACAACTCCTTGACTCAAGAGAAAGCAAAAATAACAGAAGTACCAAATATTTCCCCCAATGTTGTTTATGAAAATCCATGCTATTTTGATAAGTCTTATGATAATCCACTTTTTATTCCTAATTTCAAAATGCATGGTAATGAGTGTGTTTGCTTAGAAAATGTTTATGATAAAGCTCTAGATGATGGTCCTATGTTGCTTGATAATATTATTAATTCTACTATTGAGAGTGATCAATCAACTTGTTTCAATATGTCTAAAAGTGGGTTTGAAATTTTTGATCCCACTATCTTGCTTGATAAAAGTTATGTGTTTGTAGATCATAAAAAGCATGCTTTATGTGTTAGTTATGTTGTTGAGTTTGTTTATGATGCTATTGAAAATTATTATGAGAGAGGGAAAGATGGTTTTAAAAGTTTTCATGTCACTAAAATACCTCTCTTTGTGTTGGAAGTTTTAAAGTTGGATTTGTTGCATTTTCCTATGCTAGCTGCTTTATGCTTCAATGATTTGTTTTACTACAATATTCCTCTGCATAGGAAGTGGGTTAGACTCAGATGATTTTGATATTTGCCTCTTGATGCTCTCTTTGTTTTTCAACTCTTATTCTTATGCGAGCATCATTAAAATCCTAAAGCCCAGCTGAAAGGCATTAAAGAAAAGCACTTGTGGGAGATAACCCATGTGTCAAGGATTTTTGTTACTTCTGTAGCAACTCCTTTGTATCTTTATTTTATCGCAATGTTGTGCCAGGTAAAGTTCTATATTGAAAGTTGATGCAAGATTTGGATTTCTGCGCAGTGACAGATTTTTAGTTGTCACGGATTTGAGCTTATATCCCTGTAGAAAATTCAAAAAATTCTGAGAAAAATCACGCATATTCCTGATATATGTACGCAACTTTCATTATTTTAGGCCAGATCCATCTGAGCAACTTAAGTGCCTCGAAAAAAATCGTTATTCCAGACTGTTCTGTTTTTGACAGATTCTGCCTTTTGTTTTGCATTCGCTCTTTTACTGTGTTTGTGTGGATTTCTTTGCTCCACAAAGCATTGGTGGCTGTAGCTAATGTCCAGAAGCTTTGGGATTGATTATATCATTACAGAATATGAGAATTTTTGATTATGCACTAACCCTCTAATGAGAACTGTCTTGAGTTTGGTGTGAAGGAAGTTTTCAAGGATCAAGCGAGAAGGGTGATATTATGTGATCAAGAAGAGTGAAAAGCCTAAGCTTGGGGATGCCCCCGTGGTTCATCCCAACCATATTCAGAGAGACTCAAGCGTCTAAGCTTGGGGATGCCCAAGGCATCCCCTTCTTCATCAACAAACTTATCAGGTCATCTCTAGTGAAACTATATTTTAATTCTTTCACATCTTATGCGCTTTACTTGGAGCGTCTGTGTGTTTTTTATTTTTGTTTTTGTTTGAATAAATTGGATCCTAGCAATCCTTGTGTGGGAGAGAGACACGCTCCGCTTTTTCATGTGAATACTCATGTTCTTCACTTATATTTGTTGAGTATTCTTAACTAGCTACTGCAGTGCTTTTAGCTCCTGTTTTTCGTGCATCTCTTCGAGCTGTTAGCACTTGTTTATAAATACTCTCCTGCTGCATTATATTATCATTTGGATAGTTTATGTTTAATTAAATTTATTGGTGTTTGTTTGGAAGAAAGAAAATGCTACATGTAGTAGTTGGTATTGGAAAAGACATATGCATTCTTGTAGATCATTGTCTAGTTTTGATTTGATGCTTTGCAATTGTTTTGAGCTCTCAGGTAGATCATGTTTAAGCTCTTGCATCATGTAGTTAAAGCCTAGTAGTGGAGAACTGCTGTAGAGCTTGTTGAGACTTGTGATGCATATTTGTTCTCTCTAAGGTATAGATATTTTCTAATAAAATGTTTGAGCAACAAGGAGACAGTGTAGAGTCTTATAATACTTGCAATATGTTTTTATGTGATTCTTGCTGTACCGGTTTATACTTGTGTTTGCTTCAAACAACCTTGCTAGCCTAAACTCTGTACTGAGAGGGAATGCTTCTCGTGCATCCAACGTATCCATAATTTCTGCTGTTCCATGCTTATATTATACCATTTGCTACATGTTTTATATACACTTCGTATCACTTTTATGCATTTTCTGGGACTAACCTATTAACAAGATGCCACAGTGCCAGTTCCCTGTTTTCTGCTGTTTTTGGTTTCAGAAAGTTACTTCGGGAAATATTCTCGGAATTGCACGAAACAAAAGGCCACGTCCCTATTTTTCCAGCACCATCACGGAGTCCGAAGGAGAGACGAAGAAGTGCCAGGAGGTGGCCAAACCACACCTAGGCGCGGCTGGGCCCACAGCCGCGCCACCAGGTGGTTTGGGCCCCTCGGGGGTCCGCCGACATCGCCCCTTCGCCTATTTATTCCCCGAGACGCGAAAACCCTAAAACACCGAGCCTTTCATCCAGAACATATTCGTTGCCGCCGCCGTCGTCAACCCTAACTCGGGGGGTTCCTGAAGCTCTTCCCGGCACCCTGCCGGAGAGGGGAATCATCACCGGAGGGCTCTACATCGCCATGCCCGCCTCCGGAGTGATGCGTGAGTAGTTCATCCTTGGACTATGGGTCCATAGCAGTAGCTAGATGGTTGTCTTCTCCACTTGTGCCATCATGTTTAGATCTTGTGAGCTGCCTATCATGATCAAGATCATCTTATTGTAATGCTACATGTTGTGTTTGCTGGGATCTGACTTATATTGATACCTATGTGGAGCTGAATATTATATTATCATGTCTATGTCATTTGTGATCTTGCATGCTCTCCGTTACTTGTTGAAGCCTTGGCCACGTGAATATTTGTAACTCCAAGAGGGGGTATTTATGCATGATAGTTGGGTTCAACCTCTATTTAACCTGGGATAGTGACAGCAAGTTCTAAGGTTGTAGATGTGTTGTTGCCACTAGGGGTAAAACAGCAATGCTTTATTCAAGGATGAATGTATTGTTTACATTACGCACATTACTTAATGCAATTGTCTGTTGCTTGCAACTTAATACTGGAAGGGGTACGGATGTTAACCGGAAAGTGGACTATTTAGGCATAGATGCATGCTGGATAGCGGTCTATGTACTTTGTCGTAATGCCCAAATGAATCTCATAGTAGACACCACAGCTCACATATGCATGTTATATGCACTTATCAATTTTCAATTGCCCAGCTGTAATTTGTTTACCCAGCATGTTAGTTATCTTATTGGAGAGACACCACTAGTGAACTGTGGACCCCGGTCCATTCTTTTACATCTGAAATACAATCTACTGCAATCATTGTTCTCTACTGTTTTATGCAAACAAACATCATTTTCCATTCGATACGTTTAACCCTTTGTTTTCAGCAAGCGGTGAGATTGACAACCTCACTGTTAAGTTGGGGCAAAGTAATTTGGTTGTGTTGTGCAGGTTCCACGTTGGCACCGGAATCCCTGGTGTTGCGCCGCACTACACTCCTCCACCAACACCTTCGAAGCAAACCTCGTTTTCCTACTGGTCCGATTAAACCTTGGTTTCATACTGAGGGAAAACTTACTGCTGCACTCATCATACCTTCCTCTTGGGGTTCCCAACTGACGTGTGACGTACAAGCAATTGTTTCTGGCACTATTAACCTAGAGCTACCAGCGGGACACGAAAATCGGCCCACGAGATGAAATGGATGCTCCGGGGAGCCGGATTCTGTTTGGCCGACCATGATCAATGACTGCTTCAGATATTACAAGGGATGTGAAGCCTTCCAGAAGTTTGGAGATATCCAGTCGGCGCCAGTTTCACTTCTTAACCCTATCATAAATCCATGGCCTTTCCGTGGTTGGGCGCTTGACTTTGTCGGCATTATCCACCCGACATCATCTAAAGGGCATCGATTCGTATTGAATGCCACTGATTATTTCACCAAGTGGTTTGGCGCAGTACCTCTCAAAAATATAACCCACAAGAAGGTGATCCAGTTTATAGCCTGGCACATTGTTCACCGATTCGGCATCCCGCAAACTCTTACTATAGATCAAGGTACTTGCTTTATGGATAAAGAGGTAAAATGGTTTGCTGAATCACTTGGATCAAAATGATCAATTCGTCTCCATATTATGCTCAAACCAACGGACAAGCCGAGTCAAGCAATAAGATCTTGATCAAATTGATTAAGAAAATCTAGGAGCACCCAAGGCGGTGGCATGAGGTGTTGCCGAAGCATTGTGGGCTCACGGAATCTCAAGGCATGGAGCTACCAAAGTTACTCCTTTCGAGTTAGTATATGGACAACCGTGTTACCGGTTGAGATATATCTGGCCGCCTTGAGGTTCGCTAAGTAGAACAAGTTGTCGGCTAAGGATTATTGTGACCTGATGATGGAAAACATTGATGAAGTTGCCGACAAACGTGTTATGTCCTTAAGGGACATCGAGAATGAACAGTTTCAGCTGGCCAGAACATACAACAAGAAGGTTCAGCTTAACGACTCTCAAATTGGTGTGGAAATTCATATTGCTAGTCGACCCTAGAAGTCAGAAATTTGGCAAATGGTCACCTAGCTGGGAAGGGCCGTTATGAATCATGAGATTGGGCCTGGCAAATCTTATCTGGTGGAAACATTGGAAGGCCGCATGTTGCCCTGAGCCATCAACAAACGTTGCTTGAAGAAATTTTACCCGATTGTGTTGCGGCCCAAGTCATACTTATGATCGATAAGCACGTATCACCCTAAGCACATTGGACGATGAGCTTAAACATCGCCCTTAGCAGACGTTCTACACGAGTTATTTTCTAGCAAGCAAGCTCTACTAGAAAATAGTGAAGGAGATATGCCCTAGAGGCACTTAATAAAGATAGTTTATTTGTCATATCTTCATTGTTCATTATATGTTTTATACCATGCTATAACTGTATTAAGCGGAAACATTAATACACGTGTGGTAGATAAACAACCAGGTCCCTAGTAGCCTCTGTCTAACTAGTTCATTGGGCAATTGATGATCGAGGTTTCCCGATCATGTGACATTCAGTCAGTTGACAATGGAGTCATGTCATTGGATGAATGACGTGATGGACATACCCAATATTTGTACGACGTAGTCATTATGCCTTCGATCGTGAGATCAACTCTTATTGTTATTCCTGAAAGATACTTTGATTGCATCAAACGTCGTATCTTAAAAGTGTGACAATAAAGGTGTCCCTCTCGGATATCGGAAGGGAGTATGTTGAGACGAGGGATCAAGAGCGGGATTTGCCAATCCGCATAGCAGGATAGATACTCTGGGCCGACTCGGTGAGATTATGTCAATGAGCTTGCAAGCATGTGACTAGGTCACGAGGACATAAAATCACGGACGAGTAAAGAAAAGTGTTGTCGATAACGAGATCAAGCTAGGTATCATGATATCTAAGAACGAGTCTCGGACACACTAAGTATCGCCAGGCAAAAGGTTTAAGACTCGACGTCTAAAGTTCAAACGACAAAAGTTATTCGTTATCTCACAGGGATTAATTCTGGGTATCCAAGTTCCACGAATTAATCATTAATCGGAGAGCGTGTCTCAATTATGTCTGGTGAGATCTCGAACTGCTTGGGTAACACACTTAAGGGAGGATGACATTTATAATAGATTGGAAATAGAAGAGAAAATAGAAGAGAGCACCGGAAGTGTTCCGGGAGAATTCCGATGGAGATCGGAGAGCGACGAAATAGTTTTCGGAGCCAGAATAAATTAGATAATATGTATTTAATATTAATTAATGCAATTAATAGTTAAATATATTTTTATTTAATTAATTTCGAATTTATTTTACAGCCCAACCTTAAATGGGCCAACTCCCGAAGGAGAAGGCCCAGAAAAGGGGAAATGTACCCACAGGAGGGAGAAGTGGTGCGGCTGGCCCTAGTGGGCTGGGAACCCACCAAGGGGGGCCGGCGCACCCCCCCCCCCCCCATGCGGCTGCACCATGTGGGATAGTCCCACATGGCTAAGCCAAGGGGTTTGCACACCCTCCTCCTCCTATAAATATAGGTGCCCCATGCCTTGAAAAAAAATCATTATCTCTCTCCTGTTTAGTTGTGACTCCGCAATTGGGGCCGTGCACGGGTTGAGTGTTTCTCCACCATATGCACACCGCCGTGATGCTGGTCTTCCGGTCCAAGTCTTCCGCTGCTCGTCCCTGGATCGAAGCCCGGAGGTCGTCATCTTCACCGTATGTGTGTGACTCCCTGCGAGGCACCACACTTGGGGTGCTAGGAGGTGTTCATCTCCACCACCATGAGGTCGGTGTCACCATCGTCATCGCCGTCTTCGTCGCGCCAAGATCTTCGCGACCTCGAGGTCGGCTACGTCGTCTACTTCGACAACGCTTGTTGCGGGAGCGTAATCCCCGCTATCGGTCTACGAGGGTACGTATATCGATCTCCTACTGTATAGTACATCTGCATAGTATAGATTCTGGCTAGTATAAGGTTATCGTTGTTAGGAAATTTTTTGTTTTCTGCCTACGATCCCCTTTAAGTGGTATCAGAGCCGATCTATGCGTAGATATAGCTATACCGGTTTTAGAACCCATGTTCTCATGGGGCATCGTTCTTTTAGAAGCTATCCTCTAGCATGCACTTGCTATTGCCGGCAACATTGAGTTGATGAAGCGGCCCGGACCGACTTTACGCGTACGCTTACGCGAGACTGGTTCCACAACTGACATACGGCTTGTACCGTATATGTGGCTGGCGGGTGTCTGTCTCTCTCACTTTAGTTGGCTTTGCATTTTCAATGGAGGGCTCGAAAGGGATACATAAATAGCGACTATTTGATCGTTGTTGTGGTCATAGGTTCGTAGGTATGAATCGGTTCTATTTACGAAAGCCCCAAGCCACGTAAAATATGCAAAAGATAACGTAGAAAGCGTCTAACTTTATTTTGCAGGGGCAATGTGATATGGTCAAGATAGGTTTGATAAATTGTTTATAAACTGTGGGCGCGAAGGAGACCATCGGCGCAAGGACCATATCACGTCGCATTGCATTTTGATGTATCGACGTGGATTTTCTACCCATGTAACGGCTAGTAGTAACATCGTCAATGCATGCAAATGCTATCCACGACAAGCCCGACGTGGATTTTCTACCCATGTAACGGCTAGTAGTAACATCGTCAATGCATGCAAATGCTATCCACGACAAGCCCAAAGCATACTCTCTATATCTAACGGCTAGCACGTTACATGCCAAGCTGTTAGTTGTGCAAAAACTTGGTGTTTGTCGAATCCTTCTCCCATTCGTGTTTTTTTTCGTGGAACGGTCGGATAGCCGTTGTCTCCCACCGCACTAAAAACAGCATACGAAAAATTAGCGAAGTGCGTGTCACTGAGATGTGTAGTCAAAACCTGGTGATTTCCCCGTCAGTGACATGTGTCCGTGACGGCTATTGTTTTTTATCAGGGGATCTCTACGTTTTTTTTGGGTTAAGCCGGTGGTGCTCTGTTTCCATGTATCGTACCATGTAGTCCCGTATCTTGTCACCTCCATTCTTTCTTAATCAATATCACGGTGACTAATTCAGAAGTTATCGGGATGCTTATAGTAACAACAATTTTGTAGTTCATGTAGTGACAATAATTTTCCTTTTTCGGATTCATGTAGTAACAAAAAAAATCGGAATCAAAAGACAATTTGCACGGACCCCTCCCCTCCTTTCCCCGTCTACGGTGGAAGAAGGCGATTTTTGGGCCTCCCCGTGCGACCAAGCTTGCCGCCGGCGATCCGCTCGATTCCTCGCTCTCCGCGGCCGCTCCGGCGGCGGGAGGACGGGGAATCGACGGATCCCGGTGTGTATATAGCCTAGGTGTGTGTGGGGTGCTAGCCGGCGGCGCTGCGGAGGTGGCGGCGTGGCCGGAGTGGCTTTTGGCGGCGGCGGTCCCCTCCTCTGCTATGGGTGCTCCGGTGGAGGCCCGTGGCGGATCCGTCGCCTTCTGCGCGCCTGCTGCTCTTCGGAGTCGCAGCGCGCGTCCCCCCGAGCCACCGTCCGTGACGGCGGTGGTGGCTCTTGGCTGGGGGGTCCTTCGTCCTCCGCCGCGGCGGTTGGAGCTACTTTTGGTCAAGATCTGTAGGAGTTTGCAGGTGAGGAGCTCGTCTGCGCCGGCGATCTCGGTGGGGATGGTGGAAGATGGGTGGCGTCCTCGTGCTTGTCTCTGGCGTGAGACGGCGAGGGCGAGCTGGCGGCTCGAAGCCGATGTCCGTTCATCGTCAAGATGCTGACGCCTGCGTCAGCTGGATTCTGCGGCAACTCAACATGGTTGTTCGAGCTGGCGGCTGCGGTGCGAGGTGAGCTCGCCTTCTTCTGTTCCGGCGGCGTGCTGGCGGTGCTGGAAGTTGGTGTGCTGCTCGGTGGCTCCAAGTTCGGTGTGCGTCTCGCCTGTGTTCGTGTGTGCTTGCTCTTGTTCTTGATGATCTTGTACACGAACTCCTTTCAAAAAAAAAAAAAAAAAATCGGAATCACGTACTAACAGAAATTTTCATTTTAATATTTTATTTTATCGACATTACATAGCCGAACATGGAGTTCAATTACAATAACACAAAAATCCCACGCATTCATGATCTGAAATTCGAATAAGAATATTTCTTGATTTTGTGCAACTTACATAGAATCACATGCGTAAACAAGGAAAACGAATCCGGAACTTGATTTGGTTGGACCGTAACAACTAACAAAAATCTTCCCTAAATCATATGGCCATGTGTTCATTTCCGATCACATTCAAAAGGATCATGCAACTGGGAGCCCACATTTACAAAAAGAAAGTATCACCGTATTTGGGAAAAAGAGAGAAAGAGATCTGAGCCAAAGTCAACATCTACGTCTTATCAAGATGGACAAATTCGGATCTGTCACATGTTCTTTCAGCACAGAGAAAATATCAGATCTGGAACCAAAAAAAGAGAACAAATCGGTCACGGGAAAAAATAGTACGCGGATCTGGTCGTCCACGGGCTGAATCAACCTCTGACCACGATAAATGAAAACAACAACTCACGGGAAAAAAATCAGGGATGAACAAAGTTTGCAGGGAGCTCCGATTTGGCCACCCACGGCCGGAATCGACCTCTCCAAGGCCAGATCGGATCTGGCCATCCACGCACGTCGATCTGGAGGAGGGGGGCGCGCTCGAGGTGGATCTGCAGAAGGGGATCGAGCTCGCCGGAGCTGGGCGGCCGGATGGGGGAGCTCGCCGGGCAGCGTCGTGGGGGAGGGAGAGAGCTCGGGTGGAAGCCTATTCGAGAGCTCGGGTGGAGCTGGGAGAAGATGTGGGGAGGGGAAAGTGATTCGAATTTGATTGTTTTGACAGGATAAGATGCTTTTGTGGGGACCACTGCTTTGGTGAACGGCGTTATGTACGAGTCGTTAGATTTCGTTGCACCCTTTATCCTACAGGTGTGATCCAACGGTTGAATGATGGTGCATAGCTACCCACCTGGGTAGCCCACTATTTTGCATATATGTATATGGTTATATATTAGTTACACGGCGGTAGTAATATAAGATGATCCCTCCAAAATACCATTAGTATTCTCTCTCTGGCGTGCACCACCAAGAAAGTTCTATGTTATGAGGCAGGCTGTGACAATCGGGTGTCAGACATATCGTCGTTCGCATACGGTGAGTGTAAGACATGTTTGCACAAGCGTATACGTTGAAGGTTATTATGGCGAGCCTAGCATGTACAGACATGGCCTCGGAACACGGTGACCGAAAGGTTAAGCATGAGTCACAGAGTTGTTGTGATTGACATGTCGATGTCTACCTTTGAAGTTATGTTGCCGGCTCTGACGATGAGGGGTTGCATAATGGATGAGGATCGTGTAATCACTAAAACGATTCGAGGGATATTCGTTTTGAGTGGGAGTTCTGGTAGTTTTATTTTATTAAAACTTGAACCCATATTTATTATGAACAAAGTCTTTATATTTTGCAAAACCTTTGTAGATATTAACCAATGTAATAGCCATCTTTAAAAATTAGGCGCATTCCTGCGATTGAGAAACTTAAAAGGTTGGGTCCAAACTTCATAGTTTTATATGGTAGCTTGAGGATACTCCTTGTTTAAACCGTTAGCTCTATGTGATACAATATTCGTTAGGAGATAAATCCGGGATTTCGCTAACATAAGGATAATTTGGATTATCAAGTTTGTGCGGATAATATCATCATAGTTCAGTGTATGCTATGATCTCTACCATAGAGAATTAACTGTGGGTGCGAGTTGTCAGATCGCGAACATATGAGATGGTCGCTAAACTCGAAGTACACCGCAAGTTGGGTTGATGAAGTTTATCAGTACTTTGACTGTTTTTCTTCTCTACCTAGATGCAAGAGAACACTCGCATTAAATGAGCATGTGGCAGTCATACTCGATGACATTGGTCATACTTGATGACACTGAGACGCCTCGCTCAACTCGATCACTGGATGACATGCAACGTTGCCAGGCGCAAACGCTTTGTCATAGACTATGTCATGCAAGGGCAATCGTTCACCTTCATGAATTCTTCATTGCATTGAAGAATCAAGAAGATGAAACAGATCGCCGGGAAGTCATCAATGATGATGGTGTATATATGATATACACGTTATGAATGTTTTACCTAAGCAAGTACTCGCAATAGTGACTAAGATTTGATACTAGTCATGTTTTATGAAAACCAGATTTACTCCTTGAGTAGCTTGATAGATGAGGAGACAATGTGTGTTGATGATGGCAGACAAAATGTTGTGATGGCCATAGACACTCTCCCTCTACATCTACCATTTGAATAAATTCTTTTATGATCGCCTGTTAGTATGATCGTTATAAGTGTGTCTCCTCTAGCGAGACGATTGTTCATATATGTTAGTGACAAAAATCGTTGTCCTATATTTATGAAGTAATGATCATACGCAGATTTGAATTTAGAAGCTCCCACATTCATAACATTAATGCCAAAGGATAAAACTTAATAAGGACACCACATTCTTGTGGCACTAACGTTTAAGTCATGTCAATGTTATAGTCAATGAAGAAGCTCCATTCAGATGGATCTCCGAGTCCTTAGATTTTGATCTTTTGACACTTGCAAGATAACTAAGACACCGTTTTCGGAAAGCGGGCATATAACTTATTGAGAATCATGCATATGGATGTATGTTGATCAATGAAGTAATTAACGTGTAGTGGAAATCTTTATTTCGTAAAAACTTCACAAATGATTCGAGTAGATATGGATATATCTACTTGATCAAATGTTGGTCTGAAAGGTTTTGATTTGATCAAACAAGTTCGAAGTGAAGTAGAAAAATAAACTTAACAAGAAAATCAAATTCCTGCGATACAAATCGAGGAAATGAAGATTTGAGTTATAAGGTTGGCATATCATTGGAAGACTTGTGAAAAGAGTTCCACAAATTACGTCGCATGGAACACCATAATGTTATGGTGTGTTTTGACGTCGTAATCGCACCTTATTGGATAGTGTGTGGTAAATAAAATCTCTTATCGAATTATTGTGATCATTGGAGTCATATGGTAGAAACAAAACATTCACGTTAGATAATAGGAAAACCATCTAATCCGTGGAGGCAATACCATATGAGTGATGGCATGGCTTTTAGCCTAGATTGTCGTTTCGGAAATTTAGTGTTTCGATGTGATCAAACCTAAAATGGATAAATCTTTGTAGTATACCTAAAGAATTAGTTGGGTACATGTCTCACGACATAGGCAAAATTGTTGCCGGAATATACCTTGAAAAGAAATAGTTTCTTGTCCAAGGGTATAAGTGGGAAAGAAAGTAGAGCAAGGCGAAGTTAATGAACTTTCTCTCCAGACATCAGAGTGGCGCAACGGAAAGTGTTTCCGGTGTTGTCCTCCTCAATCGAAAGGAAAATAATGATAAAGATCATGATGCTCTGAGCTCATACTAAGACCGTAGGCGTACGAGGCTGTGTTCCGCAATGTGTGGTACGACAATCTTGTTATGAACGTCATGGAACATGACAAACCTACGAACTACGAAGAAGTGATGGTGAACCTAAGTCCGAAAATTGGCTATATGCCATGTATAATCCGAGATAAAATCCATGTACGATTACCAAGTAATGACTTGGGAAGTCTTCTTGATGGGCTCCAGGCCGTTGAGAGTAAATGGAATTTTATGACAAAATAGACACTGACGGAAGACAATCGTCTATAAGGATCGATTTGTCGTAAAACAGTTTCGACAAATTCAAAAGTTGACCACAACGAGATTTTGTCTCAAGTGGCGATGCCTAAGTCTGTTTAGGATTGTTCTAGCAATTATTTTCAATTAAGAAATTGATGGATGGATAAAGAAACCATGTTCCCTAATGGCAACTTTAAGGAAGAGTTGTAATCGGTACAACAAGTAGGTTTTGTTGATCCTAAGGATGCTGGACACGTATGCAAACTTCAGCTGTCCATTCATGGGCTGAAGCAAGCATATCGGAGCTGGAATCTTCACTTTGATAATGTGATCAATGGATTTTGGAGTTCTCCAAAATAGTTGAAGAAACCTGCATTTACAAAGAAGTGAGTGGGAGCTAAGTAGCTTTTCTTGATCTTATATGTGAATGGCATATTTGAGTGGGAGCTAAAAGAAATTCCCTTGTCTTATATACGGATGGCGTATTTAAGTGGGAGCTAAGTGTCATTCCTGATTTTATATGTAATGACATATTGAGAATGATACAGATCCTCTAGTAAAGTATAAAGGATTATTTAAGTGATTAAATTTTCTATGAATGGAGTTGGGAGTATTAGGCATCAGGTCTATAATTGTGGTAACAAATTGTCAATTCGCTCTCTGGACTAACCCATGATATACGATGATTCCTTGATGATTGTCCAACAAGTATCCAAAGTATTTAAGTGCAACAACAGATCGCTCAACGTATACCTTGACAAATGCTCAGACATTATTTCGACATTGGATTATTTTGTCATATCTCATGTTTCCACGCGTGACAATTGACTTGCCAACGAGTTGGCACATCGAGCATCTGGTTACCATGTCAGTTAGGGCATGTTCTTCACCAAAGAAAATCCGATGTTCGTTGTTGCCGGTTCAGGTGAAGCCGAATCAAAAGCCGACTTGTCTATCAAGTTGGCTGATGACAAAGGATCTTGTGCCAACCCAATGTCTCATTGGAGGAAGCCTTACATCGAATATTTGCTAGATCCAAATCAAAGGACATACATAAGTGTTGGGCGACTAGCTCTTAAATAGACGTTGGCATATGCCGCCTTCTATCGCTGAACAGCTGATAGTTTTCTTCTAAAGTGCTTAAACGAGGACCAAGCCAAAGTCGCAATGGGAGAGGTACATGACGACTTATGCGGGACACAAAAATTGGCCCACGAGATGAAATAGATGCTCCGGGGAGCCGGATTCTGTTTGGCCGACCATGATCAATGACTGCTTCAGATATTACAAGGGATGCGAAGCCTGCCAGAAGTTTGGAGATATCCAGTCGGCGCCAGTTTCACTTCTTAACCCTATCATAAATCCATGGCCTTTCCGTGGTTGGGCGCTTGACTTTGTCGGCATTATCCACCCGACATCATCTAAAGGGCATCGATTCGTATTGAATGCCACTGATTATTTCACCAAGTGGTTTGGCGTAGTACCTCTCAAAAATATAACCCACAAGGAGGTGATCCAGTTTATAGCCTGGCACATTGTTCACCGATTCGGCATCCCGCAAACTCTTACTATAGATCAAGGTACTTGCTTTATGGCTAAAGAGGTAAAATGGTTTGCTGAATCACTTTGATCAAAATGATCAATTCGTCTCCATATTATGCTCAAACCAACGGACAAGCCGAGTCAAGCAATAAGATCTTGATCAAATTGATTAAGAAAATCTAGGAGCACCCAAGGCGGTGGCATGAGGTGTTGCCGAAGCATTGTGGGCTCACAGAATCTCAAGGCATGGAGCTACCAAAGTTACTCCTTTCGAGTTAGTATATGGACAACCGTGTTACCGGTTGAGATATATCTGGCCGCCTTGAGGTTCGCTAAGTAGAACAAGTTGTCGACTAAGGATTATTGTGACCTGATGATGGAAAACATTGATGAAGTTGCCGACAAACGTGTTATGTCCGTACGGGACATCGAGAACGAAGAGTTTCAGCTGGCCAGAACATACAACAAGAAGGTTCAGCTTAACGACTCTCAAATTAGTGTGGAAATTCATATTGCTAGTCGACTGTAGAAGTCGGAAATTTGGCAAATGGTCACCTAGCTGAGAAGGGCCGTTATGAATCATGAGGATTGGGCCTGGCAAATCTTATCTGGTGGAAACATTGGAAGGCCGCATGTTGCCCTGAGCCATCAACAAGCGTTGCTTGAAGAAATTTTACCCGATTGTGTTGCGACCCAAGTCATACTTATGATCGATAAGCACGTATCACCCTAAGCACATTGGACGATGAGCTTAAACATCGCCCTTAGCAGACATTCTACACGAGTTATTTTCTAGCAAGCAAGCTCTACTAGAAAATAGTGAAGGAGATATGCCCTAGAGGCACTTAATAAAGATAG
Organism: Poa pratensis; assembly: GCA_947311845.1. Classification (NCBI taxonomy): domain Eukaryota; kingdom Viridiplantae; phylum Streptophyta; class Magnoliopsida; order Poales; family Poaceae; genus Poa; species Poa pratensis. Next base: position 135,066,178 of record CAMZMU010000074.1, on the reverse strand, counting down.
TTTATTTGTCATATCTCCATTGTTCATTATATGTTTTATACCATGCTATAACTGTATTAAGCGGAAACATTAATACACGTGTGGTAGATAAACAACCAGGTTCCTAGTAGCCTCTGTCTAACTAGTTCATTGGGCAATTGATGATCGAGGTTTCCCGATCATGTGGCATTCAGTTAGTTGACAATGGAGTCATGTCATTGGGTGACTGACGTGATGGACATACCCAATATTTCTAGGACGTAGTCATTATGCCTTCGATCGTGAGATCAACTCTTATTGTTATTCCTGAAAGATACTTTGATTGCATCAAATGTCATATCTTAAAAGTGTGATAATAAAGGTGTCCCTCTCGGGTATCGGATGGGAGTATGTTGAGACGAGGGATCAAGAGCGGGATTTACCAATCCGCATAGCAGGATAGATACTCTGGGCCCACTCGGTGAGATTATGTCAATGAGCTTGCAAGCATGTGACTAGGTCACGAGGACATAATATCACGGACGAGTAAAGAATAGTGTTGTCGATAACGAGATCAAGCTAGGTATCATGATATCTAAGAACGAGTCTCGGACACACTAAGTATCGCCAGGCAAAAGATTTAAGACTCGACGTCTAAGGTTCGAAAGACAAAAGTTATTCGTTATCTCACAGGGATTAATTCAGGGTATCAAAGGTCCACGAATTAATCATTAACCGGAGAGCGTGTCTCGATTATGTCTGGTGAGATCTCGAACCGTTAGGGTAACACACTTAAGGGAGGATGACATTTATAATAGATTGGAAATAGAAGAGAGCATTGGAAGTGTTCCGGGAGGGTTCCGATGGAGATCGGAGAGCGACGAAATAGTTTTCGGAGCCAGAATAAATTAGATAATATGTATTTAATATTAATTAATGTAATTAATAGTTAAATATATTTTTATTTAATTAATTTTGAATTTATTTGGCAGCCCAACCTTAAATGGGCCAACTCCCGAAGGAGAAGGCCCAGAAAAGGGGGAAATGCACCCACAGGAGCGAGAAGTTGTGCGGCTGGCCCTGGTGGGCTGGGAGCCCACCAAGGGGGACCGGCGCACCCCCCCATGCGGCTGCACCATGTGGGATAGTCCCACATGGCTAAGCCAAGGGGTTTGCACACCCTCCTCCTCCTATAAATATAGGTGCCCCATGCCTTGAAAAAAAATCATTCTCTCTCTCTCCCGTTTAGTCGTGACTCCGCAATTGGGGTCGTGCATGGGTTGAGTGTTTCTCCACCATATGCACACCACTGTGCTGCTGGTCTTCCGGTCCAAGTCTTCCGCTGCTCGTCCCTGGATCGGAGCCCGGAGGTCGTCATCTTCACCGTATGTGTGCGACTCCCTGCGAGGCACCACACTTGGTGTGCTAGGAGGTGTTCATCTCCACCACCATGAGGTCGGTGTCACCATCGTCATCGCCGTCTTCGTCGTGCCAAGATCTTCGTGACCTCGAGGTCGGCTACGTCGTCTACTTCGACAACGCTTGTTGCGGGAGCGTAATCCCCGCTATCGGTCTACGAGGGTGCGTATATCGATCTCCTACTGTATAGTATATCTGCATAGTATAGATTCTGGCTAGTATAAGGTTATCGTTGTTAGGAAAAATTTTGTTTTCTGCCTACGATCCCCTTTCAAATAGGGCGGCATGTGTTAGCACCCATTTTTTGCTGGTACCCGGCTCGGCAAGGAGAACCTGTGAAGACTGAAGACTCAGGTGGACACATCTGGTTTTGAGCAGGATTCAGGAGGAGCTGAATGGCAAACTAACTTAGGCGTGGATTGGTGATTTGAAGATTCAAGAATTGCGTCATGCAAAGCCAGGTGTGGGCCGATTTAGCCCAAATCCCATGGTGTAGGCGGCTTACTACAAAGGCAATCCAGATGTCTACTCCAAGAGAGAAAGTTAAAGCTCCTTCTGATGGAGTTGCGCGGACGATTGGGTCCGAGTCCAGTACGAAGCCGGAGGGAAAATTGCCTAGTTTGGAGTCATGATTCAACTCAAATACTATTTTGTAACGTGTAGAGTTGTCCTAATCTTATACGGGACGACGAGCCGTCTCATATATACGTGAAAGGTGATAGCCAATTGAAAATAAGCAAACAATCGACAACCTACCAATACACTCTAGTTTTTACCCTCAAACCTTTGTTCATGCTTCCGTTTCTCGGCGATTGCGCGTAAAAATATCGTTCCTTAATCGATAATCAAGCTTGGAGCGGTGAAACCAGCCAAGTTCAACCCATAGTCACAGGAAACTTCATAGGGATTAGGTCTCTGGGTCACCAAAAGCGTCGGCTTGCTATCTTGTGTATCACGATGTAAGCCAGCCTCGTGTGGTGCAAGTTGTAGAGTATCTCCCTCTGCGTCTTGGGTACACGAGGACGTGTTCATGTGCTAACAACATTTTTCAGACGACAACAGTTTCCCAATTAAGCATCGACAAGATCAAGGAGTCCATCAAGACTTTGAAGAATCAGATCCAAAACCTTGTGGACTCGGGGCTAATGATGAGGGGCAGACTTCAGGTGGGCCACCGGACTATTTTCAAGGACCAAGCCACATGGTGAAGCTTAAGGATGGCAATTTTACCCACGGGTACGGTTAGCCGCGAATACCGTACCCGCATGGGCAGCGTATGTGCTAAATTTTATACCCATGGGTAGTACCCGTTAAGTCGCAGGTAGGGCACGAGTATATCATTATACCCGTGGGTATATCCATACCCTACCCGTTACATAGACATGTGGACTTTACTTGTGGAGCTCCAACATATGCAACACACTCGCTATATATAGCTACCACCGCAAGCATGGAGCCGACGACACCGCCACCGGCTTCCGACTCCCGCCTCTTGATCCTCCTCATCCGGCCCTCCCCAACTACGTTGGTTTCTTCACATGAACGACGAGTAGGAGCACATCAGAGGACAGGGGTTGCAGTTGGCTGGCTGACTATCTCTTTTTTGTGAAATGTGCTATCGATAAATGTAAAATTGTGAATAACTTGTGTACTATTTGTTCTATCCGTTGGTACCCAATGGGTACGACTACCCGTCGGGTATGGGTATGGGTACAGTTTCATACCCGTGGGTACGAGTATGGGTAGAATTTTTTACCCATTGGCTATACGGGTATGGGTATGGTATTGCTCTACCTGCCCCATACCCTACCCATTGCTCGGCTAGGTATGTCGACTCCTGTAGAAGTTAGGCATGAAGCTCAACAAGCGCGGGATGCAGAAGACTAGGCGTTGGAGTAGCCGTCAAGACTTGCGTTACACTCATCAACTGTGGCGTTGCTAGCTGGTGCCACTAAAGGAATAATTCACATCATGTATAGCGTAGCAGGTTTTTAGTACTGTTTATCATTGTAACCCGACTATTCCACTAGGAGGAGGAGGACGAGTACGATCAAAGACAACGACAAGATAATCCGAAGAGTGATAGCGTGGATCACACGTTCGTTGGGAGACCCCAAGAGGAAGGTATGATGCAATATAGTAGCAGTTTCCCTTGGTTACAAAACCAAGTTTATCGAACCAGTAGGACTTGAAGAAGGCTCTAAGAAGGTGTCTCCCTCCCCTGGTGCTAGGAGGTTAACACGGACCTGCACACAATCACTAACAAACCACTTTGCCCCAGCGAAACAGAGAGGTTGTCAATCTCTCCGGCTTGCTGAACACAAATAATTAAACTTATGTGTGGAAAATAATATGAGAGCAAAAATGACCAGCGAGCAAATGAGTACGGAAAGCTATGAAAACGGTTGTAAGCAATGTAGGAAAATAGGACCGGGGTCCACAGTTCACTAGTGTCGTCTCTCCAAAAGATAAACATGTTGGGTAAACAAATTACAGCTGGGCAATTGACATAGCATGGGCGTATAACAATACTATCATGACATAATATAGTTCACCATTTCATTTAATATGGGCATTACGTCAAAATACATAGACCGTTATCCAACTGCATCTATGACTAATAATCCACCCGGGATCGCTATCCAGCATGTCACCCGAAAGTATTAAGTTGCAAGCAACGGATAATTGCAATAAGCACGGTGCATAATGTAAGCAATGGTTATAACATAAAGCAATAAACACCGTTGTTTTACACATAGTAGCAACAACACATCTTTAGTCTTAATCATTTCTGTCTACTCGAACTCAGACCAAAGAGACATGAACCTACTATCTAGCATAAATACTCCCTCTAAAGATACTAGCAATTATTTCGGCCAAAACATACACTAACATCGGAGAGCATGCAAGATCATAAATAAAAAATATCATAGATACACTGAACAAGAATGTCATGATTTCCACAATTCATCGGATCCCAGCAAACACAAAATGTAGCATTACAATAAGATGATCTTGATCATGTTAGGCAGTTCACAAGGTCTAAAACAATGGAGTACAAGGAGAAGAGATAACCATCTAGCTACTGCCATGGACCCGTAGTCCCGTGGTGGACTACTCACGCATCACTCCGGAGGCAGGCATGGTGGTGTAGATGCCTCCGGTGACGATCTCCCTCTCCGGCAGGGTGACGGGAAGAGCTTCAGAACCCTCCCAATCTAGGGTTGGCGACGACGGCGGCCTCGTACGTATTTCTGGAAAAGTGATCGGGTACCGAGGGTTTTCGGGAGAAGACGAATTTATAGGCGAAAGGGGGACTCCGAAAGGTTCTCGAGGTGCCTAGGTGGGACCCAGCCACGGTCCACCCCTGGACCGCACCTGGGTGGCGTCTAGAGGCTGTGGGACCCCCTGCAGGCCCCCTTCTGGATCCGTATTTGTTTCTTTGTAAAAATAATTCATGTAAATTTTCAGCCAATTCCGAGAAAATTCCCCGACTAACTTTTCTGAAACAAAAGGACAACAGAAAACAGGAGCTGGCACTGGGCATCTTGTTAATAGGTTACTTCCATAAAATATGCCAAAATGATATAAAAACATTATAAAAACATGTGGTAATGATATATAACAAGCATGGAACAACCAAAAATTATAGATACGTTTGAGACATATCAAAGAGTGACAAGCTCTCGATACACGGTACACCAAAGCAGGAGTAGGTCTTTACCTCTTCACCGAGGGGTCGAACCTCGGTAAATTCTATCGTGTCAACCTCATATCAGGATATCTCCAACGTCGCCTTTCCCCACAATCTTTACGATCGTTTTCACGATCAACTCAATGTCTAACCCGAGCTATATGATACCCCACGTAGAAACCCTTGACGGATGTGATATTTATAAAACGGTGTTTCGTGAGTGTTATATCAACGATTGACGTAATACCCCATGTAGTGGTGTGCAGCGTCACGACACAAAGGTCGACGCTAACAGTTAAATATCTGCATGTAGATATCGGTTCCTGAAGAGGCCGGCGTCTCTCGCGTGTATCTCCTATATCGTCTTGCCCAATGAAATGTCTAGATCAAGCATCCCAAAAATCCTTACTAAGAGGTGCTTAAAGCAGTGTGCAAGATTGACTTTACCCATCGTCAAGGCATACAAATGTCTCAGTGATGTATTTGACAAGATTTGGTTGGTTTTAGGGCAACTCCAACGCAACGACCCAAACGGACAGGTTTTTTGTCCGTTTGGGTCACCAAATGGACAGGGTCCAGGCCATGTTCGGCCTTTTATGACCATTGCACCCAGCGGGGCGACCCATTTGGTCCGCCCTGGCCATTTTTTTCTCATGGAACCAAACTGAAATAAAATTATTGTTGATGCATATAAATAGAAGTATCATAGTTTTACAACCAAATCAAATGAATCACAAATTATTTATTACAACCAAATCGAAATAAAATTGTAGCCGATGAATGTAAATAGAAGTATCATAGTTTTACAACCAAATTGAATAAAATGGTATCATAATTACAACCAAATCAGACCCCTGGTTGCTTTGCCGCCGGTTGGTTGCTATAGTGTTGCCACATATGGCCAACCAAGTCATTCTGAAGTTGCTTGTGAGCATCTCGATCACACATCTCTTCATGGAAGTGGATGAAGTTTTCAAAGGTTGTCGTTCCACCGATAGGCTGAACCAAGTCACCCTCAAACTGCCAATCCTGGTCATAGATACTATCATCACGCTCATCCTCCACGATCATGTTGTGCATGATCACACAAGCAGTCATCACCTCCCACGTAGTGTTCACGCTCCATGTTCTAGCAGGGTGGCGAACAATAGCCCACCGAGATTGGAGGACACCAAAATCACGCTCCACATCCTTTTTAGCGCTCTCTTGTTCTTTGAAAAACCTAGCTTGCTTCTCTCCATCGGGCTTGGAGATGGTCTTCACAAAAGTAGTCCATATAGGATAGATACCATCAGCTAGGTAGTATCCCTTGGTGTATGTGTTTCCATTGATATCATAGCTCACCACCGGGAGTTGCCCTCTGAAAGCCGAGAGAAAACCGAAGAGCACCGCAGGACATTGATATCATTGTGGGATCTGGCCATGCCGAAGAAGGAGTGCCAAATCCAGAGATCTTTTGAAGCCACTACTTCAAGTATGACCGTGCACTCGCCAACATGCCCCTTGTATTGCCCCTGCGAAGCAAACTGACAGTTCTTCCTCTCCCAATGCATGCAATCTATGCTTCCAAGCATGCCGAGAAATCCTCTTACCTCGTTGATGGACAAGAGTCGGGCCGTGTCCTCCATATTTGGCTCTGTCAAATACTCCGGTCCAAACACCACAACCACTTCTTTGCAAAATATATACATTGACTCCAAACATGTGGACTCACTTATGCGCATGTACTTGTCAACAAGATCACCGCCAACTCCATACGCAATCATCCGGATGGCCGCAGTGCATTTTTGGTAAGAGGAGAAACCAAGCTTACCAAGGGCATCTCGCTTGCATTTGAAGTAATTGATCATGGCTAAGCACTCCTAGCCGAATGCGGTTGAGCACATGTCGGGCCATACGAACACGACGCCGGAAGGTTGGTGCCTTGTATGTTCGACCACTGCAGAAGTAGTCCTTTGATGTCTATGCACGCTTCTATTCTTGTAGACAGTGTTGGGCCTCCAAGAGCAGAGGTTTGTAGAACAGCAGCAAGTTTCCCTTAAGTGAATCACCCAAGGTTTATCGAACTCAGGGAGGTAGAGGTCAAAGATATTCCTCTCAAGCAACCCTGCAATTAAGATACAAGAAGTCTCTTGTGTCCCCAACACACCCAATACACTTGTCAGATGTATAGGTGCACTAGTTCGGCGAAGAGATAGTGAAATACAAGTGATAGGGATGATTATAAGTAGTAACTGCAATCTGAAATAAAGATGGCAGCAAGCAAACATGTAGCAGAACTTGTTGTAAACGGTGTTTCAATGCTTAGAAACAAGGCCTAGGGATCAAACTTTCACTAGTGGACACTCTCAACAATGATCTCATAACTGAATAAGTAAAAGCTACTCTTAAACACTCTCTTGTTGGATAACAAACACCATTCATTGTGTAGGGCTACAAAAGCACACCTCAAGCCGGAGTAAACAAGCGCCACAACGTCATAAAGGAGTCACACACGGTGCACACACTGTCACCTTTACACCGTGGAGAGTACCGGAGTTCATATTAAAGTAACCTCTAGAGTGCATAATAGATAAAGAGTAACATCTACATATTCAACTAGATTAGCACAACTGAACACAAGTAAATACTGCTCGGGATTATTCTCCTTCTTGATAACACAAGAGTACTACGTGTAGGGCTGCAAAAGCACTCCTCAAAGTCTGAGTAAACAAACACCACAATTCCCAAGAATAAGCCATGATAAATGTCTAAATTATTCATAGAGTCACACAAGTACCCACACTGTCACCTTGATACCGTGTTGTCACAACGACTCCAGAGACTAGACAAAATCACTTGAGTATCATAAACATTATCAATGTATTCAGCGATACTAGCAATACACACGATCACATAAAGATCACACCATGGGAGAGAGAGATGAACCACATAGCTACCGGTAGAGCCCTCAGCCTCGGGGAGAACTACTCCCTCCTCATCATGGGAGTCAGCAGCGGCGATGAAGATGGCGGTGGTGTCGATGGAGATGACTCCGGGGGCAATTCCCCGTCCCGGCAGCATGCCGGAACAGAGACTTCTGTCCCCCGAAACTTGTCGTCGATGGCGGCGGCGCTGCGGAACTCTTCGTGGAACTTGGCTTGGTGTTTTAGGGTTTACGCCTCGGGGGGAATAAATAGGCGAAGAGGCAACGTCGGTGGAGGCCCGAGGGGCCCACACCACCTGTTGGCGCGGCAGGGGGCCCACCCGCGCCTGGGTGTGGTTTGGCCACCTCGGCGCCCTCCTTCGTCTCTCCTTCGGACTCCGTGACGGTGCTGGAAAAATAGGGACTTGGCCTTTTGTTTCGTGCAATTCCGAGAATATTCGCAGAAGTACTTTTCTGAAACCAAAAACAGCAGAAAACAGGGAACTGGCACTGTGGCATCTTGTTAATAGGTTAGTCCCAGAAAATGCATAAAAGTGATATGAAGTGTATATAAAACATGTAGCAAATGGTATAATATAAGCATGGAACATCAGAAATTATGGATACGTTGGAGACGTATCATCCTTGAAAAGCTGGACATGGCCGCCTTCTCTGTTACGGTCCAACACCGGTGCACGGCCGGGGACCGAGCCCCTGAACATGGGTTGCATCCTAGCTATGTGCTCATTGACGACCAATGTAGCAACGAAAACATCGCTATCATCATTGGAGGAAGAGGTGTACACTATGTTGCTCTAATAGAAGTACTCATCGGAGCTATCTGCCATGGGAGCCGGTGAGGAATTCGTACCTCCGACCGTCGGTCGAAAACCTTGCGGGCGAGGCCAAGCCTGGGAGCCTCCGGTAGTTTCTCGGCCGTCGAAACACGACCTACTCGGTGGAGGCAGTGCTGCGAAGAAATCTGGCAGGGTTGTGGCGCGGGATTCCGGCGAGAGGTGGGGCGAAAGGGATATGCACGAGGCGGCGACGGCGGGGGCGGGGAGAGGAGGCGTGAGAGAGGAACTAGGGCGAGGGCGGGGGGAATGTGAAAGGACAAGGATGTCGCCTAGAGGTGGGGTGAATAAGCGATTTTTTTTCTAGTTTAAGGCTTGATAATTGCGGAATAAAACTAGGTGTTTAAATTAACAAGCCAACAACCTAAATAAACTAGGCTCACATATGTGCACCAGCAACTTATGCTAAGCAAGACAAGCAACAAGATGATAGCAAGATAAAGGACTTCAAGCATGAAGGCTATCACAATGTAAAGTGCATAACTAAAGAGCGGGTATAGAAATAACCGAGTCACGTGGAGACGATGATGTATTCCCGAGTTCCTCATTTTTAAGGGAGTACGTCTCGTTGGAGGGGTGTGAGTTTCAAACTCAAACGCCACAAATGGCCTCACCCTATCCTCCGATGAACCTTGCGCAAAAGCTCGGTTCACCTTGCACTATCGGAATCCTTCAAGGCGAAATCTGGAGTCTTTACAACAGTCGTGGTGGTATCACGGCAGATACCATAGGATGGCTAAAGAGCGGGGCCGATGGGCGCTGGAGGATCCGGGAGAGGGCTAGCACGCTAAGGAGCGTACACAGATGAACACACAAGCACAAGAACACTCATGATCTACCCAGGTTCGGGGCCCTCGTAAGGAGGTAACACCCCTACTCCTGCCTATCTCTCTGTATATATCTCTCAATCACAAGTACAAGCGGCTCCTTGAGCTGTATGATCCCAACAACGGGGATGAACACGAGGTGGAAGATGAAGCTATGGGGAGAAAAGAGTCTCCAGGCCTCGTCCCTCACGCAGGAGGGGTGAGGCCCTATTTATAGACTAAACCGAGTTACGGAAGTACCCCTCACGGTGCACTGTAGCCATGCCAAAGGTATGTCATGATGGTACTCCTGTCAGAGACAGGACGTGACATGCCCATCTCCTGCAGCACTACGGTACACCTAGAATGTACCCTCTGCTAGAGATAGGACATGGCATGCCCATGCCTATCTCGTAGCCTTTCCCCGGATGTCCCGCGGTCAGCGGTTAGGTGAGGCCTGTCACCTCGCTCCTCCTGTACGCTCCCGTGTCAGGCGCTTCCGTGCCAGACGCTCCCGTGTCAGACGGGGTGTGACAGGAGCATTGACTGCTCTCCGACACTAAGGCACCTCGCCTCGCCTGATCCGACATAAACATGTCGGACTCTCCTTCGATGTTCACCTCGTCCTGCACATAACAGAAGACAAGAGGATACCGACATTAACGTGTCGGTCAACCTATCTCGGTTAGCATATGCCGGTTTGCACCAGCATGGTACCTCGGTCCCTTTTGGCCCGGGTTACCTCGGTTTGCTTATGTCGGTTTGCACCAACATCACACCCTGGTCACTTCTGAGTTCCAGGTATGTCGGCTTTCACTGTAACCTGGCCCACACCTGGGTATAGCTTTTACCATACCATGACCCTACACGGGGGTAGCCCCCCGACAACAACAATCTTGAGGCATAACCCACAAAAGGATTGGGAGCTCCCAAGTGACCACAAAAGGCCTCAACCACCACAATAGGCGTCTAGGGTCCAAAGACCCAAGAGTAACAAGCTCACAAACTTTCACTTCCACGAATCCTCGTGGAGAGCACAAACCGATGCAATAATGCAATGGCAAGAGCACAAGTGCTCAATCCTTCACTCTCAAATCCCACCAAAAGCAACTAATACTTATGGGGGGAGAAGAGAGGAAGAACAAAGAAGAACTCAACAAATGGAACTCCAAGATCTAGATCCAAAGGGTTTCCCTCACTTAGAGGAGAGATGGATTGGTGAAATAGTAGATCTAGATCTCCTCTCTCTTTTTCCTCAAGAAGTAGCAAGAATCATTGGAGGGATTGAGAGATAGCAAGCTTTTGAAGGTCAACAATGGAGGTCAAAACTTGCAAGAAAGGTTAGGGAACCATTGGGGAAGAAGGCTCCTTAAATAGGTCACCCCAAGATCCAACCGTTGGGTGCAGAAACGCGCCGAGGCGGTACTACCGCCCCCCTAGGAAGAAAGAACACTAAAACAGGCTAAAAACAGGCTCCAGGTAGCGGTACTACCGCCCCGGCGGTACTACCGCTTCCGGTACCGCTGAAAATGGCCCTCAGGTGGCATCGGCGGTACCCCGGGCGGTACCGGGGCGGTACCTCCCCTTGTAAAAAAGCAGGAACATCAAACACCAAAACGGTAATAACTTTTGCATCCAGACTCCGTTTTCGATGATCTTTGGCTCGTTGGAATCGCTACGAAAAGCTTTACAAGATTATGCTGAGAAACATCATAGTCCAACAAGGGAGGATAAAACCAAATGGAGAAAGGTTAGACTTCTCGATAAAAGAACAATCGGTCAAACCTCCAACATCAAAACGCAATAAGTTTTTCATACGAAATCCGTTTTTGATGAACTAAAGCTTGGTATGGAGATGAACACAAGCTCTAAATCCTCACTAGGGATGGCAATGGGTACCCATTACCCGCGTACCCTGCGGGTAAAAACCCTATTAGGATAAGGGTTTTGGGACAAAAAATACCCGTGGATATGTAAATGGGGAAATCTCGTACCCATCGGGCAGAGAGGGTATGGGTATGGGTTCGTATAACCCATACCCGCGTACCCATGTACCCTTATAAATCTGTGACAAGTGTGTCTCCCAATAATAATAACCTAATGTATCTACTATTTTTTTTCAACCATGCGATGCATGATGCCACGAACGATTGGGATGCTGATATTCCAAAGTATGTGCTGCTTGTTAAAGTTATATGATTATATAATGTTGTTTACGCCTATTTTCTTCTCAATTTGTTGTGTTGCAAACGCGGGTATTTTTACTCGCGGGTACCCTTTTACCCTGTCGGGTGAAGGGTATGAAAAAATTGTACCCGCTCAAGGGTATGGGTACGGGTGACGGGCAAGCTTGAGGGGGACGGGTAAGGGTATGGGGTGTCTCCACCCTTACCCATACCCTACAGGTGCCATCCCTAATCCTCACATGGATAAAAGACAAATAAGAACCAAGAAAGATGATATGCCAAGTATGCAAAGGTTTGAGCTCTGCATAAAGATGCGATCAAGTTACTCACTTGAGAGCCCCTCTTGATAGTACGCCGTCTATCCTATAACCCAGTCTCCCATTAACACCATGCGACCGGTAAAATAGAAAACCTATCAAGATCATACCTTTTCCTTGCGCATTCCACTTGAGCTAGATGATGACGATCTTGATCTCTTCAAGTGGGCCACCTTTCTTGATTGCGCTTTGCTTGGTGAAGACTCACATATCGCTCCCCCATACACAATATGGGAGAGCCTCTATAAGGCACATCTTCACTTGACCAATATCTCCAAATGGGTGACAAGCTTCAAGCATAGGATTTTTTCGATATGCTTCTCTTGAACTTGCACTTCATCTTCTTCTGTTAATATATATGATGACTTGAATATTAATTTGGTCATCACTTTATCTTCTTCTTTCAATCTTGATACCAACACATGGTGTTCAAGCATTGCCAATGGACAAGCCCTATAAGGATAGCTCAATGCAACCATTAGTCCATAGAGATTGTCATTAATTACCAAAATCACACATGAGTGATCGTGCACTTTCAGAATGGATTTCGTGTGGCTAGCTGGCGGGCCAGGGGGAGGACTTCGCGACCGTCCGCGTGTGTCTGCGCCGATGCAAAGCCGCCTCAAATTAGGGCCGGAATTGGGTCCGTGCGGACAGAAAAACGGACCTCGGGCCAAATGCGTCGGCGCGTTGGGCCGTGGTTTTTGTCCGCGCGGACAGATTCAGACAAAAACGGACAAAATGGGTCGTTGCGTTGGAATTGCCCTTACTCTTCACCGCGGGGTCGAACCTCAGTAAATTCTGTCGTGTCAACCTCATATCAGGATAGCTCCAACGTCGCCTTTCCCCACAATCTTTACGATCGTTTTCACGATCAACTCAATGTCTAACCCGAGCTATATGATACCCCCAGTGGAAACCCTTGACAGATGTGATATTTATAGAACGGTGTATCGTGAGTGTTATATCAACGATTGACGCAATACCCCATGTAGTGGTGTGCAGCGTCACCACACAAAGATCGACGCTAACTGTTAAATATCTGCATGTAGATACCGGTTCCTGAAGAGGCCCGACATCTCTCGCGTGTATCTCCTATATCGTCTTGCTCAATGAAATGTCTAGATCAAGCATCCCAAAAAGCCTTACTAAGAGGTGCTTAAAGCAGGGTGCAAGATTGACTTTACCCGTCGTCAAGGCATACAAATGTCTCAGCGATGTATTTGACAAGATTTGGTTGGTCTTACTACAATCTACCAATCAGGCTCTTAGTGTTTTGAGTAGGCTCAAGGTCATTGTAAAAGTTACGTCCACAGCGCTCGTCGCAAGGAAATGTCTTAGGATTCCCAAGTGTGTGACTGAGGAGTGATTTAATCAGCGTGCGGGTGAAAACCAAACGTCCGAGCACTATATTTAGTGAGGCTGTATGGTCTTGATGCAGGATGCCAATCGCGTTACTACTATTCCCCGATGCACCCAAAAAGAAGACATATAAATTTAGTTAAAATTCAATGTCTTCTAAGCTGGACCAATGAACACTTACCATACCAATTCGATATTAATAGACCCATCACAAAATATAGTTGTATTCACATACTTGTATTAATCCAATATTGTTGTACTAAGACATTGGTGAAACTCGATAAAGTTGACTGTTACTAACCAAATTTATATGTTTTATTTTTGAACCGTGGTGTACTCCACCTAACGCTAGTTTATGGGTGGTAGCAAGCATAGGACAGGGTGAGAAACACTAGAACCAAGGCACATGTGAAAAACACCGAATCCATCGAGCAAGCAGTGTCATCCACCTTGAGAATCCGCACCACCACCAAACCCCATGAGTGACACGCCTCCCCATCCCATCCCACACACCCCAATGACTCCCCACTCCCCATCATTTTCAGTTGGACAAATCCATCCTCCAACCGAAGCAAGCAAACGAACGGCGTTTGCCCGCGAACAGAGGGCGAGTCGAGAGAGAAGCGCCGTATAGGAGTACCCGCCCCTCAAATTTCTTCTACTGCCTCACACATTCCCATGCGCACATTTCCCCACGCACACAACACAGCACAGCACAGACGACTACATCTACTCGCTTTCCACTCCACAGATGCTTCACTGGTAGTGCTACTGCTTACTACACGGCCTCACATAAACACTTCTTCGCCTCTGCTACTGCTAGGTCACACGAGCTACTGCTAGACGGTGTGCTCTGCTGTGCTGTGCCATCCATCGTTGGCTGTCACAGTCAGTGGGTGGTGGCGGTGACAGTGAGCTGCAAACCTTGGACATGAATTGAGAGGCACCTATCCTTTCCTGTCCAAGTCTGTGTCCGAGCGATGGATGGATTGATTGATGTGTGATGCCTCACTAGCTCATCTCAGCGCTCCCCTTTGTGGCAAATCTCATCAGCAACAGGGACCTAGCTCCTCCCCGTGTGACTACTTGTTCCCAATTTTCTTTCTCTTGCTCCTCCTCTCTCCATATCCTCCTACTGTCTTCTTCTCCTCCTCCTCGTTCGTTTCACACACACACGCACACAGGAAGAGGGAGAGGGAGAGAAACAGGGAGAGGCATGGAGAGGAGGAGGAAGGCAATGTGGCTGTACCCAAAGGTGGTCGGCTTCAACCCTCCTGAGAGATGGGGGCACTCTGCGTGCTTCTTCGAAGGAGTCATCTACGTCTTCGGGGTATGTGTCCTCCTCCATTCCCTTCCTTCACATCCATTTGCTTGCTACTTCCCTCTTCAGTATCATTTCGCTGCTAGTTTTCTTTCTCGAGTCGAAGAGCGATTCAAACGATGATGTTCTTCTTCTTTTCCTCAGGTTAGAGTTGTTAGATTAGCATCAACTTTGAAGGCACTGAAAAAAAATTTTTGGGGGGGGGGCTTTTTTGGGTAGGAAGAAATGTCCTTGTTGGTGTTAATAAACTTATGGGGTTTTGTTTTGTCCTGTTGCAGCTCCCTCCTCAGTAGTAGTGATCTAGCAAAATGTTTAGCAGCTTTCACCTAAAGTGCGCCCGTGAGTCGCCCGTCCTTGCTGTAATACTCCCTCCGTCCCAAAATAATTGTCTCAACTTTGCTAAAAAGTGGATGTATCTATCATGTCTAGAATACATCCACTTTTTGACAAATCTAAGACGGTTATTTTGGGACGGAGGGAGTATTTTTTGTAGGTGAAAAAAGCAGTAGCAAAAGAAAGTTACTTTGCACTGAGTATGTTTTCTTTTTTTCTCCCAGATTAATCTCTCATAAAAGAACTCTCTTTTTTTTTTGAAAGCCCACGTATATTCAACATAAACCACGTACAAAGTACACAGTACAGAAACGAAATACAACACCTCATACGTAGGGGATACAGAGTCCAAGCAAGCCGCAACAACTCCACCGGCATCGAAGACGAAGGCCGCCGTCCTCCTTCTCACCATGCCCCGAGAGCACCTCTCTTGAAGAAGACCGCCGCAAGGCCCGTCCGCCGCGCAGCGACGGAACTTGTGCCGATGAACGAGCACGGCGAGTGCCCTCCCGCTCCTTCTTCTCCACCTTGCCGCAGCCGTCTTCGACGTCGATGCAGAGAGGAACCGCCGAGCTTGCCCAGCTCTGAGTTCCGGTCGCCAGATCCGCCGCCAGCACGGATTCGACGGGAGGCCGAAGGACTCGAGCACCACGCCGGGCCTCGAGCCCCCGCAAGTCAGGCGCGACGACGACGAGCCCCCAGGAGCTCCACCGCCGGAGAAGGTCGCCCCGACACCAAACCGCCCACCAGCAACACCAACTCCTCCAGAGCGCCGCCGGCGAGAACTCCACCCTACCCTACCGTATATACAAGCCGGAGCCGGGATCCCTCACCCTCCCGCCGCCGAAGCGGCCGACGGAGGAGAGGAATCCCGCGACACGGCGGCGCGCACGGTAGATCGACGGAGACGCCCAAAAATCGCCTATCTCCTCTGCTACAGTGGCGGGGAGGGGATAAGGTTCAGCCCGTTCTCTAGAACTCTCCTTTTCATCACATCAGAAACACGAAATCAACTCTCACATAGTAGATCGAGAGTTCTTCACAATGTTTATGTGTCACTGCAAACTGGTGGTCCTCCTGGAGAAGCCATGGAAAAGGAAAGAACAGGGCCTTTTAGCTCTTCTTTCTCTTTCGGCCCTCTTTTGGACCACACTCCGGTTTCATGTATGCTGTTATGCGTGTGGTCACGCAAAGGCAAATCATAAACTCGAGAAAGATTGCTACCCAGACCTCACCTTTGGCACCGCACCCACCGGAATACCATCCTTTTTTTTTCTTCTTCATTCAGTCAAGTTTCGCAGCTCACTGCATTTCGTTAATCACCAAAATCCCAATGCTTTAGTCTAACCCTGCATTGATGCAATAAGAAAGTTACATCTACTATGTTTATTTTTGTGTGAAGTAACTCAAATCATAATGTGTTATCGTGTACTGTATGTTGTCCATGAATGAATGTAGGGATGCTGCGGCGGCCTGCATTTCAGCGACGTCCTGACCCTGAACCTCAAGACAATGGCATGGGGCTCCTTGGCGACGACGGGGCAGAGGCCCGGCACACGGGACAGCCACGGCGCCGCGCTGATCGGCCACCGGATGATGGTGTTCGGCGGCACCAACGGCTCCAAGAAGGTGAACGACCTCCACGTGCTGGACCTGCGTACCAAGGAGTGGAGCAGGCCGCCCTGCAAGGGGACCCCGCCGTCGCCGCGCGAGAGCCACACCGTCACCACGGCCGCCGGCGGCGACAGGCTGGTAGTCTTTGGCGGCAGCGGGGAGGGGGAGGGAAACTACCTCAACGACGTGCACGTGCTGGACGTGCCCACCATGACGTGGACGTCGCCGGAGGTCGGCGGCGACGTCGTCCCCGCGCCCAGGGACAGCCACGGCGCCGTCGCAGTTGGCAATAGGCTCTTTGTCTACGGAGGGGACTGCGGCGATCGCTACCATGGCGAGGTGGACGTGCTCGACATGGACAACATGACATGGTCAAGGGTAAGCGTCATGTCGTCCTTCAGTCCTTGTCATGTGTACTATGTGATCTACTGCGTATGTGTAAATATTCAGGTGTTCATGACTTTCTGATGTTCATTTCATTGATCCACAGTTTGCAGTAAAAGGAGCCTCACCTGGTGTCCGGGCAGGTCATGCAGCTCTTGGCATTGGGTCTAAGGTCAGCATATTTGACTGAAACAATGGGATTACTTTCGTGAAGAAATTATTATGCTACTTCCTAAATAAAGCTTGTCTTTATAGATCTATGTAATTGGAGGAGTTGGTGATAAGCAATACTACAGTGATGCATGGATTCTTGATGTCGTGAGCCGGTCTTGGACCCAACTTGAGACATGTGGGCAGCAACCTCAGGGTCGGTTTTCTCATTCCGCCGTCATCATGAATTCTGATGTTGCAATCTATGGAGGGTAATCTTCCACAAACAAATCAACAATTCAGTGTAGTTTCTTACTAGGAAACAAAAAACCTTGTAGTTCACTATGTCATCATTCGACAAATTCACAGATGTGGTGAGGATGAACGCCCCTTGAATGAGCTACTCATTCTGCAATTGGGTTCCGGACATCCAAATGGCCGCTACAACATCTCAATGTGCAAGATTTTGAGCAACCACTGGAGCCAGGAGAAGCGGAAGTTCTTGCGGGCAGAAAACGTGAGTACCTTAACTTGCTTATTGATTTCCATAAGAATAAACGTTGCGTACATGTAGCATCATGTTAAATTCCTATGGAAAGATACAAATAAATATGGTGCACAATATGTCACAGCAGAAGGATGCAAGCGCGAGCAATGGGGAAGTCGGTCATAAACCTCGAGAAGCAGAAATTGAGCAAAGAAATCCTTACCTCCGTGGTACCGGTAAGTGAATATCTTGCCAAAACTATTTCTACTGGCAGTGTTATCCGCGACAATTGGGTTTACTGGTACATTGTTCACAACTTTAGAGAATGGCCATGTGAAGAGAAGAAAAACTGGGGATGTTCGTCCAAATGAGATGGAGTTGGAGCAGGAGGAGCACTCACTGTCTCTTTCGCAACATTCGTCGCCTTCCCAGTCGGATCAGGAGCAGAATGGAGCTCAGAAACTTTCAGGATCTCCTAGAGGTTCATTCTCAGCGCTGCAACCATTCGTTCGTCTCAACAGCAACGGTTCGCTGAGGACTACCGGAGGAATGTCACCAAGGCCTCTGAAGAACGACCAGTTTCTCCGCAACATTGCGCCACAGCAACGGCATGAGATGCAGTTCCTAACAGCTGAACCTAAGCAGCACCTATGGCCATCGGGTCCATCTCTTGTAAGCCTCTTTCTTCCACAACACTAGCTTATGTTGCCATGTCACTCATGTTTTCTTGACGCCAATCGCCTCTGGTTGTCTCTGGTCTGCAGATTGGAGCTGAGGTTCAGGGGACAATCGATGGAGCTTTCGATTCGGGATACCTCATGACAGCCGTCGTCAATGGGCAACTCTTCAGAGGTGTTCTGTTTGCTCCTGTAAGCATATCCATCCACTTGGGAACTAATCACAAATGGTGCATACGTTGAATCGTTCTTGACTTCCCCCGCCATTCCGTTTTCTTTTTCATCTCAGGGACCTGGAGTAACAGCTCCAAGACCTGCAACGCATCATCAGATTCTGAATAGCTCAGCGGTTCCTCCCAGCAGCGCCCAGTGATGGCTCATGCCTTCCCGGTTCATGCCCGACCGGTGCCGCAGGCGACAGGCTTTGTCCTGCCGGACTACAGTCATCATACGCGGCGTGGGTTCCCGGTCAAGATCGTCAAGTCCGAGCCAGAGAGGAGCAACAGTGACCTGCATGATGTTGTGCTTACACTCGGAGGGCCCGGAGGGGGCAACTGATCCTGTTTTCTCACAACACTTGGGATCCAGGCCGCCATGTTTATCTGTGAAACTTGCTCTTTGTAAAATAGATCATTCTAGCTGAGGGAAATAAGCCTCGTGGCTTTAGTGTAATCGTCACTGATCATGGGCAGATGGCGTCGGTTGTTTTAGGATTTTATCTGCGGTTTATATATAGTGTTGTTAGCTTGATGAAATTTAGTTTTCTCAGTTTTCTGAACTGTGAAATTTTTACTTGTTCGTTTCTTTTCCGATGGAACCGGACGTCTTGCCATGTCTTTCATACTGAAACTCAGCCATTCTTTCTGAGCCAGCATAAAGTGAAACCCTATGAACTAGCAGCGGACAATGAGTGGACAAACCAAAAGAAAATCAGCAACAGCATCCGGTAAAGATGACCCATTGTTTACTTGTAGTAGCAGGAACACTGTTATCGTTTGGAAGAAATTATGGTTATACCATAGGATTATAAAATTTTCACAGAAGAATATTTTTTTTTTTTGAACATGGAGCGCCCCGAAGGGCCTGGATACCATTAGCGGCGGGTACAAATTACAATAGAGACCATAAGAAAACTGAAAATTACAATCAAGTCCCTAGCTTTTACAGAGCAGACCCTACAAAGAAAAAAAGGAATGCAATTGGGTCCTCCGCCATTGACGATGATGGGCGAGCTCCAGCCGCAGCCGTCTTCCTCAGCGCCGGGGACAACACCACTTGACTCCGAGGGGACGATGAGCGCCACAGCGAGCTTCGCAAAGGGCCTCCGTCTGGAGGTAGAATAAACGCCGAGAAGCACCGGCGAAATTGGCCACCAGATGACCTCCAAGGTCGGCAGGCAACAGATGGCCGCCGAGATTGTACTCCAAATCGTGGTATCTCTACTCCGAGGCAGCTGAATTTCAACATCGCATCCAGCAATTTGCATCCTCCCAGCACCTCCATTGTGAGTAGAGGACGAAATTGCCTCATCAATCAAAAGTTTCAAGCCGCCAGCTCTCGGCCACCACACCTGAATACCAAATCCGCCATCGAACCCCGAGCTCCCACCACGAGCCAGAGGAGACAGATTATAAAGAAATTTGCAGTAGCAGAAAGCAGAAAACCAAGCCTTATTGAAGAAGGAGTTGCCTGGCGACTGCATCGCCGTCTTCGGCTTCGTCCGATGAAGCACCACAGCAGGAAGCAGCAGCACAGAGCAGAGTCGAGCCTGGCAAGAACAGCTCCACTCCCGAACCCCCACGCGTACCTTATTTAGAGAGATGCAGAGCTTCCGCAGCGTCGCAAGCAGCACCACTTGCCACCGGTGGAGTGCAGCGAGAGCAAAGAAAACTCCGGCGCGGTGGATCTGGCCGCCAAGATCCACCGTCCTACTCTCCCATACTACGGCATGAAGCCAAGATCTGGCATATAGCCAAAGGAAACTACAACTACGACCTAAGCTACAGCTGTACAGCTCGGGCCGGCACCCTAGAGCGTCGCCATGCCAGCCAGCGCGAGCGCTGACGGCCGGGACGGCCGGATTTAGCCGAAGACAGCGGCGGTTGACTCTCAACGGGGGTGGGGAACGAGAGCGGAGAAAGAAGCCTCCCTTCACAGAAGAATATGATACTCTCATTTATACCACAGTTACTTCAATATTTTGTGCTTTGATGGAGGATCTTTTTGCAGAGCTAACATGTAAAACACGCAAATTGTGAACTATTTTCTCATCAACTTCCTTGTTGTGGACGATCAAAGCAGACTATTTCTTGGCAGGACAAAGACTTGTGAAATTTGTTGTTACCTAATTGAACACTGGAATGACACGAGAGGAAGCTATGAAACGTTACCTGTCGACAGCTTTAGTCTACCGTCTATGGCCTCCCTGTTCATAAAGACTTATCCACACTGTACTTCGGACGAGCATGGACATATCACTGTCAGGGCATCAAACTGATGGCACGGAGAGATGGAAAGAGAAATGACCCTGTAGTAGGATTCTTGCTCCAGTACTGAAAGTCTGAAACAGCCATTACATACAGAAGAAAAGCAACAGAAGAAAAAAAACTGCAGGACAAAGCCCCCTTAGACAAGACTACACGTTGCACTAGTAAAGATCTCCACGCTCGGGCCTGCCTCCGCTTCTTGACGAGAAGGAAGCAAAAAAGCTGGAACATCAGCTCAACCACGAGTCGAAATAAGGGCCGACAACTGTTCTCTATTGTAACATCTGCTTTCGGCTATTCATGGAGTTCAGAAGAAATAACTGACATAAATTAGGGGCATAAATAGGTATTTCATCGGCCCTTGTCGCCCATCCTCTTGAGTAACTTCCCAATGTCGTAGCATATCTCAATCTTATCGTCCTTGATCTGTTGACGGAGGGAACGGCTCGTCTCACCAGCTGCCAGATAAGTCCGCAGGAGGGACTCGTATGCTTTGCCGTCAATGCACCCAAGCGTCCTCAAGCAACGGCAGAACCTGTCGGCACCTTTGACATCCTTCTGTTCTTCAAAGTACTTGGAGAACTTCTGGATCTTCTCCTGATCCAGCTTCGCCGCTTTCTTGGGGAGTTTCGTCACATTCTCGACCCAGCTGAGAGCTGAGTTCATGTCCCCTGTCCCCATGTAGTGATCCAGAAACAACTCGCATGTTTTAGAGTCAAAACTGCCACCCTTTTCCTTGGCCTTCTCCCACAATAGCTCAGCCTCTTTGGCCATGCCATTCTTCAGATGGGCTCGAGTCATCACATTAGTCAGTTTCGCATCATAGCATTCATGATTAGATTCCCATTCCTCAAAAATCTGCTTCATGCGATCGGCATCATTGAGCTTAAGAAGAGCTTGAAGCATGCTGAAGTAGCTTGTGTTAGTCACTTTTGGGAAAGTGTCCTTAACCACGTCCCACACTCTGTTGACCTCACTCAAATTGCCTACTGAAGCATATAGACTCATAAGAAAATCATAAGGCTGTCTGCCATCACGAGCTTGAACAAGGCCCTCAAGTTTCTTCAAAGCAGACTCTGCTTTTTCAACCAAACCAGCACTCACGTAAATCGAAGCCAGTGTACTATATGCAGACCACCCTAGAACCACATTTGTGTCTTCCATTTCCTTTAGAATTTCTTCAACAGTATCTATCTTGTTCAATGCCGCATAGCTGGTCATCAGAACACAGCATGTGAGGTTACCTGGTTTAATATTCTTCGCCTTCATTTCCTCAAACAGGCTAGCAACCTTCTTATGCTGGCCTAACTTCATGTAAAGGGACATCAGATTGTTGATGGGCAAAGTACTGGATGAGATGCCAAGCTCATCCATCTTGCGATAGAGGTCTGTTGCTTTCTCTTCATTTCTCGAGGAGCAATAACAGTTGAGAAGTGCGCCATAAGTTCGATGGTTCTTGGCTGGATCAGGAAGGCCATCAAAATACTTTTCAGCTGCTTCAATGCCACGCACTTTGTAGATGAGATCCAAACGTACTGCATGGTTAGTGTACGACATGTTCATACCCTTTGTATGAACCATCCAATCCATCAACTGCCACAAACAAAGACAAAATCTTGCATAAGTAATACAGACATGATTAAACACCAATAGCAGAAGTACAAACATAAGGTATTTAACAAGATGAGTTGAGAGCTCCAGACATACTAAACGCTAATATTTTGTGGCCTTAGGCAAGTGAGTACATAGTTGTGACAACATATTACTACGGATACTGAAATATAGACCATGAAACAAATTCGAAGCAATATTTCTATATGCGCAGTCTAAGGGCCAGCAGACTGGCTTGGTACTAATGTGATGTGACGTGCCGCACAACCGTCCCATAGAATCTAGTCCAAAGTGTTGGAGCTGCCAAATGCAGCTCCCTTCTTCAACCTCAAGCTGCCTCTCACAGCTCACACAGAAACAATGCAGCTTTTCACACAGCCAAGCTTTTCTCTCTATATTCTCTGTCAAAGTAAACATGCTTGCAGATGATTAAATAGACTCACACACACCATGGCCGGAGGCCACACTCGCCAATAACACCACTAGCCATGCACTCACGCACTAGGCTACTAACACATGCACACACTAGATAGATGCACGCCAACCACTTGGCCGTGCAGCTAACTAACTTGCATGCGTCAACTAACTGAAACGATCGACTACCGATTTACTCGGCTGTGACTGGATCATTCAGGCTGTCTTTCTCCCTCCTCTACGCACCATGTCGCTTACACGACGGTACTGCATCGCACAGCACCACGGCATCTCGCCACGCACGCTGCATCACACAGCGGCACCTCGGCATCTCGCCTTCGACAATGCTAGATGAAGCTTCAACAGCCTGCCAAATCATAGAACCTGAACTACATGCAGATGAACTAGAGAATGCAGATACAAAATCAAGATTAAAAGATAACAACACAAAGTATCTTTACAAACTCTATTAAAACATTTCTGTTACCCCTAAGAAAAGAGGTGATCAATGTCAGCCATGCATTTTCTGATAGCTTGCGGAATTATGTTTGGGGTGTACATATGAAGAGTGTGTTTAGTTGGTGCTCGTATTGACCCTGCCAAACGATTGGCAGCCCATCATATTTTGGTTCTTGATTGGTTTGTTGCCACAAAAATCTGGATGTCCGCAAGCACCAATCCATTCCTCTCACAAATTCTTGCCAAATAATTGGCCATGTAGGAGCAGGATTCGATTGGCCAAAAAATGTGGCAGCCAATTCTTGCCCTCCTTGGGTTGGGCTACATGGGGTATCAACTAAATACACCGGTAACAAAAAGCTCTGCTGTTGAAAGTCAAGACAGTGGAGGCAAAGAAAAAATAACGTGTGTACATGGCCCGTGTAACCAGATACAATCATACAAGTGAAAAGAAAACCTAAACACCTCTTGCTAATAATTAGAGCCTATTTGGAATGCATTAATTTCAGAGGAAACGGTTTAGTTTTATCAGGCCTTGTTTGTTTAATCCCACCCCGGCCTGGATCAAAGTCCAATCCCCATGGGTCAGCGGGATCAGACTGGCCGGGGTTTAATCCCGCCCTCGCTATAAAACGTATTCGGTTAGCCCCTGCCAGGATCCCACCCAGGCCCATTCCCACCCAATCGCGTCCATTTCTCGGGAATTGAAAACATCTAGCCTCACCCCCATGGAAATATTCCCCGCGTCATCCTGAATCGGTAGGGCGCAAAAGAAACAAGGTGACTCATTTCTTTCTCGTGAATCGCCGGATGCTCTCTATCGTGCGCACGATTCCGAGCAGCGGCGTTGAAGGAGCGGGCGGGGATGGAAGGACCGCGTCAAAGCAACAAGAGACGGTAGCGGAGTGCTTCGCTTCTCCCCCTCCTACTGTCCAACGTATAGTACCGCCACCGTGCCGCCGCCTCCTTCGTCCGCTCGTGGCCATCGCCAACTCTGCCGCCTCCATTGGACGTCCACATCGCTTGCTTCCAGGCCGCCAAGACATCCTCCGCCTCCGCTACCGACCATGGCCGAAGCGGCTTCCACTGCCCGGATCTACGCCGGTAAGTGCTATCATATGCCTCCAATTTGGCTCCCAAAAATCTTGATGGCTGAATCGGTTCTTGTTCTTGATTCTAGTTATTAATTGCCGTGAGGAACATGCTGGAAATTCAGGAGTTTATGTTTTTGGGTAATTACGATTAGTAGTTTTAACATAATCTGTGATTTTGGCGAAGTGGGCTGTTGAAAGGATTGGCTCGCATAGTGTGAGAATTCATTGGCAGAATTCGGTATAATAGTCAGTATTGTCTGGTCTTGCCTAGATTCAGTTTGCTTTCAGAGTATCACAACAGTAGTCAGTAGGTTTCATGTTAGTTAGTTTGTACAGTCTAGAAATTATAAGCATACATAACTGGTTACTTGTCTGCTAGTGGTCTAAAATTGCAGCGGACCATGGAAAATTGGGTTCTAGTTTTTTCATTGGTTTTCTCCTGTCTGGGCGTGACATAGATAGGTCTACTCTATGTTGTTAATATATAAAGAAACATGGATTCTGGTACGTAAAATGAAATTTCATCTATTTCTTGTTGAAACATAAGACATCAGAACCATAACATTTCAGAAAACAAAAGAGCCATTTGTAGTAGATAGAATCTGAATTGAACTGAAGATTGCACCCATGTTAAAATAATTTTCATCATAGTCTAAGCAATCTCTATTTTTTATATCCTTATGGTCTAAAGAAACACTGCAGTATCTGTTAGTGGTTCCATTCTCCTTTAAACACTGCTGTAGAACATTGTTGGGCTGAACCCTGGTGTTTACTGATTACATGGAATAAATGTACAACGCTGATGGTTTGATGGATAGTTATTAGTAAGAATGGTTACTCACTTGCACATGAGTTCAGGTTTATAAGGTGCACCATGTCTATTTTCAACATAGTTTGGTTCAAGTCCTGGAAACAGCCTCTTGCAGAAATGCAGGGAAAGGCTGCGTACTAAAGACCCAAAGTGGTCGGACCCTTCCCCGGACCCTGCGCAAGCGGGAGCTACTGCACCGGGGCTGCCCTTTTTTTAATCATAGTGATGGAAATTTATGGCTGCTAATTTGAATCAAATTTCAAGCTTGGTCAAATGATGGAAGAAAAAAAGGTTCAATTCAGCACCATGCACTCCCAGTAATTTTTTTTTTCTTTTGGAACTTTGGACTGCTTGTACCACTAGTTAAGTGGTCAGTGTTGTACTACACAACCAATTCCACTTCTACTTTATTTGCATCATCATTCCTTCATGTTTTCAGATGAGGTACTGATTCTAGAAAGCCCAGTTGGTTTCAGTTTGGCTTATGGATGTGCATCAATCTCTCATCAGGATGCTCTGCACTCCATATTCTGATCGTCTCACTCACTGCAGATAAAAGGTCTCTCAGGCTCGCAGGGCTATCAACGACCTGATGGAAATGGGACATATCAAGATGGTGTCATTTCATTCGAGGCAGCAGATCTACACCATGGGGACAGCCACTTCATCACTCACGTGTCCAGTGTCTGTTTTCCAGTAAAGTAGACGAAGTTGTTTATGCTTTGTTGAAGTTTATTTATGCTGAACCTGAATTACACACACTGGAAGTTTATGTAGTATATACTGCACAAACTATTGAGGATTTTATACTGAGAGTGTATAGTAGCTTGTGTGTGTAGGCATGATGGACCTTGCCTGTGTAAGCATAATGGATGGCTAGATTTTTTTTTTACTTAAGCTACTGGTGTTGCTCACATACAAAAAAAACTGCATGTTGCACTAACTTCTGTTCAAGGGGGGGATAACCGAACAATGTGACAGTGTAGGGGACAGAGGTTGGAGGGATTCAATCCCCAAGGGATTTGGGTGGAGGGACATGGATCACCCAACCCCCGTGGGTATAAGTTCTACGTGGGGGTTAGTTTCCTACCAACCGAACAAAGCCTGGGGAATCTGGAAAATTCTTGCATCCAAGGGTAGTCCCTCGCTCTGGAAAATTCATGCGGGGGTCATTCATGCAGTGCGTTTGACTACATCCATTGGTTGCACCAGCGATTCCATCTCCCCTCAGCCAATGGCAAATTTATAAGGCTTGCAAGTTTCAGAGAATGAGAATAATTCGAATAAAGGATGCCCTTTCGTGCAATCTAATCAGCGATGCCCGTTACAAACAAAGTAAGCTAAACAGATTAGATCATCATTTTTTAGCAAAAGATTAGATCATCATTAGTGGAGCGAATTGTTACTAAAATTGCAATCTACTAAAAAATGTCGCAAAATTATCTTTCTGCTACCAATCCCGGCCTAAACACCATTGACCAAGCAGAGAACGTGAACGAACGTGTTGGGATTGGGATGTCAAGGTGAGGAGGTGTACCATACCTCGAGTGCCTGGGAATGGCGCTTGTACTTGCGGAGCTCCTTGACATACCTCTCGAGATCCACGGAGCGCGTCTCTCGCCCCTCCCGCACCCATTTGTTCAGCACCCCCGACACGCTCCCCTCTGCCGCGTTCCCTAGCGCCGACAGCCGCCGGTACAGGGGGCGCGAGTCCTTATTCGCCGCCTTCTTCGCGTCGTCCTCCACGGGGTGCGCCGACTCCGACGCCACACTTGCGGCGGGATGCGCTGCCTTCTTCGCGTCCTTGGCGACGCCGTGCGCCGCCTTCTTCCGGACGGAGTGTGCCTCCTTCTTAGCGACGGGGGAGATAGCTTCCGACGCTACTTGGGTGGCTGTGGATAGGAGGCGGCGGAGGAGGCGAGCGCCGGCGGAAGGGGTCAGTGCCGCCATGGGTTTAGGGTTTGGGGGTTTCTTCCACTCTGTTTTTTTTTTTTTTTTGAAGGGCACATACCTGGATATATTACTCAGAGATCAAAGAAAATACATGATACATCCAGATACGGGGCAACTGTCCCCAAATTACAAAAAGGACCCTAACAAAGATAGAAATTACAACTAGGTCCACAAGTTCTTCTCTGCATCGATCGATCCGCCGCCACTTGCACCTCCAGCGACGAGCCGCCGGAAGAGAAGAAGAAACGCAGCAGCTGTGTTGCCGGCATGGATCTATAGAGGAGTAAACCTCGTTGAGGTCGCCGCATCTTCCACCCGGCGCGGACGCCGAGATCTTGCAGACGGCGAGATGACACATCGGCGGGAGCAACGCTCCGATCCAGGCCGACCGTCGGGTCGCCGGCCGTTTCCAGCAAGCAAACCCGCATGAACGCACTTGCGGGAACAACAAAAACAACAGTATCTGCCGCCACCTGCCCAACCACTCCTCCATCTCCTTCCTCCTTCCACCTCGGAAGCAAGATAAGCAAAGGAGAAGTAGAAAAAATCCGAGTTTAGTTACCGAAGAGGTTGTCGAGATGACGATGCAGCCCATCTCCTCCCTCCACAGGAGCTTGCTTAGCTGCTTCATCTTCTCCACCGTACGCCAGGAGTAGCTCGGAAACTTCGGCGACTCGCACCTCACAGCACCACCTCTGCAGCCACGGAAGAGACAGAAGCATCGCTCCATCTCCTCGCCTCCACGGCCGGCCAGAAGGAGCTCCACTTGAACACCACCGTGAACAGAAAGGTAGTACCAGCAGACTGCAGGCTTATTGAACGGGGAGGCACCGATTTCGTCCATCCCAGCACTGGCTTCAACCTCTGAAGCACCACGGCGAAGATGAACACCACCGCCGGTCGCTAGACGCAGCCTACGTGCTCCAGCGACAGATCCCCAACCGGCATAAACGCCAAAGAAAAGCTACCTATACAAGAGTCTTGGCCCCCCTCTCACACTTCACTAGCAGCCGGAGCCACTGGAGAAAGGAGAGAGAGGCCGGGGAGCAGTGGATCTGGAGGAGCTTGGGAGGGAGAGAAGAGCGGCACCAGGCACGACCTACACGAGAGAACCGAGAGGATAAGGCAGGCAACTGGGACTTCTTCCACTCTGTTGTGGGGGGGGGGGGGTTCGGCGAAAATGAATTGCTGGGCCCCGGTTTGTTAAGTGGTTTGCTTCGACAATGTGAAATGCAGGGTTGCACACCTTTTTTTTGGACGGAAGTAGGCGTCCCCCGGGATCTGGGGAAAAAAATCCCCGGGGTGCCAACACGTGTCCCCCTCCCTAACACAAAATCTCACCAAATCCCGCTTTTGTTACCGTGTAGCAAATAATCACCCGCGCTTTTGCTTCCTATGTAGGAAAAACGGTTTGCCCAGAAAACAGAAAAAAGAAAAGACTGACTTAGCAGGATACCTCACCGGAGACCTCGCCGGAGATTCCGTAGCAAGAAAAATATGCTACTGTAGCAAAATTGATTTCGCCGGAGACCTCGCCGGAGACATCGTAGCAATTTTTTTGTTCTACTGTAGCAAACCCACATAACAATAATAGCAAAAAAATGTTATATTGCAACATCGTAGCAAAAATTCTTTCGGCGAGGTTCTCCGAAGAGACTTATGATGCAAAACCACGTAGCAAAAACATTGTGGTATTTTAGCAAAAACACGAAACTATTGCAGCAAAAAAATGTAAAAAAATTACTGTATCGTAGCAGAAGCAGCACGCCAATGTCATGTAACTGCGACCAGAAGCACCGGCACCTTGCCACGGGAGCACCGCCGCCCTCCCAAGGGAGCACCACCGAGCACCTTCGGCAGCGCCGCCTCCCTACACACCGAGCACCTTCGACAGCGCCTCCACCCTCCCATGGGAGCAACACCGAGCACCTTCGGCAGCACATCATACTAACGTATGCAGCTCCACGCCCTCGGCTCGCCTTGCCGCCTTGGTCGTCTTCTTCCACAACGATGCGGGCGCATTGCTACAACAAAGGTGGAGCATGGCGGAGGGGTGCCGACTGGTAGAGGAGCAGAGAACAAAAAGGTGAGTAGCACCGCCCGACGCCGCCTGTAGCACTGTCGCGCTCCCATGGGAGCACCACCGCCCTCGATGAGCCCTTTGCAGCAAAGGCAAAACTCGAGGCGGAGGGCGCGAAGGGGATGGGGGCGGTGGCGACGGCGCTGCCCAGGAGCAGCGGCGCGGCCGGGTCTCAGCCATCTCCGTCGTCGCGGTCGGCAATGAGGTGATCAAGTCCGGGGACGCCGGCCATGGTGCAGAACCTTCGTGCCGCCGGTATCAGAACCTTCGCGCCGCATGGCCGGGAATCGTTGAGAAGGCTAGGGTTGAGGAGCCTCGTCGGCGGCAAGTAGTCGTCGGTGCAGGGGACTGGAGCTCGTCTCAGGGGCGGACGAGGGCGCGGCGGCACCGGCCGCAGGCCAGACGGGGAGGAGCCGATGAGGGCGAGAGAGTGCAGCAGGCCACGGCGGCGGCGACTTTGCCTTGGAGTCGTGCTCGTATTTGGGAGGAGGCGAACGACATGTCGAGAAGAGGTAGCGAGAGGATAAGGTGAAGGAAAACGAGTGGTTGGGGAGGAAGTGAGCGAGCACTCCGCGGGGACACGTGTCGGACGCAGGAGGCGGAGGACGCGACGGTGAGATCCCCCGGATGATTACAACCCTTTTCCCTTTTTTTTTCGAAACCCAATATATCGTCTCTCACTTCATTTCACATTGTCGATATAGATAATCATTTCCCTTTACATATACAAGTGAGAATGACAAGATGTCCGGTTCGGTTATGCACAAGCACAACCCTAGAGGTAGTTGTAGACTTGTAGCCAAGCGATGACATCTCAACGACGTCTCAACGCCAATCTAACATTAGCCATCACATAAAAACGCTTGAAAAAAGTTGACCTTTTTTCTTGAGGTAAACAAGAAGTCGACCTACCGCATGCTAAACTAGGTTACTCTCCCGCGTCCGTATCTACCGATTCCTGGCTTGCTGGCTTTTTTTTCGGCCAATAGCCTAGCTTAATTAGCTAGCCCTGTTTGCTAAGTTTTTATTTTAATTTTTTAAATTGCATATATGCATCAAATTTGTAACAAAACGCGTACAAGATTATTGTAAAGGCGCGCGCCAATTTTCTCTAAGTTTTTTGCGATATTATAAAACTTTGTTTCCTCTATGTTTCGAAATATGTGCTTCCATATTATTACAAACTAATAGGACTTTGTTGCCAAAACACACGCCAGATATTGCAATGTTTCCTGGGGCGTTTGTTGTGAGTTCCTCAGATCTTTAGATGAAGTGTTATGTTCTGTTCAAAATGCCGCACTAGTACAGAAAATGCTATTAGTGACGCACCAAATTGGAATTCTGTGGCGCACCCGTCAAAATGCTGGGTGCGCCACAGAATTCTCGCCACAAAAATTTATTCTGTGGTGCATGGGCTTGGTGCGCCACAGAATTCTCACATTTCTGTGGCGCACCAAAACCCCGTGTGCTACAGAATTCTCAAAAATTCAAAAAATTCAAAAAAATATAAAAAAGTTTCAAAAAAATTCAGAAAAATCAAAAAAAGAAATAATATGAAAAATCCTATTTATTTGAATTATTTTTGGATTATTTGAACTGATAACTTCCCGCTAGGTCACCCATCCTCAAATTGCTCCAACCCTAGCACGCTTAACTTCTAAGTTCCACCCACTCCACCTACCCTAGTGCTACTCAAGTTCTTATTGATATATATATCACATGAACCCTCTTAAGTCTTGTATGTGTATATGTGTGGTATGTGTTATAAATGTGTGTTTTTAAATTTCAGATTTTTCAAAAACTTCTAAAGTTTCAAAAGGAGATTCAAAAGTTTCAAAAGATCCAAAAAAATCCAAAAAACTTAAAAAAATTCAAAAAATCCAAAAAATCCAAAAAATTCAAAAAAGTCAAAACACTTCAAAAAATTCAACAATCTTCTTTGTTATACATTTCTGTGTCTTTTTTTGGACTTTTTGAATTATTTAATTTTTTTATTTTTTCCTTTTTTTTGATTTTGCTGCGAAAAATCGTCTGTTTGAAATATTTTTTTTTCTTTTGGAATTTGAGGAATCTGTGAATTGCGGACCGGGTAAACCTTGGTGGATTCGAACTCGGATTTTTCTCACATTTTTTTGACATATTTTTTGCATTATTTCGAGGTCGTATGCAAAAGTTATGGCCGTTACAAGTTTTTTCCTGTTTGTTGTAAAAATGGTCGAAATTCATATTTCAAAATTTCTATACCTACTAGACACTCAAACCTAACTACATGTCAAAGGATTCTATTTATTGAAATTTTTATCATTTTCTTTTACTTCCTGCAAGACTAAAAAGGCGATCCACGGGGGTGGAATTTGAAAAAAAAAATCTGTGGCGCACCAGCTTGGTGCGCCACAGAATGTCACCTTTCTGTGGCGCACCTGCCAGGTGCGCCACAGATTTTTTTTTTCAAATTTTAACCCACCCCCAGATAACTTTCTGTGGCGCACCTGGCCATGTGCGCCACAGAAATGTGTCTTTCTGTGGCGCACCTGGCTTGGTGCGCCACAGAATGTCTAATTTCTGTGGCGCATGTAGTTTAGTGCGCCACAAAAATGTGACTTTCTGTGGCGCACCGGGCTTGGTGCGCCACAAAAAATAATTCTGTGGCGCACCAATTAAGGGTGCGCCACAGAGTGCCAACCTACCTATATAGGGTTTCCCTACTAGTGCCGCAAACACATTTTTTATAATCATTTGTGATTTTCGTTGAAATAGTGGTGTATTTGTTGAAACTGTGGGTATTTTTTATTGCAATTGAATCAGCAGCAAAACATTTGTTGTTTAAGAGCCTTTTAGTTGCTGAAAACATGTCCGTAGGGGTTTCCTCTATGGTAATGTTGTTAAAAATACATGTTTTTTTTGTTGTAATCGTTTGTGATTTTTGTTGAAATTGTTAATGAGTTTTGTCGCAAAGCAATTTGCAACAAAAAAAGATGATTGTTTAATATTTTTTAAAGCAATATTTTTTTCAAAATGTTGCAATGATTTGTTACAATAATATTTATATATACACATAGTGAGAAAGTTTTTTTATAATACTCGGAATTTTGTTGCGGTACTAGGGATAAATCACCACGTGACATTTTTGTTCTAAATATCGAGAAGGTCAGTGGCAATGCAATATACCCCTTCATTTAAGTGGAGCTGCTATGTGAATGCGGTCTGTTTTCCGAAAAAGTGGGGGCCAAAATTTAAAAGTGCGATGCGCTGACTTTTGTACATAGGATGGCGATCTGACGGTGAAGAGAGGGACCTAGATTGGGGATCTCTATGGCGACTTACGCCTAGCACGACCCCACCACGTAAGGTCATGCCTTGACCTAATCAAAACATGACGGTCACCTCCTAATAATGACACCTCCATCAGAAGTCTCTTTTGAACATAGCTTCCCCCTTGTGCGCCATCTTAGACTCAAGCGGAACTTTCATCCAGAGTGGCACACATTTTTCATCCTTATCCACCAGGCCTTAGCTGGAATAAAAAGCAGGATTTTGGAAAAGCTGGATTTAAGAATTCGATGGAGGTGGAGGGTTTCCGAACACGCCCTAAGGTTTGAAGGACCGATGAAGGTACCAGCAACATCAAAAGGCTTCAAGCCAAGAAAAAGAAAAAGAAAAAGGAGGGGACATGGGAGACCAAGCAAGAGAAAACAAGGAAAAACAACTCTTATAACTTGTTTGGCACTAAAACGAATTGAAAATACACGAAGTCCATCATATCATTTGATAGAAATGAAATGACACGTTACTAATATGAATTGACTTAACATTCCGGGATATTCACTGAAATTCTAATAAAAATGACATTCCAATTTCATGACAGTCAAACACGTTGGATATGGAATCTCAATTGAACTCGATGATTCCAACCCAAAATGTGGCTAGCAAGCAAGCTCTTAGGAGAAAAGCAGCCTAAACTTGCTAGCCACCCAGCGATACTCTGATATTTTTCGGATAGCATCAAATCGCGTCTTGTCAGATCATTTTCCTCTGGCGCAACCTGAACCTCGTATCAATTTCGTATCCAACGCGAACTGGTATACCAAGAAACACCCAAGAACGCCTTCACACTCATCTTCCCAAGCGGAGCCATCCCGAACAGAGAGAAGAAAAGATCTTCCTCCCAAAGCTTCGTCTCCTCGCATGAAAAATATCTCCAATGCCGACGACGTGGCCCACAACGATTGGCCCAGTGTTGATAGGAAACGAGTGCACGTAAAAGCTTCCCTTCCAGGACACTCAAACACAGCTATAAATATGAAACCTTACCGCTTGGAACGCAAGCCTTGTTACAGCAAAACCACAGAAAGAAAATTCCTATCGACGACGAGCTAGCTGCTGCTGCAATGGCGTCTGCGCTGGCGAACGTGAGCCTGTGTACCTTCGCGGCCGCCACCAAGGGCGACGTCCTCGCGAGGCCGCAGGTGGCCGCCCGCGTCACGTTCCCGACGGTGAGCCGCGCTGTCGCCTGCCGGGCCGGGTCGTCTACGCCGTCGGGCATCTCTGACAAGATGTCGGAGAGCATCAAGGAGGCCCAGGAGGCGTGCTCGGAGGACAGCGCCAGCGGAGAGTGCGCGGCGGCGTGGGACGAGGTGGAGGAGCTCAGCGCCGCGGCCAGCCACGCCCGCGACAAGCTCAAGGACTCCGACCCGCTCGAGAACTACTGCAAGGAGAACCCGGAGACCGACGAGTGCCGCACCTACGACAGCTGAGCGTATGTGTTAATTAATTTGTTCTAGACGCGGCACGGCGGATAACATACTTGAAGGGGTCGTTGATCGCACAAGAAATGATCCTTGGAGGGGAGTGAAATAGAAAACAAGGTTTTTACCCGGTGAATATGCACCAAGATTCTGTGTTTTTCTCCGCCTCTGAAGTGTTGCTATTCAATACACTTATATGTAAAGGGAAATGATTATATCAATAATCATATTTGTATGACATGTTTCTACTGAGTTGAAACTTTTTATTATTGCAGCCGTTGTTTTATTTTGGAGGTTCTTTTCAGTTGATATACCACTGTAGGTAATAAATCGGTGGTCGATTGTTTTCTAGAAGGCCGACTAGAACCGATTGTAATACTCGGTTTTGTGAACTACTCCGTAATAGCTTTGGAGGATCTTGAGATGGCTTACATTTTCTTTGGTACGAGCATATACACATGCACGCACTAGCGAAATAATGAAGCAGATGATTGCTCTGGTAGGTTTTGTCCCGATAGGTTGAACATTATCATGCACCCGGCCGGTCTAGATTGGCTTGACCAAATATCCTGCAGGAGAACTATCGCGCCCCAAGCCCCCAACGAATTCACGGTCCAACTGTTCCTGTGTCGAAGTAGAGTGTTGTCCCCGAAGACCCACCGGTGACGCCCTCCATGAGCGCAAACCTCATGTCCTCGGACGGCTTCCAGTGCCGCTTCCTCTGGTTGATGAACCAGTTGTTGATCTGCTTCGGGTCCAGACCGGTCATCGCTGCGAGCCTCACCTTATCTTCT
Source organism: Poa pratensis (assembly GCA_947311845.1). NCBI lineage: Eukaryota > Viridiplantae > Streptophyta > Magnoliopsida > Poales > Poaceae > Poa > Poa pratensis. The sequence goes on along the minus strand of CAMZMU010000074.1, from coordinate 135,031,264 downwards.
TCCTGTGCCGGGAGCTGGCGACATCAGACACTGACCAAACCATTTCAAGAAATTCAGCTATACAGATGCCTTGTTTTACGACGCTTACGGTAGGATATGGCCAGCGGTAGTGAGTGTTCCACCAATCCATGAGAGCTGTCCGTGCATCCTTCGGCAGTTTCCCTTTCTTTCTCTTCTTCAGGAACTCGGACCGAAGTCGACTGAGGCAACCACTGTACTTCTTGAGTAGTATTTCCTTCAGGTCATGGTCAGCTATGCGGGAGCTCTGCTCTTGACCTATGTCAAGAACATCGGTCTCTCCAGAGCATTGTTCATCATCAGAGGACCCCACCATCTCATCTGGCATTGAAACATGAAGGATCACATCAGAAACATACATCAAAGTAAGTACATTTACGCGAGATAAACGAAAATAACTGACACAAGCACATTCACGGAGATCATAGTTAATGTTCATGGAAGATACTATAACCTTTTGGGAGTTCAGGAGTTGCAACGAAATGAATGTAACTAAGAACTGTTGGCCTGAGCTGCTATAGTTTGTTTCTGGCCTAGTTTAAGCCTCTCCAGAAGTTTACTTAGGAAGATAAAACATGGCCCTTAATGACATTATAGATTAGCTGGTATCAACCTGAGTAACCAGTATCTTCCAGGAATGATTTCACTTCATGATACTGATTCTTTTGACATCAGATTATTCTGTATACGAGGGAGACTTGTGCTAAAACTTCTATAGCTGTTAGGATTTGAACCCATTTGTGGGCAGTCCAAATAGGGAATTTCTGAAATCTCAAATACCCCATATGCATGAAGATGTGGGGTAATAAAGTTTAGTCCCGTTTGAGTAGAATTGCACCACCTTATAAGGTGGAGTGTTCTACTACTTGGTAAGCAAGTGAGAACAGAAGCTCTCTCGTGCACTCCTCCTCGAACAGAAGGCTCTCTCGTGCAATCCTCCTCCGCCGCTCGCTTGCTCGTCTCGACGCGATCGTGTTTCATGTATTCGAGCCTTGAGCCGAGTCAAGTGAGTTTGCTAGCATACGCGAATGCCAACTCTCGTGCCTTACGCTGCCACCGTAGTCTAATTCATCCCAAGCGCCGGCGTATACCGGCGATTGGATGGGCATGTCTCCAGAACCAGTCGCTCTTGTGATACTGTATGGAAGATGGCGAATTAGGTTTTTGGAAACCAAGGGTCGTCTTCCATCCAAGTCAGGTGTTGATCGTACCGCCGTCTACTACGACCTTCCACAACGTCGTCATCAACAACATCGGCTACGGTGACTTCATCTGCAACCGGACAGTACATGCGTCATGTATTTGCTTACAGTTTAAACATGTTCTGCGATTACATGTTTGGTGTTGTTGTGATGCTGCTGTTCATGTTGATTAATACATCTAGTAATGCATCTAATAATTTTGAGTTTCACATGTTAGTATTTGTTGTCGTCATGTTTAATATTATGTAATTAATCATGCAATTATTGCCCAATTATTAAAAAAACAAGGTTTTTGGACAGTTGCACCAAAGATTTGGGCTGGCGGGTGGGGACAAAAACATGACCATGTTAATATGTTGACTAGCAAAGATCAGCAGGACATGTTAATATGTTGACTAGCAAAGATCGGGAGAGATTTTTTTTTTTTGAAACAAAGGCAAAAGCTAAAAGCTTTGCCTTATTGATTAATTAAGAAGAAGGTGTCCGGTTTATTTGCGGGAGAAACCGGGCGAAAACCGTACAACGAACACCAATACCACGGGGCGGAGCCCACACAACCTCGAGAACACCTAGAGTCAAGCTCAAACCACCACTCCGCAAAGATCCAGCCAACCTTCCACCCTTGCCGGAGAGAAGAAGCCGTAACTGCTATGGGAGGAGCAGATACGGACACTCCAACACAGATGAAGAGACCAACCCTCCGGGGCGCTCCGCCGCCTGTCGCCCGTCATCGTACACCGCAGGTTCGACTTCGTAGCAACAAACAAGCCGAGACACCCACTGACACGCCGGAGAAGAGCCGACAACCTCAACCTCGCCTCCAATAGAAGCCGCGAAGCTCTGGGGCCGCCGCCCCGACATCCACCGCTCCAGTATGCCCTGCACACTCAGCCGACACCACCTTCCGGGGCCACCGCCCTGACATAACACCGCTCGAATTCGAGCTGCAACGCCGCACGACCCAGATGCATGTAGCCCGAGCTACATAGGACCACTGCCCGCAGACCACGGCCGCCACACCATGCCCGGGGACATACCGTCCTACCATCCCCGCTGGGATGAGCCGACCGAGCCAACAACCCTGCTGCCCCTGCCACTCAAGGTCACCACTCAAAGATGTGCCAAGCCGCAACCCTGCCTCATGGAGCTACCACTACACCGCTGCCGAGGCCGCCGCCTCGACGCACATCCACCATCCCGGGTCCGCTGCCCCGACATCCTCGATCCCAGAAGAGATGGGAACCCCAAACAGCGACAATAGACTCGCCCTCCAAAGCGACGCCTCCAAGAAGGACACGACATAACTATCGTCGTCGCCCGCTCCTAATGGAGCTTGGGTTTTCACCCGGAGGGTCCAAGTCCACCCGAATGGAGACGAGAAGAGCTCCACGGCAACGCCTTCAACAAGGTCAACGACGCCCGAAGGCTCCGCTGCTGCCGGCACCAACCAAAGTTGGGCAAAGCTTTCACCAGAGCTCTTCCCTTCCATCGAGTGTGCTGCAAGGGATGCCACCGCCACTGTCCGCCACGCTCCTTCGCTCGACACCCTATCACCGCACCATGACAGGAAGGGACGCCATCGCTGCACAACGCCCTGCGCGAGCCACACAAGTCCCAACCCAAGATCGGTAGAGAAATATGACCACAATGCAACTTGTCATTCCCTTTCCTCATCGTGTGTGTGTTTTTTCTTTTATCTCTCCCCTTTGTAATCCCCGTGTTTTCTGGTTCATTAGAACCTATCTTGTAGAGGCTGCAAAGTCTCAAGGCAACTTTGAAACATATTCAGGTGGGGATTAACTCCCCCCGGTGAAAATTCAAAAAAAGAACTCTTAATAAAAAATAACAAATCCGTGCGACGTGGGCTATACCTCATTCGACCATGACAACAAAGGTACTTTCTTACAATTTAAATATTTCTCATGGACAGCCTTTCACACTAGCAATATGCCTTTCCTAAACTTTGTTGTTGTGTTCGATATGAAAATGTATTCTGATCAACATTGAAGTGTGTTCAAAGACAATCAAAGAAGTTTTTTATCCAAAAAGGAGGTTGAAACCCAACTTCAGTATCAAAATCATGCATATTGCTTTTTTGTATTAGGTTATTCAACAAGAGTCTGGCAAAAGCATACTTACTAGGCGACAACTGTCACCATACCTAGAAGCTCGACGATGGACTGGTCATGCCGTCGTGGCCTTGTACCCTAAATCACAACGACACCCCACCAATTAGACCCGGTGTCATCACTTAAGCTGCCCTATGGCTAGCCGGAAGCACAAA